>JAYKAV010001599.1:658195-678816 GCA_035582835.1 Phoebastria nigripes
CATCTACAAGAAGGGCCGGAAGGAGGACCCGGGGAACTACAGGCCTGTCAGCCTGACCTCGGTGCCGGGGAAGATTATGGAGCGGTTCATCTTGGGGGCGCTCRCAAGCYRTGTGCGGGACAACCAGGGGATCAGGCCCAGCCAGCACAGGTTCATGAAAGGCAGGTCCTGCTTGACCAACCTGATCTCCTTCTGTGACCAGGTGACCCGCCTAGTGGATGAGGGAAGGGCTGTGGATGTGGTCTACCTGGACTTCAGTAAAGCCTTTGACACTGTCTCCCACAGCATTCTCCTAGAGAAGCTGGCAGCTCACGGCTTAGACAGGTGTATTCTTCGCTGGGTAAAAAACTGGCTGGGCGGCCGGGCCCAGAGAGTTGTGGTGAATGGAGCTAAATCCAGTTGGYGRCCAGTCACGAGCGGTGTTCCCCAGGGCTCCGTTTTGGGGCCGGTCTTGTTCAATATCTTTATCAACGATCTGGATGAGGGGATTGAGTGCTGGTTGTGCTTGAGTGCTTGTCGGTGCTGGTTGACAGCCGGCTGAATATGAGCCAGCAGTGTGCCCAGGTGGCCAAGAAGGCCAATGGCATCCTGGCCTGTATCAGAAATAGTGTGGCCAGCAGGAGTAGGGAAGGGATCATGCCCCTGTACTCGGTGCTGGTGAGGCCGCACCTCGAATACTGTGTTCACTTTTGAGCCCCTCACTACAAGAAGGACATTGAGGTGCTGGAGCGTGTCCAGAGGAGGGCAACGAAGCTGGTGAAGGGTCTGGAGAGCAAGTCTTACGAGGAGCGGCTGAGGGAACTGGGACTGTTTAGCCTGGAGAAGAGGAGGCTCAGGGGAGACCTTATTGCGCTCTACAACTACCTGAAAGGAGGTTGCAGCGAGGTGGGTGTTGGTCTCTTCCCCCAAGCAACTAGCGATAGGACGAGAGGAAATGGCCTCAAGTTGCRCCAGGGGMGGTTTAGATTGGACATTAGGAAAAATTTCTTTACTGAAAGAGTGGTTAAACATTGGCACAGGCTGCCCAGGGAAGTGGTGGAGTCACCATCCCTGGAAGTATTTAAAAGACGTGTAGATGAGGCGCTTAGGGACATGGTTTAGTGGGCATGGTGGTGTTGGGTTGACGGTTGGACTTGATGATCTTAGAGGTCTTTTCCAACCTGAATGATTCTATGATTCTATGAAAAGTATAAAAATCTCATTAGACTGCACAAGCCCTTTCCATGCCGATACAGTGTCGTTCTCAGCAGTAGGTCCTCTGTGTGCTCTGTTAGCTAGTTTAACAAATGGTGGTGGGGTAGAAGTTAAAAAAGTTCCACCAGTTCTTCCAGCCCAAGTGTCTGGGGCTGCTGGCCTGTGTCTGTCGTGAGGGAAGTGGGCAGCAAGTTTCCTGTGAGCTCAATCAGTGATACGTCAAGAGATGAGCTGCCTATAAAACACACTGCCGTGGAGTCAAGGAAGCATGGGCACTATTCCAGATATCATGGCTGGGTGCTGGTCTTTTTCCTGGGGTAATGGCAATCAGCTGGGGAGGAAAAAAAGAGGAACGCGACACATCACAGCTGGGTAGCCAGCTGGCAGCTCCAGCTTGCTTCAGCAGCACTAAGAGCCTCCCTGAGCAGCGGCTGATCTTTGGCAAGGGCAGGTCTCTAGCTACCTGACCTTATACTTTCCAAAGACTAGTCTTTAGAAATATTGTTAAACAGACTAAAAAACCTTAGTTCCCCTCTTTCTTTTGCAAAGGGCACTGCCTGCAGCAGGGAAGAGAAATTCAGGAYGCACAAAAAACTGAGCCGGCACTCTGGGCAGCCTTGCGGAGTGTATCCAGAGAACAGGTGTCGATCCCCCTCTCCTTTCCTTCGTGGACTGGGCCAAGCATCCTCTGGATTAGCCTGCTGGTACACAGCCAATATACACGGTCTGTTAGGGCTTAAGGGTGCTTAGCTGCTATGTAAAATAGCCTGAGTACTTAGCCCATAAAATCAATGGGAGTTGTGTTTGCAGATTTGAGGGCAGAAGTTAGCCACTGTTTCTGATTTTCAAGAAATGTCTCTGTAAGACATTGCTTCTGCCAAAAGGAAAGTTACCTTGGTTGTGAAATAATAGTCAAATTATTTTGCTTCAGAAATAATTGGGTTCTCAGAAATTTTTGTTTCTCTCAAGCCTGAAGAAAATACTATAGTTATTATATTCAGGAAGTAACTGCATTTAAGCTGAAAACTGTTAGACTCAGTTCCCAGAATATAAAGAGATGAAACTTCAACAACAGCAAAAATTACATAACAGAAACCTAAGTATTCTTTACAATTGCTGAGGATTTGACTGTTGTGCTAAAGCAGAAATACCTCACAATTCTGAAAATCCAGTGACTAAGGTGAGGATCTTAGCTATTTATTTCAGTTGTTCATTATGAAGGTAAATTTAAGGCTACAGGAATTCTTTTTAAGATTCTTTAACTCATTTACAAGTTTCAAGCAAAAAATAATAGCTGTGTTCTGTACTGAAAGTGGTTATAGCATTACTCTGTGGAAAATGTTATAGGTTGTTCAGTACAGTCCAGTTCTCACATCACACAGATAAACTATTCAGCCTTCCGTCTTGCAGATTATCCTCACAGGAATTGTCCTACTGTCTCATAAAGTAGTTTGATGGCACTGTTATTACTTAGCTGATGGATTACCCAAGAGCCAAATCTATTCTGCAAGATGAAATATTTTCAACATAACTAGATTTATATAGTTACCAGTACAGAAGATCACAGTGTTGTGTCACAGCAAGGGAAAGGGCAAGAAATGTTTTCCATAGCTAGGGAAACTTTGTTCCCTCACACCTGCACTTACCCCGTGTTTCACTTTTACATTTATGAGGAGAATAAGATTGGCCAAACTTGTGCTTTCTAAGAGAAAAATCACTTTGGAGGGTCAGTGTTAGGTGGAAAATGAATGGCAGTGAGATCACTGACCTCATTTTGGATCTCGTACAGTTACACAATGCAATGCTTTTTGGTAAACTGCCAAGTCTCCTAATGCCAGGATATACTGAGATACAAAGGAAAATCCCAGATGTTCGAGTGTCCCATGAAAGCAAGGACATAGATGCATGGGGCAGAGGGTTATGCTTCTCTTTTCAGCACCTTCTTTCCCAATCCTTGCTGATACCCGGTTGCTTGGTATACTTAAAGAAATGTTTCTGTATGGTGAAAAGCAATAATATTGCATCTGTTGTTGTATGCCCTTTCTTCTGGCAGGTTTTGCCTGAGAGAGCTTGTTTTTCTTTGTTCCTTTCATTCTCTCAGAACTAAATATTGGAAAGTAAATATGGCCTATATAAGATATAAATGTTTAAATATAGGTAAAAGTAACCTAGGTGATTATAAAATGAAATAACTGAACCTCACACTTAATTTTTGTTGGGAAAAAGAAAAAAGGGCTGGTCTTAACCAAACTGGCAAGCATGAATTTCTGTTAGAAGACTGGAGTATTCAGTCTTATTTTTGAGGATTATGCTAAATGATGGGCTATCCAGAMTTATCTTCAAGCTAACACACTTAACTGCTGCCTTAGCATCAGGACACAGATGGATGGGAAAGATGACCCTGACCTCCATAAGACCCACATTCCTGTGCAAGGATAGAAGCATGATAATCAGGAAATGATGGTTATTAGTTACAGAAAATGCATTATTGTGAAAACCAGGAGAAAAGTGCTTATGAGAGGAAGTGATTGGATTATGGGGGAATGAGAGAATAAGACTAGGTCATTTCTACTGAGTAAATTGCTGTGATTTATAAGAGAAAGGGTATAGTGATATCATGGCCTCGTATTGACTAGATTCATTTCACAAACAAACCTAAATCAGAACGTGGCAGTTACCACTGAAGCAAACACAGTTTTTAAAAAGATGGGTTTTGTAAGACATGAGACATGTTAGACACATTTCATTTTCTAGTTTTCTTTCTAATTATACAGGTTATTTCAGAAAATATTCCTAAATTTCAGTATCATTCACTTAATGTCTGATATTGTACTTTTCATGATGAAAATAAACCTGGTATTAACGGTTAGATTTATTTTAGATAAGTATCTTAAATACAGCATACTCAATTAGAATTTTCTTGCAAAGATCTAAAAATGTATCAAATATAAACTGCATTTGGAAATTATCCATATAAATAACTTCAAGTCGGATAATTTATAGATTAGATTATTATGCTTTAAAATTATTTCACACCATCATTGTCTAATGCGTAAACCTAAATTGGCTTCTGAAAAAAAATATTGAGAGATTAAAAGCTCCATTAATGCTATAAAAAAGTAATGGAAAATTGTCTTTGGAAGCTTGGTTGGTTTGGAAACTAAGGCTCGAGAAGCTATATAGATCATTTTATACTGTTTTTCAGAAATTTCAGCTGGCGATAAAGGTAATACCACTGCCATAATTACTGAAAGCATCGTTCACACTGAAAGACACTGTTTGAGCAACAAGTCTGACACACGTTACCTGCAAAACAAGCTTCATTTGCGCTAATTCTAGTTTTTAGGGAACATGTTTGCCCTTGTATTTTTTTGTATCTGTTCCAGCACCCCACTCGACAGCCAGCCTTCTCTGGGCAGTCTCCTCTTTCACCACCCCTCATGTGCTTTCATAGTTCATTCAGTTACACTCTTCATTCAGTTGATCCATGCTGTTCAGTATTTTTGGGGACTGCTTCCAATGGTTGAATGTGATCCTGCCTACAAAGTCTAGTATGTTCCTGCTAATCCCAGCACAGCAATCTACCTCCTATATCCCACACCCTAAACTCTTCATGGCACCTTACCAACTCCCAAATCTTCCTGTTTTATTCTGCAACCGTGGTGCAAAATTTTCACCTTCACAGTGCAAAATTTTATGATTTCTCCTCATTAATCTTTCACACATAATTTCAATAGCTACATACCTCCTTCCATGCTATTTTTCCTTTTCCTAACCTGTTTTCTACCCAACAAACTAAGTAGCCTTGTACACACTCCAATTTTCCTCATTAAGCCCTCTTACCTAATGAATAATGGTGAAAAAATACATATTCACACATTAATCATGTTTGAGAAAAGAGACTGTCTTCTGATTAGGATAGATATGATCACTTTTATCATTTTTTATAACAGACTGTTCACTGATATGTGTTAATCATAGTTGTATTTTTTTGTGGTAGATTTAAAAAAAAAAGGCACCATGAAGGCAAGTTCTGGAAATATGTACAAATCTGTTGTCACTTCTATTCCAAATTTTATTTTCCTAAAGTTTACCATGTTCATTATGAAAAAGCAATACCACTTACTGAGAATTGCTGTGTTGTTATTATGATTTAATTAATTTCTTATTCATGAATAAAAAATAACTAGGTTAATTCACGTATCACCTTGACAAAAGGAAATTTTAGGAAAATCACATTTCTTAATGTGAACATTCTTGCCCACTTACAATTCCTATCACTTCTTTGTGTGTGTTTTTCAGAGTTTCTCAACATGTTAAGAATAAGTTGAAATGAAACCTAGAAAATATTTTTTTTTCTGTATAAAATTATTTGTACTACTACTTTCCAACATTGCTGGAAATTTTTTCTAGCATGCAGAAGACCTTGTGTTTTCATAATTTCTTGTTCTTTGAATGATTCGTTTGACATAAACGAATATATTATGCTTGTCTATTTGTCTAAATAGTTGTATATATTTTGCTTGTGTCATGTAAAATACTTGTAATTAAAAAACCCTATAATTTCAATTTAAGATGAAGTTGTAGGCAGTTCTTACTCTAGAAAAGTTGTAGTAATTGCAATGAAAGATGTGTTTCTAAATCACACTGTATGCTTTATATATGACAAAGAAAAAATGTTACAATTATTTAAGCACTGTATAATCGTAAATGTGCGAAAATGTTTTCTTTTCGAATTGAAAAATAATCTCTACTGGCCACTAAAATTACTGGGTTATTTGTTGTGAACTTCTTTGGCCATGATTCACATACATTTTTTTTTCTACAGCTCCAGACGGTCCTCCAGAAGATGTGACAGTTTTAGCTACATCTCCTCACAGTATTAATATCAGCTGGAGTGAACCTGTCGTCATTACTGGACCAACATGCTACCTCATAGACATTACCTCAGTAAGGCAACTCGGTTTTATTGTTGCTAGTAATACAGAAGTTTGATGATATAAATACCACAGCAGATGTTCTTATAGAAATTACAGGACAGACGTAAACTGGATTGAAAAACAATATGACTGTGTCTATTTCCACATAAACTCCACATAAGAATTAATTGTACATTTGTAAATTTCTTAATGGGAGATAAATTAATTACTTGGTATTTAAAAATGTGTGCTAATAAGAGGTCTTGGAGAAAAAAAAAGTGTAGCTAAATTTCTCACTTTCCACTTGGTGCTCTGTCCATCAGATTAGCTGTATTTTGGTAGCACAGCAATAACACTTCTTTCTCCTTGATCTTTGTAAGCAAAAAAAGGCTGACATAAGAGAAAAGCTCTAGCAGCCTTTCCTTTMATCCTCTACTACCCTTATAATACTCCTTAAAACAACCATTAATAAACCTCATTTCCTGCCCTGTGGCAAGATATGAAACTTTCTAAGTACGAGCACATGAGAAGTTTTAAGTAGGATATAGGTTCCCTGTTCTTCCAGAAATTATACAGACAGGGCTATCAGTGAAAATGGGAAGCAGTTTACCAGACTTTACCCAGGAAAACTTGCTGTTTGCAGCTTCAAAAATCCTGAATCAGTCTGTTAGATAATAGGAAAAAAAATTAAAGACTACTTCAAACTATTTAAAGACTTTAAATAGAAAGTTCTTTCAATTTTCTGAGAAGAGAGTAAGACTATTATGTGTATATTTTCAATGTTTCTTCAGCCATAAGAATGACAGATATGCTAAAATGTTAATGCTGAGATTTTAGTGCAATCAAAATTTCTAAGATGATCAGTAAAAAAATACCAAATACTTTTAAGCTCCTCAGTAAAGTTACAAGAAAGATTAATGTGTAGTCCTGCTATTTTCTCTTCCTCTAACTTCATTGTACAGTATGTAGAGTGCAATCTGTTCAGTTCTGAACACACTTACCACAGCAGTAGTATGACYGGATGAAGGATGTACAATAACAAGGGGAATACTCACAGGGAAGGACTGGTTCCTTGGCCCATTGGGTAGGTCGCTAGAAACTACATAACAATTTTTATTTCTCCTTTACTAAAGTTAGAGAAGACGTTTTCCTTGTGAAAAGTTCCTGTCACTTTTGGCTAAACAGCATTATAGTGCATCAGCAGAAAAAAAATTTAATTCTTTTGATAAAACTTCCAAATTCAATTTTCAAAGCTTGATTTTTTTTGTGTGTAATATTTAATCAATTTGTATTTAGACAATTTCTCCTCTGTCTGATAGTTCCTAAATTATAAACAGGGTGTCATCTGATTCTACACTATGAAAATGTTAAAAATACCTTATCAATATAAGTTACAGTAAAATTCCTGAAGATGAACTGTGGAATGTTTCACGTGAGCCTGCCAGCATTCGGAAGGAACTTAAAAACCTGTTTTAAATGTTCAGTTTGGAGGGCTTTGGTTTTGTTTTTACAAAGAGTTTTTTTTCAAATACATTTCAGATACCTAGCTTTATGTTTAGGGATTCCTTGTAATCAGATGTTGTCTGTCTAATGATCAGTAACTACAGGGGTCAGTTCTGTAGATGATCATCTTAGTAGACAAATCTATTCCTTCTTAAAGGCCAATAAAGCTGTCACAATCTTTTTCAGTGAAAATTTGAGTATATATTTTATTGTCCCAGTGGGAAAATTTTTGTGATGACTCCAAATTCCACGAACTTCCTATATGTATAACTTTACTCATTTTAGTTCTCAACTGAGTATCTTTAAGGATTTATAAAAATAGGCTCACAGAACAGAATAATTTCGGATTTCTACTCTGTGATGTCTTTATTCTTAAAAGGTAGTAATTAGTACTTATTAGTGAATGTATTAGGGTTCTGTTTAAATTGCTAGGATGTTCCTTGCAGTTTTATAGATCAGAAAAACTAAAAAGTACTCCTTCATTATTATTCCTCCAAGTTAGATTTTAGTTTGTCTTGCTGACTACTATAATTAGAAGTAGTCCTGAATAAAATATTACTGAAAATGAGTAGGGAAGATGGAACTGAACCATTAAACTTCAGGAAGAATAGAAATAACTTTAATKATGTAGTACTGTGATTGTATTTTAGCTCTTGTATAAATATTTATGTGCCAGATTTTTGATAGTCAAATAGGAAAAAGTATTTCAGCTCTTCATGGCCGTCCCAGGAAATGAATGTCTGTTTAGTCCATCAGAAAGTTTAGTTCAGGTTAATTCTCAGTGGGGATAGATGCATATCTGTCAAATAAAAGGTATGCTTGAACTATTCTAATGTTTTAGCAGCTGCATTTAATACAGATTTCATCCAGTGGGAAAACTACTGTACAGCTACCTAATCCTCTTTTTAAATTACACACTGAAGAAACAATAATGAAAACATCATTAACTGAAGTAGTGGGAATAGACATAAAAAGAATTTTGTAAATGATACTTGATCAAACACTAGGAAAGCTCCCATTTTTTCCTTTTTCTCCTTTTTTAAGCTAACATTAGAATTGATTAATTGGATATAAAGCCCAACACTGTAGATTTTTCTACAGAACTACAGATTATTTGAGATGTAGGGATGATAGGGATCCCAAGAAGTAATCCAGTCCATATCCTGCTCTAACACAGAAGCAAGTGTACTTAGAGTCTTCCTCACAAATGATTCATTATCCTGTTCTTAAAAATGTCCAGTGCTGAAAATTGCTCAGCAACCCTCAATAGATTTTTCTATTCTTTAACTAAACGTATAGTCCTAGTTTTACTTACATATTTAGGTATATCATTGCAGTTTTTGTAATATTTAATTCTAATCTTTTTTGGTGCAAATAAAATTTCTATTTGTGTTTTCATGAACACTAGAAACAATGGATTATCTTCAATTTAGTAACATGCTTTTTTATATTTTGAAGTTATTACTATGTCTTCCACCATCCTCCCTTTTCTAGATTGAACCCAAATTATTTCTGCTTTCCAGCTTTTCTAGTGAGAGAATTACTCCCTTACCACTGCCTTATAAGTAGTGCTTCTATTAATATATCCCAAGAGGAATTGCACTTTCTGCAGTCATATCAACATTATATATTGCTGCCCAATTTTCTTTTTGTTTTTGTATTCCAGACAATTTTCTGCTATATAGCTGTTCATCTTCTGGATCTCTGCCTAGTTTGATTCCCATTTCAGGTCACTGCAGCTCCCCTGGCCCAGTGTCTACCAATCGGTTCATGTTTGCTTGGTGGAAGACAGCACCAAGGAAACAGCCCATTTCCTTAATCCCATACTACATGAAGTGCTAAAGAGGCAACACATGGGTGAGATGGGAGCGTACTCCCCTGTGCTGCTTTGTAGTCTTGGTAGCTAAAGACTTCTTGTGAACCCTTCTATGTAAATGGTTAGAAAAGCGGAAACATAAAAGTTAAATAAGGTGTTCAAATAATAATGTACTGCTTTTGGCTGTTTCAAGTCTTGTAATCTTTTTTTTAAATTATTATTATTATTTTACAGGTAGATAATGACAATTATAAAGCTCAATTTCTGAAGACAAATTATGAGGATAAAGTCTTAGAAATTTCTGATTTAAAAGCATTTACAAGGTATTCTGTAATAATCATTGCCTTTACGGGGGATGTTAATGCTGCACTCATTGAAGGCAAGGCTAGTTCTCCAGTAATTGTCTCCACTTTTGAAGCAGGTTTGTATTTTTCTCTACTTTATATGGATCAAACTTTGCAGTTTTTCTTTCATCTGACAAATAAATGAGAGTTTTGAACACATGGTGCACTTTTAATGCAGATTTGTTCTCACAATATTTTTTCTTTAATATTTAAAAAGGTGGCAGTCAACAAAAAAAGTGATGGTGATAATAAATACTAAGATTTACCTTCAGTAATGCAGAGATCTTAACTTGCTTCATGTAAAATATAGATGTGTGGAACACAGCCATCTAGATTACTTCTATAGTCAATGAAGAGAGGTCCTATCTATATTAGCATGTATATGTAAGATACCTTTCTTAGGAAGGGATGACTCTCCCCTGTGGAGGTGCCTGTTTCCCTTAAGAGACTATTGAAAACTCGATACAACATCCTTGGTCTTGATGCAAAATTTAAACATATAAAAATTAAGTGAAGTGAATCCTAATGTTTATAAAAGGTACCTGTACTGACTTGAGGACACAATCTGTGTATTCTGAGTGGAGGGAGGTTGCTAGTGAAGGTCCACAGGGATCTGTGTGTGAGTGAGCTGTTCCACAGATTCAGAACAATCTGGAGAATGAGGTAGGTACTAAGGTGACAAAAGTTGCTGACGCTCTTAAGTTACTCAGAGAAATAAAACTGAGAGATGAGAGTGAGGAACTGTGTGAGGACCTCATGACACCAAGAGGCTATGTTACAGAAAAGTAGATAGCATTTGCTTAGGAAAATAGAAACAGATGTACATGGGGAAGATATAGTCCTAGCTTTACATACAGACTTCCTGGTTATGCTCTGCCTACTATTTTTCCTGGTTTTGAATTGTTCACTAAGGATATTTAAACAAACAAACAAACAAACCAACAAATCGGCAAAAAATATTTTCTGAAAAGATATTGAAGTTTTGTTTCATTCAAASTAATTATCAACTGTGTATAAATTACAATTGCCTTATCTCTAGTGAGGTTACCTGCAGGTCAGCTTTTTTAGCTATATACTCAGGTTAATTTCAGATTTAGACATACTACACAGTGATTGTATTTATCATTTATCTTTCCTTTGATGTATGAAAATCCAATGTCCCTAATGATGGTATGATATGAGAGTGTGTGTGTGTATATATATATCTTTCTAATGCCTTTAATACATTAAATTCTAAGGTTTTCATGACCTGTTTATATCCCTGGAGGCTGATATGGTCTTTTACTGTGGAAAAATGAATGAAGATTAAATTAGGTGGTAGCTGGGTCTGTCCTGTGAGCTATCTTTTTTGGTAGCGCTTTCTCTTATGTAAAAATGTGATACTTAGGAGGTGCAGTAACCTTAGAGAAGAACAGTTATTTTTTCCATCTCATCTTGTCTCATCTGGTTTGTACGGTCTAGCATATGACTGACTAAGGACCAATTTAAATAGACTTACTCTAGAGAAGCCTGAGTAAGCATTTGTTGGCTGGTGTAAAAAACCTGGAAGGTATGACAACTGCATCTAARTCCTTGGCTGAGGGAATGTATTTACCTTCAGTTGCTTGATTTCACTATTTAGAGGTCACGCTACATACTTGTCTGCTCAGGTAGAGCAATAAATATTTAGCTGCCTGGAAAGAATGTTACAGCCTTTTCTTTCAGATGGGGACATTGGGAAAATGATTTATACCTTTGCTATCTAGAGAATAAGCTACTGGAATAAGCGTTTTGTGTTTGTGTCTGGGCATTGACTCGTGGAAAGTTTTTTCCTRAAGAGTTAGCTGTGATAAGCAGACTCTTAGGAGCACGGTGGCTTGTTTATACGTTGGGAGGGAGCTTGCTGTTGACAGAGGGCTTTCAGAAAGGGATACTCAAGACTAACACTTGCTTCTTGCTTGTCAGCCCATGCAAGGATTTGTTTACCCCAGATGTATTACAAGGTATAATGATGCACTCAGGCTTTCTGAGTAGAAAATCAGAAGAAACTTTTCTGAGTAGAAACTACTGAGGGTTATCTAATAATTATTTTTAATATTTGTAGCATTAAATTCTATCTTTAAGAATAGTATTTCACTAAATATTTAACTTTTTATCGTCTTTATAAATATTTATGTATGCAATAAGTATTTGAGATGTTTTTAGTAAAAAACAGAAAATACCAATGAAATAATACTGACGTGCAAAAATGTAATTTGTAATTTTTCAGGTTTTACTCTAATAGTAATAGTAGTAAACTGATTTAAGTGGATCATTGAAATATTTATTTCAGTGCCTGAAGACCCACCCAACAACATAACATTTCAGATGATACCAGACGAAGTAACAAAGTTCCAAGTAACATTTGTGCCACCATCTGAACCAAATGGAAATATTCAGGTGTATCAAGCTATGGTTTACAATGAAGATGACCCCGCTGCCATCCGGATCCACAACCTTAGTGTCATTGATAAAACAGATCAGTCAGTCACTGCCATGATAGAAGGACTAAAAGGAGGACATACCTATAACGTCAGCGTAAGGACTGATACTTTTTCTTTGGATTTTTCCTTTGATATGAGTGAGAGATTAGTCTGAACAGGGAACATAAACCTAGGCTGAATATGAGATTTTCATGCCGAGAATGTTAGAAGAGAGTCAAGCCTGAGGAACGAGGGCAGCAATGAAGAGGGTGGAGTGAGTGGGAGCAGGACACATCACTAGTGGTTAGCTTTGTACCCTGGACCCCCAGTTCATGTGCTAGCAAAGCAGCCTGTGACACATCATCACAGGTACAAGACTAAATCTCTCTCTTAATTCTGCCACTTACATTGCTCATTTGGCTCAGATGAAAGGTCCAGTTCTGCCAAGGGAGCTTGCTAGAAGTATGTGCATGAAGTCCTTTCAAATAATCAGAGACTAGGACATGAGGGGAGGCCACATAACTATTTAAATGGGCTTGTTTTTCTCCTTTTTGTAAGAGCTACATTACAAGCGATAAAGTGTTACTGTACTTAGGATTGTAAAGAAATATGAAGTTCTAGCAAAGTGTGAATGACATAAAAGGAGTGTTTCAGCATTCATTGTTGCTTCAAATATATCCAGATTTGGCCAATTTGAAGCTATTACAAATACTCATTAAAACACGTGTTTGTTTTTTTAAGGTGTATGCAATTAATGGTGCTGGTGCAGGGCCAAAAATTCAATTGAAAATAACCATGGATATCAAAGGTATGTCTCATAAAGTGCCCTTCAGTTGAAATCTCTATAAATGCTGAAGAAATTGCTGTTCTACCTGTGAGTACATAGCTGTGTGCCTTTGTCTATTATCTAGAGGCCGCATAATGTAGGAGCAGGAACACATAACTGATAGCCTTGAATTGCAGTGCTCAGTTTTGCTGTGTATCACTGATCATTTGCTATTCATATCTGAATGATACTGTAAGCCATGTGCAGACTCAGTGAAGTAATCATATTGACTTCAGTATTTTAGYTACCGTCAGCAAACAGCTTAGAAGAATATCACAGAGGTGATATTYTAAGTATAAGGTCACCTAAGTAAGGTGACATAGCTAAGTGTACAGTATCACAGTTGTGGAAATAAATACAATCATTGATTGAAATTCATTGAAAAACTAAGACTCAGTCTTTTTATTGTTTCCTCTTTTAACTGAAAACTGATATGCAGAGGCATTTATCAGAATACAGTTTTTAGAGGCTTAAGGCATTAAGTAGAACATTAAGTTGTCCCTGAAAACATGCTGAAGATTTGTCTTGCATAACACAGCTATTTGCCTGAACAAAGTACTTGTAGTGAAAACATTTTAAAACAAAGCTCTTTGTTTAAAAACAGAACCACCACGGCCTAAAAAGAAACCAGCACCAGTTTATGATACCAATGGAGCATTACTTGTCACAGCTACAACAATTACGATCAGAATGCCGATATGTTATTACAGTGATGATCATGGCCCTATCAAGAAGATACAAGTTCTTGTTGTGGAAGCTGGAGGTAGAATTTTATAAGTTCTCTTGAAAATTGTTTTCAGGTTTTTTCATTTCTTTATTTTCAGGCTGTTTTTCTTTTCTCTTTTATTTCTTTTCTTGGGTCTTGGTAATTTCACGTTAGAAAACAGCTAACAAAGTTACTTTAGCTGTGGCAACAGTACTGAGAGCAAAGTATCTTTCACAATACTTGTGGGCTGGGTACTGGATTTTGGGAACACTTGCCAACAGAGTCATCCATGCTGTTTGAAGTCACGAATATTATTCTGGCCCTATTGTTATCATTATATTTTCATTATTTCCTATTTCCTTGAAAAAAAATACATTTGGCATATGTGAAAGGTAAATAAATCTGAAACTTTTTTTTGCAAGGTTTTTCTTCTGTTGCTATTAGTGTTGCCTGCAAAAGAATGCAGTCATGTGCAGTTGATATTTCCATTTCATAACGGGGGCAGAGGGATTTATATAAATCCCTTCTGTAGACTGTGTGCGTTAGAATGTGTATTCCCTTGTACGGACTGATGAACATTTATTCATATGAACAGTGCCATGATACTCTTTTGAGTAATTGCCTACCATTGTGAGTGGGAGTCTCATGATAGGGCATCATATGGTCAGGCTTACTTTACCTAAGAAGGACAAATTCTAGGTATTTAATTCCCGTGGTTTGCTTGCTTCCAAAGTATAGAAGTAAAGCATTCACATTAAGTCTCTCACCTTTTTCTGAATTTTGCATTTTTGCACTAATCCTACAGACATTTACTTCGTAGCTATTGCTGTGAAGATCCTCTTGAACTGATAGATATGCAAATACTATGTTAAGCAACATTTTGAAGATTTTTTTCCTGAGTTGCTGGGTACTGTCCACTTATGGAAATCTAGTAATTTCATTTATGAAACAGTCTTTACTGTCTTTAGAGTAAACACTTTTTACTGTCTTTGCTAGCCGTGCTCAGTTTCAAAGTCAAGCGGCTTGCACAAGTGATATCCTCTACAGGCAGAGCTCATGTGCGAGACTGCCCCTGAAATTTTCTAATTGTGATTCACTTGACTTACTCTGAGTTAGCAAAATATAGATAGTGTGGATAATAAGGAAATTCGGGTTCAAGTGCAAATACAGTTATAGACTTAGTTGTGTAAATGGCACTGATAGCATGCTAAGCTCTTAAAAAAATTAATTTCCTATTTAATTTCTTTAATTACAGTCAGTCTGGTTAGAATGTAAATTGTTTCTGATTATTTCTTTTCTTGACAATAGCTCAGCATGATGGGAATGTTACTAAGTGGTATGATGCCTACTTCAACAGACCGAGACCATATTTTACAAATGAAGGCTTTCCAAACCCACCATGTATAGAAGGAAAAGAAGATCTGAGCGGCAAAGAAGAGATATATGTCATAGGTGCTGATACTACATGTATGATACCAGGCAGTCAAGACAAAATATGTAATGGCCCACTGAAACCAAGAAAGCAGTACCTGTAAGTACATTTGCCTCTATGTCTGTCCAAGAGAAAGATTTAAGTGAAATACACATTTTTACAAATGTACAAAACATGTAGTTCAATTATGAAAAGGTGGAGATTGAAATGATCTTCATGTGTCCCTAATTTTAAATTTTTTGGCTGAGCATAAATATGGGAGACAAATTTTTTTTAAATGTTTCAGGTAACAAAAGGTGCTTACTGAGTTCTTAAATTAAATAAGCCCAAATTCAAGATAAGTAATTCATATAGTTTGATTATACATTTAAGATATTGACACTGAGTTCTTGATGTCTGTCATAACGTCACTTTAGCAGGTGAATAATGATTCCAGCTTATATTATACTAAAACTGAAAAGTAGTTTTCATTTTGAAGTGAAATAATATTTAAGAAAATGCACATAAACTTTTATTTGATTGGTTTTCTTGGTTTTATTTCACAGGTTTAAGTTCAGAGCAACTAACATTAAAGGACAGTTTACAGATTCTGACTATTCTGACCCTGTCAAAACGTTAGGTAAGGAGAGTGTCATTTACTAAAGTATTTCTCTATTTCCGATGAATCTAGAGAATTCCATGTTTCTTTTTAGTAGAGTGGTTTCCCTGAAGTAAATAATCTCTATTTTTGTTGGACCCGCTTAACCAGAATGGCTGAGGAAACATATCCATTCCCTTACAAGGACACATACATGTCCTTTTGAGGTTGTTAAGAGGTCTTACCTCAGCCTGGACTGTTAAATGAAGAAGCAGTATTGACAAAGTTTGTTAGCAGAGATTCAGTTATACCAATAAAAATACCATTTTGCCAGGGTAGCTCATCTTGCTTGGTGAAGTGCCAGAAGCTATACTGTTTGTGCAGTTTCGCTCTGTGTTGGGTGTAGAGTTATTCCAGTGACCCTAGTGTAGGAAACCTCTTGGCTGCAGAGCGTTCCTTCTAGTGACAGCTCATCTGAGGACATRACCCTTTATCCCTTCATCCTTTAGATATAGACAAAGCTCCATATTAATTAATAAATTAATATTATCTAATAGAATCCATCTGGTTCTGATGTCACTGGCCAATAGGGCAGCTGTTACGGGGTCTCAAATCCAGCATAAATTCCTCCATGGCAGTGTTGATCTAGCCCCAAAATTGGGAATGAAGACTCTCGTAGCAGATCGCAATAGGATCTGTAAGTTCTTTTAATGTATTAGTAAGCCAAAACTTACTTAGCTAAGCATTAGCTCTGACTTTCTGAAAAGGGATCCCAAGACAACTGGATGAGTACCCAGAAGAATTTTAGTGGGCACATATTTTTCATTTGGCATTCATCTTCTGTGATATGAGCTCCCTTATTCATCTAATCCATGTTAGAAATTTGTTACATGATCTGATACTGAAGATCCTGAAATGCTAATTCACTACCTGAATATTCTGAAAGGATCTGGCACTATTTCTCCAGTCCTGAATGTTTTGGAAAGTGCAACACAAAAGCTGTCTTTATATGTTCTGAGTTTAAAAGTGCTAAGCCAATGAAGCAAATAGTTTGCCCAGTAAGRGAAAGACAGTGTGTCCAATCAGGGAAAACAAGTCTACTGGAAATGAGTCCAACTGTGTCCAGTCCTCTGGGCAACTTTCTGCTTTCTAACAGAAAAGTCTGCAATGCTTAAAGAAATCGTACTTTAGTGGCAGGCAGATAGCGTAATTCATTCACTTCTGTATTGTTACTGAAAACTTGTGACACATTCTCCTTTGGTGTAGATCATAAAGAAGCAAGATCTGTTTGTATGCTGAATAAAATGTAATAGGAAAAAAACCAGACCTGATAAATTCCTCAGATATCCATGGCTCCTCATACCCATCCAGTGCTAAAGTTTAACATCAAGCACTGCTTTTAAAATGGGCACTACAGCAAACTTTTGTCTGGCCTTAACTTATAAATTTCAGAGCCTTTCCAACAAGAAACAAAACTTAAGTGGAACAGATAATTAAAAGTTCCTTCTATGCTTTCTTACAAGTGTTGTGAAATCAACATCAAATTGATACATCACAAGTGATGCAGGTAGTGCAGTTGAGTGGCTTTGAAGATACTGCACCGGCAATGCCATTACCAATATCATCTTAAGTGAATAAAGGAACATAGATTTTTTCAGACACGTTTTCTCTTGAGACACATAACCTGAGGAACCTTGCCCAAGCGTTTCCTTATAGAAGATGCTTTGGTTATGTGAACTTCGGACTTGCTCTGGAAGCATAACCCAGAAAGCATACCAGAAAGATCAGTAGCTGTTAGGTATCTTTGTGACCGATGACTTCTATTCCACTTGTAACAACAGTRTCTTTTCAGAAGAAATTTATGCTGGCTGGGATCAGAATTGCAATTTCATTTTAAATTAATGATCTTCTTTTGTAATAATCACTGAAATTTGTGTTTTTCCGACATGACGCTTTCTTTTTAGTAGATAAAAGACTAATTTGAATTTTGGCAGAGGTATTCATGACTAGGTTATTTTGGTTTCTGAATCTACTTATAGAATAGGTAGGCCTTTGATCTGGAAAACCAGAAAGCTAACCTTGTATCTCTGCAATTTGATACTGCATGTTAAATATATCTGAAGCAGAAAAAAATATGGAAAACCTATGAGAGAATTCTCTGTGACAGACGTCAGATGCTCTTGTTAAACAATAGGAGTTTTGCTAGGGCGGAACACTGAAGCATAAATTATCAGAATACACAGCTGCAATAATGATTTTTTAATTATAGTAAAGGATACATTTTAATATGGCGCTCCCACTCAACCATACTTGGAGTACCACAACTCTCCTCTTGAGCTGGAGAAGTGGAGTTTCTTCCTCATAACCCATGACTGACATTGAAAAGTAACGTCCATACTACAATGAAAGGTCAAGATTTTTCCATGAGATAATTAAGATGTGGTGACAAATACTGCTTAAACTTCTAATACATTAAAGCAGCTTATAACCTTTTCATAAACTCTGATAGCTAGTTCAGCAAATCATTGTGGGGCAGCTGGTAGTCCTGTGTAAGTGTAGACTTTTTTTCATCTCAAATACAAAGCTGATGAGACAGGAAATAATCAAAATGGGGTTTCCTGACACTGCCTTTTGCGTAGAAATCTACCTTATGATATTCTATTGTTGCAGTTTGTTATCATCACGTATTGAGTGGCAGCTCCTCAGAATTATACAACATGATGTCAGGATTGCATACTAGTTTTAAAATACCTWTTTTTCCTACTATGCCAAATCTTCTGTTTTGTCTCCTTCCCCTTGCCCATCATCATCTTTACAGACATGTAGTCCTTCCCTGTTGCAAAGTAGGAGAAATTGTATTTTTTTTATTCTTAGTGGGTATTCTGCCAGCACTGTTTTGTTTAATAACGTTGGCAATGCTTGGACTRGTTAACCGTAAGGTTTAACATTGACTTCACTGTTTGGTGGAAAATAGATAGATCTGTTGTAGAGGTTCCTCTGGAAATTCTTCTGTTCTTCCTCCACATTACTAAGATTTGTACCTTATCACAGAAATCAGTGAGTGGCAGGGACTTTTTCATTCCTTTTCTCTTTGCAACAGTTTTCTATATACTTGCTTTTCTTCTCTATTGTCTTCCCCTGGCCTAAATTGTACTTACCTTGTAGTGTCCAGTGTTGCACCTGAGACTTTACTAATGCAGTAGAAGAATTATTTCAGGTGTTTTGGAAACTATACTTAATTCTGTTTATCACAAGATTATGTCTATCGTTTCATATAGGCATGATAATACTTATTCATGTTGTTTGTGGTCTACAACAATCTCACACTTTCTTCTGATAAATTGCTACCTAACCTACTGTTTAATAAGCTGTGTTATTATAGCTGATTATTCCTGCCTATGCGTAGAACCATGCACTTGATCTTACAAAATTGTATCCTACTGTTCTAAGACCATTTTTCCAGCTAAATCAGGATAATTTTGAATTTTAATCATGTTCTCCAATGTACATGCAGTACAGATCATCTGCAATATACTCCCTAATCCAAAAATCAGGGACTTTTGAGAGAAATGAAGCCAAGACTTCAGTGTTTCCTGGTGTGTCCTTGGGAGGACACACAGTTCCATATGGCAGGAAGCAGTACATTTTCTTTCATTCCTGGAGGCTGGATAGGAGCTAGGTTTTCTACAGTGGATCAGAAAGTGGAGTTGAATACCAGCATAGGTGAAGAATACCAGCAGTAGTAATCCCTTGCTTTTCTTATTTTCACTGTGTGCCTAAGGAAGGAGGAGGCTAAGGTTTTTGAGATAGGGACAGGATTACCAGGAAGGGTGGGAAATTAAATGCATCACAGAAATTTAGCACCAAAAAGGTTCGAAAAGAGGTCTAGAGACTACTAATCTAAATGGTTTATCAGTCTCTGAATGAGCCTTCATTCTCACCTGGAGGACTGATTAGAATACCAGCACCTTTACCTTTTTATCATAAAGGCCTTTATGATTACTTTTGACCTGCTGGTGGTCATTCCTAACAATATCACCAATTCCCACATAAATAGAGAGCATGAGTTAATGGTCAGTGAGGCAGATGAATCCAGAAAGTTCAGACCCGATCTCTAGGTGGGTTCCTTCAGCACCCTGAGGAGTATCTCCAAAAATCATCTTTTATTTTGTGCCTGTGAGTGATGGCTGCAAGCCTCATAGCTTCAGAGTTGTGGCTGTTCCTTTTCCATTTCTGGAGTTTTATTATTCCTAGCTGATAGAGCAGTGTGTCAGTTCTTGGTTGCACAGGGGCTGAAGCAGGAGCTCAGCTCAGGCTGGTGTTCAGACTGGTGTTACTGCAGTGTAGACCTACCTTAACCTGTTTAGCAGGTAAAACTGAAAAGCACCAGGGGGTGGCTGCATATATAGCTGTAGACATATACTATTAGCATTATGTATTACATAGATCAGCAGTGCTTAGGAACCTTTAAATAAATTGTTTCTGGTTTTGTTATATTTTTCTTTCCTGAGCAGCTCTTCAACTGACACAAAACGGATGCAATTGTACAGAGAGAAGAGTGTCTGTCTCTCATTGCTCCCTGATTTCACCCCGTCAGAAATGTAGAAATTGTAATGAATCTATGAAATATTAGATTTCTACTTTCTGTTGCAGGTGAAGGACTGTCAGGAAGATCTGTAGAAGTTATCCTTGCTGTTACTTTGTGTATACTTTCAGTTGTTCTTTTGGTGGCTGCAGTATATGCTTTTGCAAGGTGAGATTTATGTATCCTTGCCATACCATGCTTGCAAGCACTCAAAAATGTTTTAAAGAAGAGTTGAAACAGTCCTATAAATGGAACCAATCTGTCATTTCAAAATGTAT
>JAYKAV010001599.1:678836-732570 GCA_035582835.1 Phoebastria nigripes
TTTTTTTTTTTTTTTTTTTTTTTTTTTTTGTCTTTTACGTAGAAACTTAGGGAGGGACAGACAAAGGCTAGCTTTAGTCTAGTGAGGGTAACCTCCATAGATGAAGGTGAAAAAACAACTTCTCCAGAGGGTAAATCAGAGCAGTAGCCTATCTTACCCTTTCAGAGCCACTTCTCTGTTGACTTGAGGATACAGATCAGAGTGTCAGCTGGCTGAAGGTAGCGTGATGGCTAACCTATTGACAGCTTGATACGAAGTAAATACTCTAATTCTGTTCTCTTTCTTACTAATACATTTATCAGTTAAATACATTGAAGTCTCACATGTGAAAGAGAATTCGACCTCTAAATTCAAATTGTGAACAAAATGCCTGTGTAAAGAAGCAGACTGTGTACTGCATACATGATGTTAGTTTGCTCATTCATCAGAAGTTCTGTTCTTCCTCAGCTGGCATTCAATTCAGGCATTACCTGAATTACATAAGAATTTATGTAGGAAAACTAAAAGAATATACAGGCTAGATTCTTTCCGTACAAATTTTTGACAACGTCACTGCTGGATTTGACTAAATTACACTATTGGAAGGGAGAGCAGAATAAAGGCCAAGGAAGGATTTCTGGCAACCATTTTTCAGCTTCAGCCTGTCTAATCAAAGTATTGACATATGTGTCGTTAAATCTTTTGCACGTTTATTTTTCAGTATTATTTTCTGTTTAGGATTCGGCAAAAGCAAAAAGAGGGAGGCACATACTCCCCACGAGATGCTGAAATTATTGACACTAAGTTCAAGCTGGATCAGTTGATCACAGTGGCAGACCTGGAGCTGAAGGATGAGAGATTTACACGGTAAGCGTACTCCTTAGGCAAAACAGTAGTCCAAAGGGGCTGTAGCCATGACCCCTTTCTGACCTTTGCTTGTTTGGAAGTGTTTGTGGTGTTCTTATTTACACAGGTCACTGAGATCCTCTTTCAAAGAATGACCTCCATCCTCAAGACACTTCTCACTAGCTTTTAGAAAATCACTTAATCTTCAGCTCTTTTTACAACAAGATAAAGATCTAAGTGCAAATCACTGTTTAATTTTGCTAGCAAAAAAAGGGCTACGTATTTTTAAACATGCAGAATTTCTGAGTTTTTTTGATGGCCCAGTGTTTTGTGTAGACTGCAAACCTACATAAGCATTTTGAAAGAGTCAAACTCCCAGAAGTCCCGGTCAACTAATTCAAGAACAAATCTGTCATTGTTTAATTGACATTTAGAAAGCGTTTTTTTCACAAAGGGATTTGCATAACATCTGGGTTTCCGTGGAGCTTAGCACACTGGCTATCCTGACATCTACTCCTTTAAGGTGTATGCAGCAATTCCAGGCTATTCATATTTTCTGTCTGACAAAGAATCTTGTCACAGATATTTATCAGAAGAAAAATTGCTCTTTCTGACTGCCAGAAATATCCATGTTATTCACCAAATAAATATAATGATGATTCTCAATAATATATGACATCCAACTGAGTTAGAAATGTTTGGTGAACATTCTTTACCTGCCTGTATTTTCCCTGCTGTGTCACAGATGAGACACTGTGGTAGGCAGTCTCCTTAAAGATGAGAAGCCTAAAATAGTGTTGCCCTAGCAGTCAGGCATCCTACTGTTGCAGACTAGGAATAGCTGGAAGATGAAAGGTTGTAGCTGTTGACCTGTTTTGTTTGAGTGTGTATATGTCATGTGTGTGGTACAGAGTAAGTTGATTGCATGTACAAACCTGTTCAAAATAGCGCACACAGGAATGGCTGCTTTTAACAGGTGAGAAAACATAACTGTGAATCATCTGGAAATCATTGACGTAATGGATGTGGTATGTTCTGTGTGGGGCACATGTCATTCAGATAGCATTGTTTAGTACCTGTTAATAACAGCAGAAAACATTCTCTGAAGACAGAACCATTGCCAATGCACTGTGATAACTGTGACTCATATAAATGATCTTGATGGATCTTCAAAATGGTCTTGTTTCCAAACTGTTAGCTGAATAAGAGTAGTACTAATTTTGTTTATATACTAAAGTGTTAATGGATTTTACTTCCAGATACTCTTCATTTTTCTTTAGACGCAAGGAGATATTTGTCATCCAGTAAGTTTTTGTATTATTGAAGCAACATGGTGTGTCTTCCRTTCTGTTCTCTTAACCTGTGTGCCACCATACTATATTGAATGATATAGTTAATCAAAATGAAATGTCAATCTTTGCAGCTATACTAATGACAAACAGTGGTATTTGTCATCATGAAATGATGTTTATTTTTAGTCCCTAATGCTAACGTACAACAGTTCCACAACTATTTTGAAATAAATCAGGGCAATTTTTACATGGAAATTATAACACATTATGACAATATAGCACTGATATATACAACCTATCCTTGAAGCAAATGTAGTGCAAATGTGACATAAGAAACATACTGTTTCTTTCCTTTGGCAGTTAGAATGTATGTACTTAAGAGAAGTTCTCTTTTTTTCTCAACTGCCTTTTGTACTCACTTACACTGCAACTGTTTTGTACTATGCCACTACAATCTCAGCAACATATCCACGCAGTCAAATCCTTTATCAGTTTGCAGAGTACTATTCTGCCACTTTTCTGTCTAAATTATGTGTAGTTTGGATTTGTACAGTCTCAAACTCTACAGGGTAATTGTGAACGATAATATTTCATACTTACATGTACTTCATTATGTGATTTATGCACAGCAAGGCCTTTACTGAACAGTGCCTCAGCAGTTTTAGTTACATCACCGTTATTTTAATGAGTCAGTCTCACATTTTGGTTTGCCGTTTGTCATGTCCTTCCACATGTATTTTTCTCTTTCCTCCTTCCCCACTTCTTTAATGGCCAAAAGCAAAGACTGTTCTTCTGCCATTCTTGTAAGGTACATGATGCAGCTGTTAAATTTTGGATTATTATTTTTCAAACAGTAGCTGTACTGAAGCTACAGCAGGCTCCTTGCCCAGGTCCTTTGTTGGACACTACGACAAATTGTTGAAGTTTGAAGTGCAGGCACTAACTGAGAGTTCCTCAGGACAGGATTCATGCCATCTTTTCCACTGGAAGTCAGTAAATATACTGTGGGACCCTACTAGATAACATACATATAGTAGTGAGGGGCAGGCTATCCTTTATCTGCTCAAAGCTTTTTAGTTTATTACGGCTTTTTTTTAAGCTTTAAAGAATGTTTTAATACATGTAAGATTATGTTCTGGTAATGTCAGTGACCAAAAGAGACATTTTAGGTGTCTCTAATGCTGTCTTTCATATAGATACATCCTTCCTGGTAATGATGAGTTGTATCAAGAAGCTGGCAGAAGCATGGCAGCATGCATCAAGGCAGCTTACTGCAAAACCTAATGTCTAAAATATTTTTGCTGCCTGTTTTCAGACTTCCACAGTTACACCACGAAAGAACTTTTGTACCTGTTGCCTTTGGGGAATAGCTATGTAGAAGTCAATCACAGTCCCAGTTCTTATGTTGTCCTTATCATTCTCATGATTTGTGGTTAAAGCAGTGACATGTTAACATGTTAAATTATTGTATGACATGTTGATGACTACAGTGTAACCTTTGCAAATTTACCATGCATTTGGAATGGGACTGTGCATCGCTGCATCTGCATAACCTGCTGCCATACGTTGGCTGCATTTAGTCAGCTATCATCTCAGCTGTGTTTGCAAAGCTTGCTGTGTTGCAGAATGCTGGTTTCAGTTCATGGCATCTTGTAATTGTATGAGGAAAACACAGATGGGCAGACTCCTTTTCCAGGCTGGCTTGTTTGTATTTCTTGGATAGCAATAAATCAGCTGAAACCTGGTCCAACTAAGTATACTTTCCACCCTGAAAGGGTGATGGGGATTTTGCGTGAAAATCTTGTGTGATAAAAGAGCAGTATAGATTTTTTTCTGTACATACTAATCACCCCATTCAGTGCTCATTTGAAGGAGATGCTTTGGAAACAAAGTGTTTTGCCATTTCTCAGCCAGTATATTATTTATCATGTTAGCTACTATAAATCAGTAAAGGCATGGCCTTGCAGCTGACACAGTTCATCCACAGAATCAAGATACTCTAGCCTGCTCCATGAGATCCTTCTTGACTGTCTCATACATTGTCTCTTCAGACATTCTCTCATATTTAGTGGATCGTGGCCTATGATCTTGGCTCATATTCTCAGAAAATTTGTGCAGCTGGTATCACATGAGAAATAAAAAGAAGTAGAAAAAGGTTTTTCTGTTCTGTAAGAATATGACTGGAAATATTTTTTATCATTCTTAGCAGATCAAAAATTCAAAAGCTTGAAAAGTTTAATGAACCAAAACTCAGCAAATGTTCAGTATAGGTTAATCAAAACATTTTATTTCACACATTTTTATAACTTTTTTAGTATGAATTATTTGCATTACAAAAATCAGTTTAAGTAGAAAAAACATCAAACTTAAARGTGCCAAGTATCCCATTTTGCTAATTTTGAAACTTTTTTTAGGTTCAACATTTTTTTCAAATCAGGAAATTCGTGGCAAATCCCAGTTCCCAGTAGCAGTTTTTTAACATAATGGTCATCAGAAAAAAATTTTACTTGAAAAACTTCAGTGTCTGAAAATTACTAATACTAGCTAATACATATACACCATCTCTCAGCAAGTCTTTGTTAGGCAATTGATTAATGGGATGTAGCTTCAGAGGGCATGCAGGGAATTATGTCCTACTGAATTCAGTGGAAAATGAGATCTGCTTTATGAAGCCAAAATGTTAACTTTGAATGTTTGGGACATACATTGATCTCCATGATGGTGGAGATGGTATGAGCCAGGCAATAACAGAAAAAAACAACCCTTGTTTAAAACATATGTTTAAAACATAGCCCATCAGTCTAAACTGGATTAAACATTGGCTCCTTAAGCACACTGAATATACATATACTGGGGCCTCTCATCACTTACTTTTTGTAATATGTCCAAAGGGTTTGCCAGGTTACTTTTCAAAGCAGACATTCATCTTCTGTGAATAGCCTCTGTCAATAAATTTTCAGGGCACACTGGGTTTGRTGAGAGACAAGTAACTCTTCCCTGTTCCAGATGCTCACCTGGGAAAGAACTTCTTTGGCACCCTACTTTCACAGTGGTTTCTGCAGCAAGGATAAAGCCATGTAGGTCTCCGTTTCTTAAAGTCTTTCCTTGAGAAGTTACACCTTGTGGTGGATGCTTTGGGGCTTTTGTTTCATTCCATGTGAGACAGCTTGTCAAGAAAATGGGGCACAGATTCAGAAGAAATATTTCTGAATTACAGACACTGTAACCCTTGCAAATACCAGGCAATTAGAACTTTTTATGGAAAAGTATTGTCTGGTCTCACCTTTCCTATATATTGTGCATTCAGTAGGTGTCTATATTCAAGGTAACACTTCTGCGCACACATTACTTTCCCTAGACCAACCTGTTTCTTCTTCTTTGAGTGGGGATAGGCATGGCTCCTGCCTTGCCTTTTTCTTCAACAAGTTTCCCTTTAGTGGTCAACTATCAAAAATAGGCTTCCTGAGCTCTGTATCTCAGGAGTGCAAGGTTTATGAATGTACATGTCCTGGTACAATGGAAGAAATGACCTTCTCTTTCCTTAGGCCTTTAATATTTAGGAAGGGTTAAGCTCCATATTGCTTTCAATTAAGTTGCTAAAAATTAGTTCCTCCGTTGTTCCTAGGAAGTGTCAATGGTGCTTATGAGTTAAGCCTTTTGCCTACATACTCATTTCTGTTGTTTTCTATTTGGACGAAGTTTTAATTCCCTGTGGATTTCAGATGATTGACCCAGAGAGAAAGCCGAGTCTGTGTGACAATATGGTCTTCAGTTACCACTGCCAACACAAATAAATGGCTTCTTTCTAGCTCTATCATAAGTAATCTGAGTGGGATTCAGATTTTTGATAGACTTCAAAAAAATC
Organism: Phoebastria nigripes; assembly: GCA_035582835.1. Classification (NCBI taxonomy): domain Eukaryota; kingdom Metazoa; phylum Chordata; class Aves; order Procellariiformes; family Diomedeidae; genus Phoebastria; species Phoebastria nigripes. The sequence continues at coordinate 684,819 of JAYKAV010001599.1, forward strand.
CCACAAATGAAACAATACACTGTTTTAAAAGAAAATCAGATTTAAGGCAATAAAGCATTCTTCATCTTAGACAATGTTTTTCTTTCCTAGTTTCAAAGTCAGACAAGTGGGAATCTGGAATTGTCCAGCTGAAATAGGGAAATTTGCAACTTCATGGTTTGATTCTAAATTGTGCTCATCAAGATCTAGTGATATCTATATTCTTAGTTTTATACAAAAGACTGGGAAATGTGGAGAACAAGATTACCAGTAGATGAGTATTTGTTCATTGATGAAATACTGTAAGATTATTATTACATATTCAAAGTCAAAAGACTTGGAAAAAATACTAATTTTTGAAGCCTGAGGATGCTGAAACTGAGCATAGCTGTAAGTCTGTAGTGAACATACAAAATTCATCCCTTTTGAAGATTCTTACACAACAAAGCCAATGTCTTTGCCACAGTCTTCAGGTTAGATATTAATTCACATATAAGCATTTAAATGAAATCATCCTATTTTCTGAGCTGCCAAGCCACTGCAATGTGCACTTGCTACCAACAGAAGTGTGAGAGTTCCGTAGTTCTAAAAATCAAGTTCTTCACTTAAATGCCCACAGATAGATTAAAGTGTCAAACTTAGGTGCCTCACTTCTTTAAAAATGTTTAGTGCTTGTGAAAGGTAATATATGATTATGCCTTCAAAAAAAATCGCATGTTATTAATAATATTAAAAATTAACTAGAAAGCAACATATGTAACACCAAGTGTTTAGTTCATTTCCTGTGCTATTTCAGTGCTTTACTTCCCTTCTTTGAGTGAAAGTGAAAAAAGGAAGTCTTGTTGAGTAAGGTTGTATTAATGGTGCTGCTTGTCTCCTATGTTCTTTGCTGTTGGATCCATGTACCTTCAGCACTGAAGCACTAAATGACATACCCAGGTTGCTTATGTACAGCATAGATGTAATTTTTATTCCCTAATGACCAAACTGCATTTGCTTACTGCAAATTAGGTGCAGTAAGCCCCTAATTGCTATCAGTTTGAGAGGAGGAAAGCCAACAGTATTCAAAAAATTACTGTGATGTCAACTGGGAGATGACTTTTTTTCTGTTGTTCTATGGTGAAGATAGGCGAATTCAAAGGAAAAACAAGTGTAATTTCTTTGTTTATAATTTTGTCCTGAAAAAAGGCCTAAAAAAAGTTTACTTTCTGCTCAAAACCAAATATATTTACATGCAGTACACTGGCACAGCTATTAAGAATACTTTTTGTTCAGGAAACTTTAGCTCTATAATGTTGCCAATATTACTAGAAGGTAGTTTCGTCTGCCATGTAACGCAAACAACATAAGTGATACAATAAGAACTAGCTAAATGTCTAAACATTCTGAATAGAGTTGCATGCTGTGTTGTCTATTGCCACCTTGTTTTCTTTTTCATTCTAAAGCTCTCCTTCAGTTGTCCTAGTTTGAGCCTTTTTCTGTGAATTCTTACACTTCTTTTTACTCCAATGAGACTGACTCAAGTCTTTCATAGCCAGTTTGCTTTGTTTGAAGAGAACTGTCATAACAAAGTATGTACCACAAAGGCATCTTTAGTAGCTTTGAAATTAACTTCTCTGATGCTTAATAATAAATGAGTCAACAATTGAATTAATCTAATTTTATTATCTAATTTAAAATTTAAATATTTAAGAATAACTTCATAAACCAAAGTATTTTTAAAGCAAATTTTTGTATTTTCTACTAAAATTATGGCAGCAGTAGACATTTGTATTTGTATTATAGAATAGGTTTTGAAATATTTGTATATAAGAATGTATGATTTTTGGAGAGACAGACACATAAAAGGTATACTTAGCACTTTTTTGAAGGGGCAAGTTATCTTTTAAACTGTATTACTTCAAACTTTTTGGCTCGGTCTTTTAGACAAGCTTTGTGAGTCCGAGTGCCCAAAGTTTGGCTTCTAAATCCATAATGCTGAGACATTCTTAAAATGGGTTCAAAGGTGATGGTGATGAGCAAGTTTCAAGGCCATCTGAAAGTCCCCTGAGTATAGATGCTCATGTAACATCTTCATGAAACCTGCTATGGGATCAAGTTAAAGATTTAATATGTAGCACAGTTTTTAAAATCACCACACACCAGAAACAGCAGTGAACATGTAAAAATGAGCATGAAAACAGGCGCTCATTTCTTAAATCTTTAGAAAAACAGTCATAGCTGTTTGGTTTCTGTAGAGGCACACCAATAGCATGATTCGTCTGTGACTTATTTTAGATATCTGCTTAAAATGAGATGAAATCACACCTATTCTCTTCATTGATTATAAAAGGAATCTAGAGTCACTAGGTCAGAAATAGGTGTCTGTATTCAGTCAGATGAATGCTATCCTCATGCTCTGAAATGGCCCTTAGAAGAATGATACTGAGTACATAGTGTAAAATGAAGCCTGTCAATGTATATGAAGTGGTGTGCTGGAAGTATGGATTTCCCAGGGCCATATGAGCCCAGAGCACTGTAAATGATCTGAAGAGAATGATAGAAACTGTAACCACCATATCCATATCTGCCAATACCTGAGATAAAAACTAAGCAAGACAATCACCCAAGATATCTGACATATAATAGTATTTCAATCCATGAGAGAAATAAATCTGGTTCTTTAGTTACTTGAGTATTTCATCTAAAACCTATTAACATGCACAATATTAGTTAATTCTCAGCTTGCTACATTTAACAAAAATCTCTGTTGCAGGTTACTTAGTTATAGAAAATCCATCAAGTAAGTTGATTAAAGATTTTTGTATTGTGGTCGTCGGTGAGTCTCAATGTGTGGTTCCCTCCTCTATGTTTATTAGAAAAAAACTCCAAGCTGCGTATAAATCATAAAAGCATGACTAATTGCATGGTAACTGGAGAAATGCTTTCTCTCTCTCTGGGGTGAAGCCTGCATGTCTGTGTTTTAGCTTGGGAAGTAATACAGGGATATTTAAACTCCTTGGGGTTTAAAAACCATGTCATTATGAGAGTGAGGTCACTGCAATATTTTATATGTCTAAAACCTTGCAATGTATAAAATGTTTTCTGTGCGACAAAGAAGTATTATGTACTTTAGAATGCAATGATAACTTTACAAATTTCCATTAGTGTCAAAACTTCACCTTGGAATGCTGTTACCTGTAAAAACAATCCTACCCAACAGTACTGTTAACATTAGCAACATTAAAAATTTGGCGAGGGGGAACAACAGAAAATGCTTCTATTTTAAGTGACTGAAAACAAACCAAATAAGCATGCTGTAAGCAATTTATAATTTTCTGTCTATAAGTATCAGTTTCTATTGAACTGAAAAACATTATTAATAAACTGCAGTTAAATAAGAATAAGAAGAATGACAAAGAAATTCCCTATAGGTTTCTAATTCTTCTGTCATTACTTTCAGGCCAATAAGCAAGAAATCCTTCCTACAACATGTTGAAGAGCTTTGCACAAACAACAACCTAAAGTTTCAGGAAGAATTTTCGGTATGTTGCTAGCAGTTGTCACAACATCGCAAGACCTTCAGTCGTTTCATGTGTCACATTTCATGTCCATTTTAAGCAGGCAAGGCCATGAAGGACTCTGGCCTTGATAATCAATACCCAATTACCAGGTTGATTGTTTAGAAAGTAATATTACACTGATTTGGATTCTGCAGTCTACACTGCAACCTGATCGGAATTATTCACCTAAGTGTCAGCAAAAGATGATCTTCTTTAGACTCCGATCTTTGTGAGAACACCATAATATTTATGCTTTTACATATGTAGCAATGCACATGTAGTTTACCTGAGAACAGTTTATTTAGAAATAGTTTTCTAACATATATACAGGTATATTTAACTGCTTTAAATAAATTCAGTTTCCTGAGTGATGATGACCCCAAAAACACAGCTGATGTTTATTCTGTGAAATGTTCAGGCCCCAGTCATACTGCCATGGAACTCAGAAATGTTTTTCTTTCATAGGTTTCAGTGCAGAAAGTAAAAAGTTTGTGCATGGTACTTTGTTTTTTGCTCCTTTACAAATAATAGGTCATACTTGTCATGCTCTTGAGAATAGCCTCCATGTGAATAGCCTCCATCTCCTTATGTGAGTAGATGAACTCAGCAAGCCTGTCTGTCCTTCTGAAAAGACACCAGCTTTCAAAATATACATTACATATAATATAATGCGTACATACTTTCAAATTTAAATCTCAAAGTTTTCACTATTTTCATGAAGTTACATTTTTACGGCTATCATATTTTTTTTTCTCAACACTATCTTCTCTTCTTGTTATTTCAGAATCTTTGTCATCATCATTTACACATACAGTCATTTGCCCGCACAAAAATAATTTGTCAGTCTCCAGTGACTTTATTATTTTGGATTTATAGATTTACCATGAATTGCTTACCAGTTGGATTAACAAAAATGGAGACTCAACAATTGGCTTTTCTTCTGCTAGATTATAATATTTCAGTCTCTGAGGGAAAACCAACAAAAGTGTGAAAAGATTAATGGTATTTCCTACAGCTTTTTTGTTATGCTCCTTAGGTAAAATTGGTCTGGATTTAATAATAAAAAGCACCATAAAATTCTCTGAGCAATAAAGTAAGGAGAACTTTTTTTCCAAGAGTAGAAGTGTTATTTCACTTGAACAAGAGTGATTATAGTTATATTATGCATGACTGAACAGATGAAAAGTTTTACTAGCAATAACATTTTCACATATTAACGTTCATCACTGGAAAGTTTCTACTATTACTTTCTTTAGGTGTGACCCACATTGGGTAAGCCTTACAGCATTGTAATGCCTTAAACAATAGTGTTTTATCAAATCAAAATCTTGGCAATCCATTTCAAATTTAGAGAAATACAAGTAGCTGAGGCCTCATTCAACTAAATTATATAGTCAACTTACAATCAACAGGTTTATATGTCATTTGGGCTTCCATTTGTTTTTTCTTTCTGAGCTTCAGCTTCCATGTTTTGGAGTGTAGTGATATCTTCCCAGATGACTTGTCCAAGGGCAGGCAGAATTGCAGGGTAGGTCCAGTCCCTGATTGAGAGTATATCTATAGTATCTGTAGCACCTGTCTTATCAGATGAATAATAGGATTGACAATGTGTTTGAAATGACATCAGGAATGACAATGCACAGAAACAGGCAATGCACATAACAAACAGGCAGACCTCGTGACCTGCATTGTTTCCATTCATCATTTTAGTTTCACATAAATGACTCAAGGCTCCTACAATGTGCGTAGGAGAGATGAGCTCAAGATATAAAACCATGGACCATTATATCTGAAGCACATAACTAAACGCATGGTGCTGAGCTTGCTTGGGCTCTCTGGCTGTCTCTGTACTAGTAAATTCAAGTATACCAGGAACTGGACATGAGAATATGATAATTTACACTAATAAACTGTTAGTATATTCCCTGCCTTGAATTTGGACTGTTTCAGCTAGCAGTCTTCCTGGACAATTCCAAGATATGTTTTGGTAGGTAAGGTAGTCTAGGGATCATTTACAATAGGCAGGTTGTAGACAACAAACCTGTTTTGGAGTTTTTTAGCATAAATGTGGCTCTTTCGTTGCATTTCACATAGTCTTGGAATCCAGGGACATTCCTGGTCTCACCTAATTTGCTGGATTGACCAAGCTGCTGTGCCTGGAGATCTCCAGGGTTCAATCTCGGTCCACACRTGAACATGGCCTGTGTGTTAATGTGATGAGAAGAGAATCTGGGCCTCAGAATGGATCTGGATCCATGTCTTGTCAGAAAAGACAAGTTTAAAGAAACCATAGGGAGCCACGGTAACTGATGGTGGGCACCACCTAGCTGGTATTCAAACTTCCAGCTTTCCAGATGATTCATGTATCTCTCAATACCGTTGGGAAATCAAATTTTTCTAGTAACTGGCAAATTACTGAAACAGARAAACTTCTATAAGTGTTTTACAATAAGTTATGTTCATGAATAAAAAAGTGAAATACCCCCGAATGTCACCACAGTACCATAAAAGTACTACAGTAAACAAAGTGCAAATTAATTATTTCGAAGTTTTATGAGTCTGCAAAGAAATACGGTTTCTGTGACAAATTGTTATTGAATCTGGGAATCCAAATAGTCTTTCCCCAGTTCTGAAAATAATCATTTAGACTGAAATCCATACTGATGCAGAGAATTGGTGTGAGGCTTTTGAGCACTTGTTCAGATATGGAAGCATCATTACAAAAATAACATAGTCTGCTTCTCTATTTCCTCTCTACTACAAAGTACTGTACAACAGTGCTACTTTTATACTAGTTAACTGGCAAGCTAAGACTCAGAGGAGTGAGGCAAATGAGGCAAGTTAAAGTTCACATGACATCCCATGATATGGGATCCCATGGCCCATAACACCTGCAAAATGCCATAGGCATTTTGTCTATGTTCTTCCTTCATGCAAAATTCAGTGACAGAAATTTTGTGGGAGAGTTTCAGCTTTCTGAATGAGAGGAATTTTAATGTCTCCACCCTTAGCTGTGTTTTACTGTTCTTATCAAATCCTGACAGGAATGCACAACACTCTACTCTGAGAACACGGGTCTTTCTCTAGGTTCAGTTACAGGATTGGGGCTTTACTTCTCTGAGGGATTATTGAGACAAAAGGCAGACGCAACTGAATAGGTAAAATAAGAAATGTGCCTTGAGTATGGCAGAGGTTGATTCAAAGACAAGATTTGGAAATAATGAGTGCCTTTAAAGATATTTTTCTACAGTATGTTACAGTCCTTCATTTAGTTTTGTATTTACTTCATGTCTGTTAACCATGTTTTTTAATTCCTTAATGTACAGATATAAATGTAAAGTCAGCCATTCTTTATAAGGTGATTTTAAGTCAGAAACTTTCTTTTTAGAAGGGGCATAATGATAGATTTTTCATCTCTAGGAAAGATAGATGTTTAGAGAGATTTTGAAGGGCATGGATGGGATCTAGTCCCTTATTAATTTTCAAAGGGAGATGAGCATCTAGTTGTTCTCTGCAATTCTTCCCCTAATTCTTTCCCCAAGGAAATATGTGTCAGAGATAGGAAGAGAAGTCAGGTCCCTTGTCTGAAAGTCCTTTGCTTTCATCGTGAAACCATCTTTCCCCTCCTGTTCAGAAGCACCTGCAGCTATATTATCGAGGATATAATTATAGAAGGGAAGTAGTCCTCATGCTTCAGGCCATAGRATTTTTGTCAGATGGTGAAAGAAATGAATTTCTCATGGGATAATACTGCATATAATACAGTTCAAGGGTTTTGAGCTGTCTTTTATATGTCAGACATTATCTGTTGTACAAAATAGGATATGGGATTAGATGAATTATTGACTTGGTTTATTACATCAGTTTTTAAATTATCCCATGTTGCTAATGCTCATGTTAAATTATTCTTAATATCTGAACCCATCAAATAAGGCTGACAAAATATTTGAATTAGCAGTGAAAGAAAAACACTGGAATAAAAAACACTCCTGCTTTTTCCATTTTTCATTACCTCATTTATTTATTTATTTATTTATTTATTTATTTATTTATTTGCTAGTAGTTGCCCATTAAATTTTATTTATAGAAGAAAAACTGTCTCAAATACCTGGGCAAAAAAATAATTAACATTGAATCTGATAGTAGGGCTATCTGCCCCACTTTTGGAATTAGCCCATGTAGAGAGTAACTGTTAATATTAAAAGACAAATTTGAAGGGATTACTCAGCACAAGCRGCAAAATTTTGTATGGTACTCATTCAAAGCAATAGGTATATCTCTTTGTTTGTATCTTAGCTAGATGTTGAAATAGACTTGCATATAGCATTTGTCAAACAAAGGGAAAATCTATTACAGTTAATGTAGTTATTAACTTAGAAATTCTGGCTGAATTCTGGCTTTTCTAAGAGTTTTCTATTCTCTTATCACCGCTATGAGATCATCACATTAATAYGTTTTCTCCATTAACAAGTTACGAAGTTGTCTCCACTCTTTTACTCAGTTTTGGAAATTATACCTATTTATGTACACAAACACCCCCATCAAATAAGTTCCTCAATATGAATGATGTATCCATCTCTGCCCTTCAGTAACAGAACTAATGACCAGTTATGAAACTACAGCACAACCCAAAATAACTCTTCCCACCCCTTTCACAAACAGCTAATTGCCAGTTGTCTCAACTTAATTAAATTCTCATCAGTTCTCATTATGTGGCAAGAACTCTCCCAAGCTACAGGAGTCAGGAAAAGGCATTATTCAAGAATAAGGCTGAGTGAGTAGGTCATGGTAACCAAGCCTGCGACTTCATGAAAAGAGAGAAAAGATGATAGGCTGACTTTATCCAGACTTATAAAGGTGAAAGTTCATGTAAGCTTTAATTGTTCAACTTGACAGCATTGTCTGCAGCGCTGCATCTAATGTTGCTGGTGTAACTGGGGTTGACAGTGAGGTGGAATGCTCTGTAATGCTTCCAGCTGTTCTTAGAAATGCACTTTGTTGCAGAACTAAAGAATTCTTCCTCTTACTGGAGTGATTGTGTCATTTTTTTATATTCACTGAAGGTGAAATGCAAAGGTTTGCCAACAAACATTTATTCCTCTACAGGAACTTCCCAAGTTTCTTGAAGACCTTGCTTCAACTGATGCTGATCTGCCTTGGAACAGGTCTAAGAACCGTTTCCCAAACATAAAGCCATGTATGTGTGTTTACCGATCAACTCCTCCGTTTTGTTCTCTACCTTCGATAGTGCAGCATATATTTGGAATGCAACTGTATTTTTGTTTGATCTGTCTTTGAAATGGCAGAACAATCATGTCCACATTATGAAATAATTTTCTGTCAAGTAATCTGTCTTTTCATTGTGTTTTTTTAAAGACAGTTTTATTTGCAAGTAGCTTTCAACTTGCTCTCACAAGCTTTAATATGCAGGTGCAAGAAACTGTAGCCTCAATAGTTTCTTAGCTTTGTAATTCAAGCCATGTAGCAAACTCTTTAACATTCTTCCTTGGTTTGTTTCCCTTTTGTGAGAAGTAATTTTTTTAAACATATAAAATCCACATGTTTGTGCATTCAGCTACCTCAGGAGCCTGGGTATGCTTTCTTGTGGATAAGTGTACATGTGCTGCAAAGGTTCCACAGAAGATCAGAGTGACTGTACGATAACTTATAAGCCAAGGCTAGATTTTATCACAGGAGACAGGAGTCTGTCTCTCTGTACTCAACACTGCTTCATTTTTCAGTTAATAAGACAAGAAATGTCATTATTATTTTAGGCATTAGCTGTGATGTGAGATGGGGAGCATGGCATTCCTTGGTTAATAATGCTACATTCTGTGCTATTAACTTTTCAGAGCAGCTGTTCCAGCTATCTACTGCCTTGTTCAGGACATACTCTAAGTTACAGTCACTAAAAATTGATATTCATGACACACAATGAAATAGAAACAGATGAGTTTCATGAATTTTTAACTTTGTATTCTAATTTTTTTTACTAAGTTGAGGACCAAACATCAAAATTTGGAATGTTTGGTTTCAGCATTTACTTATTCACATATGACATCTTTCCTGGTTTTTGTCATTTCTGCATACACACCATGGGCCCAAATTGGAAATCCTCAATCTTTTTTTTTTTTTTTTCTGTAATAATGAGCTTACCTTATGTAAAAGAAGTAAAAGTATATAAAAGTGCTGAGATCTGGCTCAAATCTGTGACCTGGACAGCAAGTATATAGGAAAGACTGTCAGACCCCTGACCCTGCTGTCTGATTCACACGGAGGTTGTCGGTGCTAGAACAGCATGGCTTAAAGTACACGGGCTATCTTTAGGCAGAGTATCCTCCCATACATACATCAAATTGGAGGTTCTGGCATGTTCACCATTTTAATTAAAAAGTATTATTTTAAAATATGTCTGGAACATTAAATGATGATGACCATACAGTAATGGAAATTGGTTAAATTCCCTTTGTAATTAGTTTTCTGCTAGGTCAAGTATTGTCAGATTAGCAATAATAACAGTATTTTTGATTTCTTAGCACTCCAGGAACACTTGTTACATGCGTCTATGGTTTTTGAACAAATCTTTTAGTTAACTAGACTTCATTTCCATGATAGATAATAACAACAGAGTAAAGCTGATGCCTGATGCTGGTATTCCTGGATCTGACTACATTAATGCCAGCTACGTGTCTGTAAGTAGAAAGTCTCACGCATTTTTACTATATTTGTTTGCTGGTAGAAGAGAGAGTCAAAAAATAACTTGGAAGAAGAACAGGATTCTAATTTTTCTTTCACTCACTACAGCTACTGTTGCCACGGCATTGTTCAAGTGACTCCTGTGGCATTGAACATGACTAGTTAAGAATATAAATTAACCTCTTTTCATTGCTAAGCAGTGATTTTCAGTAATAATCAAAACTGTATCCAGCAAATTACTTTCTATAAATTGTCTCATACCATTATCATTAAAGACAATAGTGAAACTCCCACTGAGGTCAATTGTATAGACAGGCGTTATTTGGTCTCTTGGTTCAGGAGTTGGAGCTATTGTATATGAACAGGACAATGTAAAGATAACTGAATGCAAAAGTTTCATAGAAATGGCTAGTAATTTTGGTGAGTGGGATTGGTATGCCCTTTATTATTTTGTGAAAGTTATGATGGAGGAAAATGCAAATAGGCTTCTTGAAGAAGAAACTAATATTATATTTCTCATCCTCAGCTTTCTTCCTAGACCTTCCATTTTCTAATTGTGTTCTCAGTAAATTCTTCATCCATATTTTTATCTCATTTTTGTCCTGTTGAAGCTCAAAGTGTGACTTATAATTATGCATTTAATTTGTTGTAGCAGTGGCTGGTGGTCTCACATGAGGTCAAGGCTTGATTTGCACTAAGCACTATTCAAACACATAGCAAGACATGCAGACTGTAGGCTAAACAGATGACACAATGGCAAGTAGAAATAGTTATTTCCAGGTAACTAAGAGACTTTCACAGAGAATAAGCAATAGAGCTGAGAGCATCTTCCTCTCTCATTAGCAAAAGCTATGTATTCCCTTTATATGGAATGTCCTGACAACAGGTAGGAAGAGCCATGCTATGTTGTTATTTGATGCTGGGACTATACACAGAAACACTGAGAAGGAGACCAGACAGCTTGGAGCATGGCCTGGTCTTTACCTTTCCTGTCACTAACTGACATGCCAAGGCTTAGGCGGGGAACACTAACAGCAACCTCCAAAAAGCTGCAGCAAAAGCCAGCTGCGGAGAGTGTTCCCTGCTGAGATTTTGCATGTCTTTACTGCCTACAGGCATCTCACTTTAGGTCACCGTTCATCAGTGAACAGACAACTGTAATGTTACCATTTCTCAGGGCTAAAGCTTTGCCCTTTATATGCTTTCACTTTCCATGTTTGTGGATGTGTAAATATATAAATGCATGTAGCTGTAAATATACAATATATGTGTGTGTGTGTATTTACATACCTATTTATCTAGGTGTATATACATATGTATACATATAAAGAGAGGGAAAGAGAGGTCTTGTATATAGTTTTAACAAATGGGAACTTGGCTGCTACTTTTATTTTCATTGGTTAAACAAGAAAAAGTCAGTAACTGAACTGCGAGCTTTGCGTCCCTGAATTATAGTTTCTCACCTCACTCTTAAACTAGGGAGGATTAACATAGTTTCTCACTGCCACCTGTTCTGTATATTATAGATGGAGTAAGTAACAGGCAGCTGTGAATTATAGGGCTATAATTCCAACAAGGAGCTTTGGTGGTGCTATAAACCACTGTGTCAGTTGTTTTGAGCAATAAGCAGAACTCTGTGATATTATAGACTGCTAGCTCTACAGCATAAATTTATTGCTATTATTGCTACTGTTGTTATTTTAGACTTTCTGTAGTACATAAGGGCTCCTGTAGGGTACGCTTAGTTTCTTTGAGGAAACAGATCCATGAGAACCCATGCACTGACAGCATTTACACAGATTTTTTTCAACAAACCTCCTTCTCCCCAAGTTTTACATCAATTTATAAATGAACTAAACAGCAGAAGCCAACACTAAAATAAAAGTCAACCCCTACAGTAGGTTTCTCGAAGACCTTTTATCAGAGATCATTTGTTTGACTAAGCTCCCTCCCTAAGTTACAGCAGATCCCTGACGATCACTGGAAGGACAATGTCATGTGTGGTGTGTAGCTTGCACTAGCTCTCAGACCGCTCCTTAGTTGTTTCCCTGGCTCCACTGCTCCTTAGCACTGTTTAATTCTACTTTGTTAGCCACCTCCTGACACAGTTCTTGGTGGCCTCTGGCTGGATCTGCAGTAAGTCTAATATGAAGGCTTAGATATTTTTATATGGGAATTGCTGACCTGATGTCCCTGTAATTTCTCTGCTAAATGCATTTCTATTAGGATGGCATTTCCMAAACTTTATTAGAGCATTGGTTCATAACTGATCTGCGTGGTGGAAAAAATGCCATTACTTCCTTAGGTTTCCAAGGCCGTCTGCCATGCAATGATTAGCCAGGCCTACGCCAATTCATTTAGTATGTCTGACAAGGTTCTAGCCTTAGGCATGATAGCTACAGGCACAACTATGAGTCACATGCAAACTCTTTTTTTCCTTGCCAACCATTATGTATTAAATATTTTCTTTTTCTTAGGGTTATTTATGTCCAAATGAGTTTATTGCAACTCAGGGACCATTACCAGGAACAGTGGGCGATTTCTGGAGAATGGTGTGGGAGACAAGAGCAAAAACACTTGTGATGCTTACACAATGCTTTGAAAAAGGACGAGTAAGTTACCAGCGTACTAACTAACAGCACCTGATATAATTGGAAATCCTGTATGTAGTTTCTGTCAAGATTATAATATGATCATTGTTAATTAGTAATCATCTCCCTGCAGATAAGGTGTCATCAGTACTGGCCAGAAGATAATAAACCAGTTACTGTGTTTGGGGATATAGTGATTACTAAATTGATGGAAGATATTCAAATAGACTGGACCATCAGAGATCTAAAAATTGAAAGGGTAAGCCAGAACTGGAAGCTTATTTAATAAAACCCATCTAACACCTCCAAGAACATCAGATGTGCTCCATCCCACCCAACTATCCCTCACTATTATTCTTTTACTCTTTTGATGCATATGTATGCATTGTACCACCTGGTTTTCCTGCATTTTGTTTTCATTCCTTTTTTTTTTTTTTCTGAGAATTTTCTCCAGTTTCTGTCACAAAGAGCTCAGATATGTGGCTGACATGCTGTGAAGGGCCTATCAAGGTTACTGAACCTCTGGTCTGGTGGGAGGTGAAGTTTCTATTTGGACACCTCAGTTGTCCCTTCTAGAAAGGAGTAATCCTAACCATTCTGGGATCAGACAAATCCCTTTGAATGTATCCCTCTCAGATTAAAGGGCAAGATTCTCTGGTGCAGCGCAGCTGTTTTTCATTGTACCACCAGTTGTATTGGCCTCCACCCCCAGGAGATTCACCCAATATAAATGAGAATCATCAGTATTACTCCCACTCTTTGTGCTGGGAAGGGGGGTGGGAGGTACAGCATAGATGTTCATCTTTGTCATGATCCACAACTATAGTTTCCACTCTTTGGAAAAATTAGCACCCAGCGTTAAGTCAGACCAGCAGGTGGGCTCAGAAAGCAATCTGGGCATAATGACCCAAGATGAAGTCAGCCTTCCTTTGCACTCCCAGCATTGACCTGTGTTGTATGCAGTGCAGCCAGATCCTAGGACCTGAACTCGTCTATACAAATACATGCATTACCATCCTGTGGCATGTGCATGTGACAAAAGGAACACAGCAGTTAGGGGATTGTCTCAGTGGTCACCCCATAAGGGTATGTTGTGCACATAGTACAAGACAAGTCAACATTTTAAAATGAGTGAGAGAAGATAAATTTTTTTCAGCTAAAATAAGACATAGAGTAAACGAGACTGAAAAAGGGACTATTTAGACTAAAAATGCATGCCAGCAAAATGCGGTCACCTGTGTTAACCAGGGCGAGGCTGAAAAGAAAAGAAAACAAAACCTGAATTGACTAAGTGATCCATTTACTATTGCTGAACAACCCTGCATAAGAAGCTATGTCCTTCATAAGCATGTCATTAAGTGTGCCATATTGCTGGCTTTAAGATTGTACTTCATCTTCCATTCACAAATGGATGGATTCTTGATGATCTTCCAGTGAAGGTAAAAAGCATATGTGAGGGAAATCATTCACAATTATTGCCATATTGCATCCAAAGTCACTTCTCTCTTGTTTTTATGTTGATCAATTTTAAAAATATAGACCCAAAGTAGTTGCTACACGTAATTGTTCACAGTTGTTCAGTGTTTCTTGCAATATGAAAAGAGCAAGTGGTTGGTTCAAAATAAATTAAAAAAAAGGAACTGGTTCATTACACAACAGTTGATTAAACTCTGCTACTCCTTGCTGCAAGATACTGTGAACGCTAAAAACTTACAGAGCCTCATAAAATCTGGAGAAATTAGTAGAAGAAAATTCTGACAAGTACTATTAAATTTTGAGATGCCGTCTCTGACTGAGGCAGTTCATAAGTAACAAACTATTAAGAATGGAAAAGATATTCTGTGGAACTATAGATACATTTTTGTCATGTTTTATAATTTTCCCTAAGATTTTTCCTTGACTACTGTTGGAAATAGGATATTGGTCTAGACAGGCCTTTGGCATGATCCTGTGCTTTTATTCTTATGTCCTTCATAGTTAATTTAGATATMAGATCATAAACAGCTCTTTTCTTTGAGTTACTATTGCTGCTGCTCTGATTGAGAGGGCATCAAACACTTAGAAAATATTTCTGTTTACCAACATATGTGAGTTTTCCTCGACTACATTAGATCAGTCTTTTCCCTAAATAAATTTGTCAGCCCAGTTCACTAAACTTCTAAATGAGCTATAGAAACTTCAACCTGTAATCTACATATTACATTGATATAGTGACTGGAGTCAAATGGAGAGTGRTTGGTGAAGTCATTAATATATCCTGAAAGATGGACTTGATGCCATCTCTCTCAAAAAACCTGCCATRAGATCTGTGCACAACAAATTATCCCTTGGCACAAGTACATCTTATAATTATTGTGCTATTCTGCCTTTCTTTTTTACATGAAATTGCTGAGAAGTTTACATGTAGCTTACTGGATCTTCTGTCACATTTCTTCTGCAAAAACTGCCTTATTTTATATTTTTCAGCATGGAGACTGCATGATGGTGCGGCAGTGTAACTTTACTTCTTGGCCGGAACATGGAGTCCCTGAAACTACTGCACCAATTATCCATTTTGTAAAACTTATCCGTGCAAGTCGAGCACATGATAATACACCSATGGTGGTTCACTGCAGGTAAGCATATTCACCAAATCATTATTTAGTATTTTATCATTTCAAGTGCATATTAATGCTCAGGGAAGTTGCCAGAAGAACAATGAAAACTGAGTGCACAGGTATGGTTGTAGTATGGACAGCAGTGAAGGTTTCTCTAGCAGTGCTCTRTAGTCCTTTCTAGGAGGTAAAATGCCAAAGTGTGTCTGTTCTTCCATTCTTGGAAATCCCATTGAGGTGATGTCAGTGAAATAGTTATTTCAACAATTACCATAAGGTACTGCTGGATTTATCTCAATTTTCCTCTTTATTGTAAGAAGAGGAATAGCAAATGACACATTGGTTTTAATTACTTCTATTATAATTATAGCTCTTCTTAAGTAATAAGTGTTAAAAATAGTATTTAAAATGTACATGTCACATATCAAGAGGAAGAAACTATTTGGGAACCACAGAGAATGACAAATAGGAATAAGGGTTTGCATATGCCAGATTTCAAGCTTGGATGCCTGTAAACAGCTAAAATCTATATTTAGGCTCTTAAATAAATGGTCTGGTGGTTAGAGGTGTTCAGCTGTCATAGTTCCCATTGATTTCATACTCAACACCCTTAAACTGRTATTTCAAAGAGTAAGTGTGTGGGGAAGGCTAAGTCTTCAGGAAGGTGGTGAGTGTGTCTGCATTTTATATGCAGGTCAGTGTTCCCACCAAATGAGTGGGCACACTCCAAAATAGTGATCTGAACTCAGAGGTCTGCGATTGATTCTTTGCCTCGTTCCCACTCAGTGTGAGTCTGGAAATATGTGGAAGGAAAAGCTGGGTTTGGTGCCACAAATCTCTTCCCTAACTGTTAACTTCCAGTTTGTCATGCATGGGAGTTCCTTTTGTGTTCACTGTCCTACAGGTGCCATCCACAATGGGTGATAAAGCCTCATTTTATTTGGTATCATTGACATTTCCCTCTACTGCAGGGGCCAGAGAGACTATTACAGAAGAGAACTACATGGTCTTCATGTTTTGAGGACACTTACGTGCTCTGGGGCCCCTCTGCAATGAATCCTATCCCCTTTTCACAACACAGATACGTAAAGGGGCCAGCATGGGCCAGATACTTCACCTGTGCTCAAATTCCTGATGGTTTTAAAGCAGCATTATGTGTTCTTATATCCAGAAAACTCATTCATTAATTTCTGCTCATTAGACCTTGCAGGTTCAAGAGAGTTTTGGTATACATTTCCTGATTATCTGCAGTGATATACCCTGCATTTATTACACCAATTGCAGAGAAGTCTGATAGTGATTTTGAGAAAATCCTGTTCATTTTCAAACTTTTAAATAAAACACTAGCTACCAGCGTGTCTTGCACACTCATCCTCCTTTTAAAAGTATTTCCTTTTAAATGTTTTGCTAGATCCCATGTTGTTTTGTCTCGAATACCAAAAGCATCACATAATCCAGGTGTGATTTCACAAAATCTTGTGATTTTTTTTCTTTGAATTAGTGAGCTCTAGAAAATTTACAGAAAAGCTGTAGGGTCATTTTTCCACTTATACAGGTTTAGTTTAGTTATATCTCATTTGTCCGATGCAACCCCTTGTAAAATCAAAATCAGAACATGGCTCAAATCCAGATTTCACTTGATCCCGTTCAGCAAGGAGGCGCACACACACACACAAAAGTAAATACTGGAAAAGATTTAATTTTTTCTGAAGTTTTCTTTTCACAATAAACTTAATTTAACCAGAATATTCTAAGAAAATATTTTATACAAAAAAATGAACAGAAAAACTTTATTTTATCTTGTGTATTATGTTTGCAGTGCTGGTGTTGGAAGAACAGGTGTTTATATTGCACTTGACCATTTAACCCAACATGTAAATGATCATGATTTTGTGGATATCTATGGACTTGTAGCTGAGTTAAGAAGTGAAAGAATGTGTATGGTACAGAATCTGGTAAGCTATATATATGTATCTGTTCTGYTTTCCTGTTGTTAAAAAGTTAGTCATCTGATCTCCTACAAAACAAGACTACAAAGCTCAGAACAATCAGCTGCCTAATACATTTTCTACCAGATCCTGAAATCCTTTGGATTTCAAGCATTGTGCAAATATATGCTTTGGTATATTTGGCCAGCAAAGCCTTGACAAGTGCTGAAAAGAGTGCTGAGATATTTAGTTTTTAGAACCTAAATCATAATTTCTCAGACTTTGAGAAAGTTCAAGTTTTGGGTGAAGAACAGTTGTTAAATAAAAAATGGATTTGCTCATTGACTTTATTTACTACTTAACTGTATTTTTTTGTTTATGTATATGTAGCATAGTCCTGCAAACTTTTAAATATTCATTTACCTTTGGCCTCATTAATGATTCCTTGATTCTTTTTAAATTGCTTCAAATAAAATAACACATATGGATAGAATTAAGCACAGTCTTCAGAGTTTGCAAACTCAAGGCAATGGTGGGGTTTGGGCTTAAAAAGTGCATTTCTGGCAGACTTACTGAGTATGGATATGTTAGTGCTGACCTGCTGGTAAGGAAGACCTCTGCTGTATCTGGAGATCTGGGTATATGTAAAGGAGTAATAGCAGAATTTAAAGCTGATCCTAAATGCCCAGTGGAATGGAAATCCAGCTGTATTTGCATAAGGCTTCTGGAATAAGCCTCCTGCRGGCCAGATCTAACCCAAGGCTGCTGCCTGAAGCCTTTGAGTCTACAGCATGCCTACCAACTTCTCAGTATGGGTGAGCAGTTTCAGGATGAACTTCCACATGACTGATGGATTTAAACTGATTTTAATGTAAGGAGACGTGTTCCATTAGAAATGCAATTCTGCTGCTCTGTATCATGTCAGAATATACGAAAAGCGTGTCAGAATGTACAAAGAGAGGTTAACCTCTCTTCAGCAACTGCATTCAGAAGATTTTGTGAGACCTTCTGGTGATACTGTGTCATGCTGATTCTTGTAAGGTGCTGTCTGATTACCAATTGCTTTCAATTTTTCCTTCTGAAGTCTTGATGCAGCTAAACAATTGCCAGGACTTTCTTGTGATGATGAATTCTGGGAATACATTTTTTGGTTGTTGTTTTACACTTTTGACTAGAAATAGAATCATCTGAAAATAAGGGAAAGGCTGGAAGACAATTTAATGGGAGGGCCCGCAAAATAAAATCTTAAAACAGTAAGACATTTGATAAGATCAGTGTACATTTTAAAAATGTGTATTATTTTTGCGTACCTCTTCATTTGCATATTTTGGCAGAGGCTAGAAAAAGATGTGCCAAAATGCAATAGAAGACGATGGTCTCATAGTTCTGATTTCCAAACAGATCAAGTATTGATCTATATGCTAGCTGCAAAATCCTGAGACAGGTTGTTTTCTGTCCAGGCCATTTCTAGCTCATGTTTGCAAGACTACAAAATGCAGATCAGCACTAAAACTTGCCCAAAGAGAACCAAATCTTGTGAAGTTTTATGGCGGATTCAGTAGTCAAGCTATTCAGACAGTTCTGTTACAAAATACTGTTTAGTAGTCTATAATTCAGATTTTATGTGATCAGCACAGAAGATACGAAGAGAGGAGCAACTCCTTCCCAGAACTCAGTTTAGAGATCCCTCAGTCAAACTGTCTGTAAGACCTATGAGTAAAAGAAATAAAAACTGTTTGCTCTCAGACCTGTTTTTTGCTTGATTATAGCTTCAAAATAGTTTTCCTTTTGCCAACAGAGTCACTCTCTGTTACTGTAGCCAATGGGCACAGAATGGCCCACATCTGTGCAATTAAACACCTCTGCAGTTACCACTCTCTTCCCAAGCTCTCTGTAGGGAATGACCCATAGTCTGCAGTAATTCCTGAAACACACCTGGAAATTATTCGAGATAGTGCTGGTTCACGTGGATGAAAACTATGCGAGGGACTATCCAAACAATTTGAAGTAGTTTGGATGATCAAGTTCCACCAGCTGGCGATGTACCCAGATACTGTTTCATTCCCTAATGTAGATAAAATTTCAATATCCTSGTACTCCGCCTGGTGGCCTGTACATTACCAAGGCCTGCCCTTGGACTACAGGTGAAGTGCATAACCTAATCTTTAGTGAACTTTTKTATTCTTTCTCCCAATTCCAACCATAAAAAAGACTTTCAAAGAATTAAGAATGTCTAACTGGGAAAATAACTAGTCACACATGCGTTCCCCAGGTATCCTGCTTCGCGTTCCCCTGGCAAACCCCGAAAGATTTTCATTGCTACATTGCTCACAAGTAGCTGTATGAATTCAAGAGATTATGGAGCTTTCAGAGTCTGACTTCTGAATCGGAATAACCAATCTAAACTCCACTGAAACTTAAGACCTTCATTCTAGAAATCCATATTTGTCCAGCGGATCTGTTTATCATCTTGCCAAGTCAAGTACAAAGGCTAGTTTGAAGTAATGCCATGCTATTGCTTCAGTAAGCAAGCTATTGAAAAGCGTACTGGTACTGTGTACTTCAGGGGCCTGTGAAAGACTGTTTTAATTACCCATGGCTCTGGAGCTCTGACCCTAAAACGTATCCATGTAAACAAATTTCTCTTATAAATCTGAGCCACTTGAGTTGAAAATTGATGGAAGTTCTGAAATAAAATAGCAATTATTGAGCAGAAAAATTACACTAATGTATTTACCGGTGCAAAAGTCAAGGAAGTTATAAAGTTTGGTCATCTCCATCTGTGGAGATGTACAAAACCCATCTGGACAACGTCCTGGGCAACGTGCTTCAGCTGACCCAGCTTGAGCAGTGGGAGTTGCACTAGGTGATCTCAAGAGGTCCCTTCCAACCTAAACGAATCTGTGATACTGTGATCTGGCTCATTTTCTGCATCTACATACACTATACTTCTCCTACGTGAAGATACGCTTAATCCATTTATTTTCTTTCTACCTGTTTTCATTCTTTTATCTCATTCGTTATTTCATTCTTACACTCCCTTTTTTTTTATTTTTACCTTTTCAACAATCATTACCCAGAGTTACTTTACGTCCTTGAAAGTGTCAGGTTAACTTTAGTTGCCCACTTTTTGCATTATAATCTGTTAAAAATGATGCTACAGTCTAAGAAGTATCACTAAAAATAAGGTGGTTTTTTGCACTTAGCAATGGTGCATGCTCCTAGAACATGGAGATTTACTTGAACTTTTGCATTTGAGTGCACCCTGCTGGTTTTCTCTATGCTAGAAAGAGGAAAATTTTCTTATCTAAATATTATATTCATGTGGTTCTGTTTCTTCAGTCTGAACCTAGTGGCAAAAAGTAATCAAACAACTTTTCGTAGAAGAAACCTTTACAGAAAATTGTGACAGCCTATTAGTCTCAGTTGTGATTAGTCTAATTTCMTATATCTTACTGGGCATAAGAATTAACATTTTTTGACAAATTTTAACGCATTATGCCTCATAATGAATGAGATCAGATCAGGCACATATGATATCATTGAAGTATTGAGATTGCAGAGTTAAACTGCAGTTACTTTGAGAACATCTAAATGTTATATAAAAAATTAAAAAGTTTTTTGGTATTAGAAGTACATTCTTCTTCTAATCAAACATCTTTAAATTCACAACTTACAGGCACAATATATATTTTTGCATCAGTGTGTACTGGATCTGTTGACAAGCAAGGGAAGTAGTCAGCCCATATGTTTTGTAAATTATTCAGCACTGCAAAAGATGGACTCCCTGGATGCCATGGAAGGTAAGGAGAGCAGATTGTCTCAAAATTATTTTTTCATAGCAGGTGCATTGATTTGTCCAGACTAAGAAGCAGAAACAAATACTTTGACATGTATTTTTTGGCTTCGGGAGTGTAATTTTCTAGCATTTTGCTGCCGTTTAGTCTCCCTCATGGTAATAGTCATTGCTCGAGATTTCCACTTTTTTCCCTGCAAGATCTTTTAAATTCAGCCAAAACAGTTATCTGCCATTAGTTACTATTTGTTTACAAGGTAGGTTAATGTAACGTATCTGTTTCTTTTGTAGGTGATGTGGAGCTTGAATGGGAAGAAACTACCATGTAAATACTAAGACTAAATATTAAAGCTGTTGAGATTTTGAAAGTCAAAGTCGTATTTTTCTAAGCAAAGGGGCCAAAGTGAATTCCCCTATTTTGATGATTAAAACAAACACAGATGATTGAAACAGCTTTTCTTCTATCAATGTGCCTTCATAAATATGTTAAAGTATTTTATTCAGATCACTGAGCAATAATGACTTGGAGTACTTTTGCACAGACTGCACTTCTGGTGTTATATGAATACTGCATTCAGTATGTATTTAAATGTGAAGTGTGTTTGAACATATTCCTTTTTTCCAGTTATCTTTGTAAAAGAAGAAAAATGAGCCAAATATGATGTAAAAATTTCATATTCCTAGTGAACTTATTTTGGCGTGAATTTGCTGTGTTCTTTGTGTTTTGGTTTTAAGTAAAAGCTACAATTCCTTGAATCGTTCTTGCTAGATCGGTTTCAATGTTGTCAGCTCTTGCAGATTAATTCCAATACCATCACCGTGATCTTTACCTAAATGTATGTTCTTGTGTTTTGAATATTTTTTTACGAGTGGTAGCGTATCAGCTCATGATCCTGAACAGCTGAAGAGTCACCTTCTGACATGGGGAGGATTATTCAGCTTTTACACAGCACACAGTAGCTCTTCGGGGACACTTGGGGCTATTTAAGCTATCTTATAATCAGGGGGTTGTTTTTTTAAATATACAATGGTGATTGCATATGTTCAGTGCTGAAGAAAGTATTTTACATTCCTGCTACTTTTTAAAGCAGATAAAACAAAGTAAAACTATGCATTTATTGTATATTATAATGCATGTTAGATTGACTTGAGTAATAGAATGTTTATAATTCATTCACATTTCTTGAATATAACACTGTTCAGTATTTTGAAAGGTTACTCAAAATTTAGTAGCAATATATTTTATAACACAGAGTTGTCAAGTAAAAAAGTTGTTGCTCCTTTCTCAGGTTTGGTGAATCACTGTAGACACTGAAAAGTATGGGAACTAATATTTGGAGATTTAATAAAAGAAAACATCTTCCACTCCCACTGATTATCGTTGTTGGAAATAAATCTGAAACAAGAATGAGAGAAGCAGGAAGCTCTTCTCCGAGAAGCAAAGCAAAAACTGGTAGAGTAGGAAGACTATAGAG
The DNA here is from genome assembly GCA_035582835.1 of Phoebastria nigripes. Classification (NCBI taxonomy): domain Eukaryota; kingdom Metazoa; phylum Chordata; class Aves; order Procellariiformes; family Diomedeidae; genus Phoebastria; species Phoebastria nigripes. The sequence goes on from JAYKAV010001599.1 coordinate 707,420, forward strand.
AGGTAATTAAACTGTGCCCAGGTTTTACATGGAAGTGACAGTATTCAGTTGATATTATTGGGGGGAAGGGTTGATTGCTAAGTTTTTCTCTGTGTAAAGAAGTGTATCATTCTGAATAATACTAAAGCTGTGACCTTAATCTGAGATGCAAAACATAATAGCAAAGAGACTTCGGAGTTGCCATCTTATATTCTGTTCAGACAGAAGAAATCCATAGCCTTGTTGAGGCATCAAGCTCAGGAAAGTCAGACAAACCTCTTTAGAACCTTGACAGGTGTATGCGTGTGGGTGTGTTTGTATGCGCACACTCTGAACAGAATAGTAAATGAACAAAACTTTCCATCTCTTAACTGTAGCTACCAGACAGAAAATACTATACAGTATATAACCTGATATTTTTTCRTAAGTAAATGACAGTAGGTGCTTGATGTCTTTTTAGAAGCTGGCTAGGATGGTGCGGTGAGGACCCTTTGTAATTTAGCAGAAAGTGCCAAATACCTAAATTGAAAATCAAAAGACAGCATTTAAGGAGATGGAAAATGGTCTACAGAGATATTTTGGGCAATCTGTCTTTCAGGAAGACTGACGGTATTGTAAACATCACCTGTCAAGCTAAAAGGAAAACAATGCCTTTTAAAGCTGGATACAGGGAGAGAGAGGTGATGTCCACAGCTGTTCAAGTCTCTGGCAAAGCATTCGGTACAGCTCTAGTTTCATCTGGTTCCTATGAAACATGTGTTCTTCATTTATTATACATGTACTTTAAAGTATTCTGACAAATTGCTTATAGGGACTTACAGATGTTTTTCATGATCTGTATTTGTACTTGGTAGTAGTACATGCAGGACTGTGATAAATTGACATTATAGAGTCGTAATCTTGTATAATTTTGTATCCACAATGGTGGAATAYGTGTATGTGTGCCATTCCTCTTTCGATTGGAGGAAAAAGCTAAGAAGCCTTATGCAACTTATAGATGAACTCCAGAAGTTCCAAATGTGCTTAAGTGTTTTCTATTTTATAAAATACTTAACGATGAAGATTCCTACATCCTCCTTTCGGGGACCTGCCTGTGGTCAAACACTACATTCAGTAGCATGCTTGTCTGACAACTTAGTAAGATACTAGAAAATGTGACGCTATTCTGTAGAGGCAAAGTGAAAAACTGAAAAATAATTCAAGTAGTTTATTGTACAATTTGACGGAAGCAAACTGATACATGCTACCTTGACACATTTTGCATTGTCTTTAGGGTAAAAGCCAATATTCAGCATAAACTGGCCACATAAGATACAGGGTCAGGGAAAGAAATATCTCCAAGCAATTCTCTGCAAGACCTGGTTTTCACTATAAATACAGCAGTAGTTCACTGACCTTCTCACGTGCCCGCCAATGATTTACAGGGATAGGGGAGCGTCTACATAGCAGGAGATCTCCCAGACCTCTGTTCAGTCATGAAGAAAAAATTTCCACATAGTCTCTTGTCTTCCATCCCTCCTTCCCTTACGCAATGACACCTATGGTGGTGCTACTGACAGAGCTGGAGGCAAGCAGAATTTGTCCAATTGCTATTTTAAGTACATAAATATATAAAGCAGCACACCATTTTCATTTTTAATTTTGCCACTCAATTTTCCACAGATTCTTGGCACTACTAATATAGCAAGAGTATACTCTATCAAAATTAGAAACTGAATGAATAAAAACTGGAGAAGAATACACAAATTCTATAGGATGATTACAATTGTATTGAAATTAGGCCATACTGTATTAAATTATTTGGGCAATTTCTATAGAGACTGATATATCTCCATACATAGAAGAAACAGTCTTTATATATATATTTATAGCCAGTTCTGTTGGATATCATTAGAAGAGGTTACTGTCAGTGCCCTCAAAAACTGATCTGTTCTATTTACAAAAGTAATAGAAAGACGACAGAACATCACATTCATGTTGAATTTAAAGTGCTTTTTTAATACTGTTAAAGGAGTTGATAAAAATAATTGTGCATTCAAACTTGTGCTTTTAGTGTATACATGGAGCTATTCAGTAATTTAATTTCATAACATTATGTGAAAGATTAAGAATGTGTATTAATCTGAGTAATACCATCTGTGTACTGCTGAAATACAAAGTATGCTCATACACAGTTACTAAGACAAAGCAGCAAAGAGCAATGAATCGATCATATTTCATACTAAGGTAGTATGACAGTGAGCTTTCCTGGTTGCATACAGAACTTACAAAGCCTCCTAGCTGTGGACATGAATTTGCAGAGATTCAGGACACGATGTCCTGTGAGGTCTGTGGGCAGAAGAGATTTTTTCTGAAAATATTTTGACAGCAAGTTAAAATGAAACTTGAAAAGTACCTGTTTCAGAGCATGTATTACATGTGTATTAAGCATTACACTAACATCATTGTCTATCCATGGAAATAAAGAAACAATAGACAGATCCAAATTAATTTTTGTTTTAAGAACTATGAAAAGTATCCAGTTAGGTCTCTGTTTTAGGGGATATACATATGGTAATAATGAATTCAGGGCTGTTTTATAATTAAGCTACATGCCCATTCAGTGCTGCAAAACCTGCAATGCACTGAGTGCCGTAGACTGTAAGTGGAAACCATTTACACATAGTGTTGGACATATCTTTGTCAGTTTTGATTTTAAGGAACTGAGTCAGAGAAAATGTACTGAAAGGTGATCCACTGTTTCACCACTTTTGCATGACTGTTGTGTCACCGCTCTATGTACAGTGCTGAAAAGACAAGTCCTTCCAACGTCGTTCTTCATGTTTTGTTCTGTTTTCTAATGCTGTATTGCTTGTCTATATGTGACTATATTAGAAGGAATTATAAGCAGTGATATGGATCATTTGAATTCAAATACTGCAGGCATGAGCTACAGGCATACATATCATTCTCAGGTAAGGTGTGTAGTGGTCTGTCTTACTTCAAACCTTCTGTCTATCCCTTTCCCTATGAGTTGATTTGCAGATGACATCACGGAATATCAGCTGCATTTTTGCACTGGCTCCTGCCCAGAATACATTTTCTGCCCTGTCCTCTATGTGGCTATGGTTATGAGGAATGAGACAAGTGCAAACCTACTTTTGTGCTGATCTCAGAGCTGAACTGTGGTATCAGTTGCATGTCTTTGCAGCATAGGCACTGTATACAATTGTAGGGATAAACTGGCTTCCTATCCAGAAGTTCCCCCTACCACTATAATAAATTCTGGTATAAATTTTAGCACTAGTCATTGTTCAGTGTCAGTTGAAGACAGCAAGATGGATCCAATGTTTGATACTTTGCATGGCGATTCTCTTTTCCCAATAACTTTTCCCAAACGATGCTGAACTAATTACTTATTTTAATTATTTATTCTCACAGCTCCCTTATCATGTAGGCCCTTTCTCAGATTCCACTATGTAAAGAAAACTGAAAATCAATGGCTTTTCAGCACTGAATAACAATGACTATGATGATACATTTCACAGATCCCACATCATCAGGCAAAGTTTGCGATGAAGTTGTGCCTCTGTATTTCAGTTGAAAGACAACATTTAGGTTTCAGTTATATTTGGATCATCTTACTCTGCTTGTTGATTGGTGTTACCAGGGTGATCTTTTTGTAGGATGACAGCTGCACCCAGCTATCCACTGTAATCATGAATAAACCATTCCAGTACTCTTTACAGTCAATAATGAGCTGAAGGAAGTTTTACAAGGATGTTCCTGAAATATTTTGCAGGAGATGGAGTTCTGAATGATATAAAAAGAATACTTGGATACTGGAAACCTAATATGCAACTAAAGCTCTACCATTCACAGTTGCATTCCATGAAGCCTGCTGAGCAGGAAGTGTGTCCTAGAACACACAGAGCATATTTGGGACAACCTAACACAACCTTTGAGCTGAGTACTGCAATATACGGGGCACTCCTGCTATCCACGCAGGAACGCACTTAAATAAGCTTTACTGTAAAATGTCCCTAGCTCACTTGAAAAACACAAATACAGAAAACACCTATTATGACAGCTGGTAACATCCTTTGTCATTCAAGTTAGTGCTAGGAACCAAATCTTGATCACTAATCTTGAATATATAAACAAATATTTTGATACCACAAGTGTAGAACATGGGCAGACAATACAGACAGAGAAGAGGCTTTTCTTCCACTAATGGAGGCATAAGCAGAAAAGTAATTAAACCTGTATGTCCCCCTCTATCCCTCAGTCTGCTGTCTGCATGTGCTCAGCAGTTGGGGATAACTGCAGATAAATAAAATCTGTCCACTTTTAATTTGATTAATATATTGGTAATCCCTTTCTCAGAATCCAGCATGTAACAGTTACAGAACTGTATCTTTTCATTTATCAGTCTTTTGTTGGGATTCACAATAGCTCCATTTAACTATTTTTCTTACAGAATTCTACTAACTCTCTGTCAGTATTACAGAGACAATACACACAGTGTGAATCTGGGCTTGCATATTATGCACAGAATTCTTAAATGAGCTGCAATAACACAATACTGCATTCCAGGCATGGGCAAGGAATTGACCTGAGGAGAGTGGCTGCCTAGCATGTAATCTTACTCCCTTTTGGGAACAGGATAGTTATCTGACAAGGCATTGTCCCAGTCAGGGAGTCCAGAAAATGTTCCCAAAGCTGACTGACATTTATGTGTAGGATTTTAATCTGAATCTTTCTCTGCTAAGGATAAACAAGAAAATTCAGAGCTAGCATTGTCATCATTGTCAGCAACTCATCTTTGCTGCTTAGGACACTAAGAAGCAAAACCTCTTGTTTATTGGTATTAATAGTGCCTTAAACTTACAAAGACATACTGTCTTTTTCATGGTTCACATTTAAAGTTTTGACACATTTCTCTCCTTTGTATCTTTTTTTTTCTCTTTCAGAATGGGAATTTGGAAGTATTGACTTTTGAATAGTTACAGGTTGTCTTAGGAAAATACTGAGCTGTTCTGATAAAACAGCCATAAGGAGGATGCTTTGATAAAAAATGTTCTATAATAATGGCCATATTATTGCCATTCCTCAAAAATATGCCTGCTTCCTGTGGGGTGGCCATTATTGTAAGAACTTGCCTACTTAATATACTGTACACTAAGAATGTGACTGAATGCTCAAGAAGGCAGATACATTTATCACTTCTTGATTTTCCCATTCTTTTTGCCCTTCCAATTCTTCTTATCCTTTACTGGCATTCCTAAGCAGGACATATCAGGTTGCTGGTTAATGGAGATTAATTGTGTCAGCTATACTAACTCTGTACAAAATTTAATGAGACAAACATTCCTCTCCTGCATCATGGTGTGCTCTCTCTGAAACCAGAAGGGATCCCTGACATCACTACCAGAGCCAACTGGCAGTCAGAGAAAGATGGTCCTGTGCTAGTGTGGGAGAAAATCTGTGCTAAGTTTTCACAAACTTTGCACGTCTGAAGCAAATAACTTTTAATTTCTGTGTATCTCAACTCCCTGAGCCAAAACCCCCCCCCAAAAAAAAAAAAAAAGAAATTTGTATTAAACCTTTTTTCCTAACATTTATGTGTCCTGTCTATTTATGTTTGGAAGCTCTGTGGGGAAAGCAGTTTCTCCTAAAATGTCTTTGCACACCTCCTATCACAACTAAGAATACTGTCAAAGTAATAAATTCTTTCTCCTATCAACATCATCCCAAAACAAACAAATGGCCAGTAGATTGTCCAGAGCCACTATGGACAGCATCACTGCCACACAATACTCATGCTTTGCTTTGCCTTCATCATCCCTTCAGTTCTCTCATCTTGACAATAAAGAACTAGTGGTAGGCAGTGGCTCTCAATATGGAGGGCATTAGCTAAGAGAGCATTTGCAGAGAGCTAACTTCATCTTCTGGAAAGGTTCCAAATGAGCACCCCAGGAGCACAGCAGGTACTTGTCACAAAAGGCACCTTCATTCTTATTCAGTCTTTGGGCAAAAATCTCTTGGCTCTGTGTCTGGAATAATAGAAAAATGACAAGAATTAACTTAAGATGCCAACATTTTTTCTAACTTGTGATCCCTGTTATGATATACCACATCCACACACCCTTTATCATGCGTGCATGCACAAGCAGATACTCAAGCTCTTGAAAGTAAAGGCACATCTAAATCAGTCAGGTCAGGTGTGAATAGCTTGCTTCAGGTTAGCAAAGGGAAGCATGACTTGGATTAATAGTTGTCATGACCGTTAAGTCTTGATCTACAGAAGTAATCGATTCTGATTTAGAACTTGCAAGGGGTCAGACTGAAGCTTTCCTTTTTTGAATGTGCACTGGAACAAGTGGCAAGTTGCTCTAACGGAGCTGTGAAATACTTTGGGCTGTCATATTATCTGGTTCTCCAAAACCAGCAAAAATGTTCAGCAGGGTCTTGTAAGGAGACTTTGTGAAATATAAAATTGCTACAACAGCTGAAAGAAGGAGAATGCTTCCATTGAGAGAAAACTAATGAACAAGTGTCAAAATGGGCAGTTGGTGTCAATTCCAGAAGGATTTAAAACTTAGACATGAGCTTGAAGAAACCATGTTAATAGAGCCAATATCTGGATGAAAAGAACCTTGTACTTAACAAAAATCCATTGTAAACAACGTGTTTGACACAGCATGTATTACAATGCTTAGGAAAAAAGAATAGTGTATTAATTAAATATAGAAATACTATATTCCACTGATATTCAACATCTTATGATGTGTTTTCCTTTTTCCTGAGAAAGAAATTCCAAACATAAGTCAGAGTTCAGTATTTTGATGAACTTTGGTAAAAAGTTCATCTTTCCAAAGAAGCAAATCTGTGAGAAAGCCCTTATGGTTTTATTTCTGAGAGATCACAAATCAAATGAAACAAGACTTTCTATTACTATTTTAAAATAATTCTTTATGATCTATATAGAATATTTTCAATCACATTTAGGAAATCAAGAGAGTATATACTGTAGAAGAACTATGTATAGTTCTTCTTAGAGAAGGACTGCAAAAATAATTTTAGGCTTTATATTTCAGCAGAGGCTAGCCTTGTGTTGCACACAGCTTACACACAATTCAAATAAAGTTTCCATGCCAAAGAAATATCACATGACTGGCAATGAGGGTCTGCTGGCATTGCTGGGTAATCCGAACCCCTGACTCCGGGAGGAAGTGAGCCAGTGGAAGCTGTTGAGGCCAACATCATCAAAATAGCCCAGACACTCAGCCCAGTCCTGTTTCACAATGGAGCAGTGAGATCACAGGGCAATCAATGCCATCTCCTGCATGTGAGCCTTTCCAAATGTATGCTCTTCTCCTGCTTGTCTGTATACCAGAAACACTTGTGGCTCTTGGGCACAGGAAGTTTTCAGTATACAGACCAGACAGATTACAATCCACTCGATATTCCATGAAGCTCTTTTGTGTGTGAAGTGAAGGGTTTTCGCTAGGGTTTTTTTTGTGTCTGAAGGTCAAAGAGAGAGGTATTGAGAAAGAAGTAATGACATACAATAGGAGTTGGCTTGTACTAGAGAATTTCAAGGACATTTATGCATTACAGTGCTTAACTCTTGGACATCCTGTTGTTCAGCAGAATCCTTAGCTGACAAGTAAGTGCCCAAACTCAAAGCATGTAGAAAAACAGCCACTTAAGAAAGGCACTCTCAGAAATTATGAATGCGACTTAGGAGACAACAAGGACTGACAATGCAGATAAAAAGTGGCAAAGTGTACGTGCCCACGCAGCTGTATGATTGTCGCACCCTTCTRTTAGGGAATCATCATCTAATTATAATTTAATTCTTGTCTAATTCAATTGGAATTGCCAATTCTGATTTCCCCTTCTAAAAAGAATCCAGAAGTATATCTCTAGGCTTGTATTTTAAGTACTCAAATAATATGTAGGAGACACTGATTTATTTTCATCCTCTGCTTGATTCAGAACAGGGATCTGTTTATCCTTGTTTATCACATCTCAGGCAAATATGTTGATCCCTGACTAAGGCTGCCAGGGAATTACACGTGCACTATGTGTCTTGCCCCAGTAATGCCACTTTCAAGAATATTCGAATATTCATTCAGAAAGGGATGTAGCCTGAGGGGGGCAGGCTCTTACATGAAATGTGGAAGGCAGCTGTTCAAACACCCAAGTACAGTATTAAAAAAAATTACAGGAGCCTGGCTGGATTTTCTCCCTCCCTGCAAGAGCTCTGATACCTAGACTGCCTTTCTTTTTTCCGTCCTTAATTCTCCTCAGTTATCCCAAACAAACTAGAATTCTTTCTAATAGGGAATAATGACAGCATAGTTCCTAGTAAAATAAGGCAAAAAAAAAAAAAATCTTAGAAGTCCCGCAGTCTATCATATTTTGCTTGAAGGCTACATCACTCCTAACAGAGGTTTACATACCTGCTGCTCTGCAGCCAAGCCAGTCTGGTGTTTTTCCTTCCATTGGATGACTTACCTAAATCTGCCTTGTTATAACTAATTTCATGTATTTTTTCTACCCACATAATCACCAGCATCAGTTTACTCTCTTCCTCTTTGCAGCAATTGTTTACTGTTTGCTTGATCACTGCCAGCACTTTCTCTTGACTTTTCTGTTCTCTAGTCCATACCATCGCATTCATTCATCATTTACTTTGACAATGTTTCTAAGCCTCTTGTCATTCTTGTTAGCATTCTGTGTTTTCTCTAGTTGTACCAGCTGTATCTGTTTTGAGATGCAGTGCAGTACCTGAAAATGGGCACAGAATTACAGCTGAAGTCTTACCAGCGTAGAACAGGATGGAAGCACTACCTCACGTGCCTCCTTCCTGTTGGTATGTCCTAGTGGGATGTGTGGTTTTTTTCTCAACAGCATGACATATGTTCATCTTACGATTCACTGTAACCATCGGTTTCCTTCTTTTGTAAAATTACCACCTACCTAGTTAGTCTATATTTCTGCAGTGATCTGGCTTGCCTAAGTGCTCATTTGTGCCCTTGTCCTCATCAAATTGAAACGTATTAAAGACCATATTTCTGATTCATCATGATCAGTTTGAAATCTAAGCATGTCCTCCAACAAGCTGATAATTCACACCATCTCTGTGATATCTGCAAACTTGATGAGCATATTCTCTATTCCATCATCTGAGTTATTAATTAAAACACGAGTTCCCAGAGCAGAACTGTGGGAAATCCCTCATTTGAGAGTTCTTCTTTGATGAGTTTCCAAGGAGTTGAATACCCATAGGAGTTTCATTTTCCTAGTCTTCATATGAGGATGTCATGTGAAACTGTATAAAAAAACTTCATTGAAATCAAGTAAGTGACTTCCGCTTATCCCATAACCACAATAATTGTTCTCCTGTTATGGCAGGACAATAAATTGATTTGGCACAGTCTTAGTCTTGAAGATTTTTTAACAGGAACAAGAACACTCCATGTTGGCATTATTCACCCCTTTGTATTCTTCCAGGTGCACACAAATATTGTATCATTTTTCAGTATTTTCACAGAAACTTAGGTTGAACTCCTCATCTACAAGTCCCTCTTTCCTTCTGTTTAAGAATATGCATTACATTTCCGATCTATACTCTTCTGCAATCTCACTCATCCTCCACAAGTTCTCAAAGATATCAGGAAATGGCACTGAGATCCAATTCTCTGAGTACGCTGAGACCAGACCAGTTTTAACACATAAGTTAATCTAATTATTTTACCTCTTGGTTTTCCTGTCCTGTCCTGACTCCTTCTCCTTTTGTTACTAGTGCTAATAATTGTGTTAACCACCAAAATGCACTTTGTCTTTTCATTGTAATTTGAATTGACAGAGGCATTAAGCACAGCATCATCTGTTAATGGCTTTCTCTCCGTTCAGGCTCCCTTAGTTCTCTTGCTATTGCAATACTTAATGAAAGTTTCTTCTTACTTTTTATGTCTTTTGATAGTGATTTCTTGCTTTGTCTTTGCCTTTCTGATTTTGTCTTAACATGTCTATGCTATCCTTTCTTAGTTCTTTCTTAGTATCCAGCCTTAGTTCTGTCTTTTTTTTTTTCATATCTTGTTCATGACTGCTCTTCCTCAGATTTAGAACAGAAGATTAGAATAATTTAGGCTGGAAAGGACCTGTGGAGGTCATCTAGCCCAGGGCCAACTTCAAAGTTTGATCAGGTTACTCAGGGTCTTACTCTGTCAAGATCGCCATTTATCTTGTGGTTTCACTAAGAGGTAGGTACAGTCTTGTCAAGAAGAATGACATTCTGGTAAGTCCTGAACTGCTACATAAAATGCCCCTGGCTAAGCTGTGTTCAAGGTCCAATCTAGAAAGCGTATTCTGGGTAGATCTGTTCTAGGTCCTGTCAATATGCCAGACAGAAGCACATTAAAAATAATGCACCTAGCTGCTCTGCTGTGCCAACAGTGAGGGATTTCTGCATACGTCCAGAAGAAGATATTTAGATACCTCTGGAAATTTACTGAAGAAAAACGTGGCACATATACTTTTCAGACATCTCTAAGGTTTTGCAGCAAGGCCTGAAAATCTACGTTGTGAATTTAGGCACCCAAAGTGGGGCACAGGCACTTAAGTCCCATGTGGAATCAGGCCCTTGATGGCATTACTGCTAATTGGCATGTGCTAACCTATGCATTTCCTGATGTCTCTTGGCAGCTCTGAGACCCTTCTCCTGGTTAGTCCAAGAAGGATTATCTCTCTAGGTTTCCCTTTGCTGGCCTGTCCTTTGGGACCTGATCCTGCAAGCACTATCAGATGTAAGTAATTACAAAAAATACTTTGGGAGGTGAGACACTATTGGGATGTTCAGAAAGGGATTAGATAAATTCATGGGCAGCATGTCTGTAAACAGATACTAACAGACCTAGGCAGGGATGTGCCCTATAACATCCCTGTTTAGACAGTTCTTGATACTGAGGAAGTACAAAGGGAATGGATGACCAGAGTGGCCAGGCTCCTATGCACTTTCTAAATAGTCAGAATATTCTGCTAGATGGTCTACTGGGCTGACCCAGCAGGGAATTTCTCACATATTATATATTTTTTATATGTGACATTTTTTTCCATTGTACTAAAAGTTGGAAGAGTCACTTACGCTAATCCATCAACTACTTCTGTAAGCTTGTCAAAGAACAAGTATGTGGATGATGGACGTAGACTATATATATGACAGGTCTGATGACTGATAATTGTTGAAGGAAGCCATTTGGTTCAGCTCAATAGTTTCTATCATATATGAATTMTTATGGCAAAAAGGAACATAAGGATGGCTGAGATTAATCCAATCTTTTCCTGCTAGTACTGCATTGCCTCAGGTACGACTGAGTTAAGATCATAAAGATCTGAACTAAAATGCCATCTTGCTGAACTGATGCTAGTAAACTGGACAAGGAGTGCTATGCAGGACAGTGAGAACTTCGCAAGTCTTGCCATGCAATCTCTTTCAAGAATATCTGTAGTGCATTTCTGGTTGTCTTCACCATAGTTCGGCATGACTGCTTGTTGGGATCAGCAGCGTGCAATGACAGCTCAAATGGAAAAGATGTTGGTATAACTTGGACTCATCAGACACAAATCAATTCTGTTGTCTGATACTACTAAGTTGCAAACAAATGATGAAGAATTCATGTTACTACCTCAGATATTTGTAATGAAAATAATCTCAAGGTATTTCAACCCAAAAGCTGTCACAGTCAGAAAGCTAATTCCTTGCAAGGGCCTGGTACTGTTGATAAGGCCATTCTAGATCATGGTTTACTCGGAAATTCTGGGGCTCTTGAAAAGTCACATTAAGTAGTTTGACTAACTTTAGCCTTATTTACAACTCTCTCTATTCTGGTGTCAGTTTGAGTTACAGGCATGACTGTTGGTCTGTGCATGCAGTTCTTGAATGTGCTGTGTGTAGCTAAGATGACTCAGTGACTTTTTTCAGAAATAAAGCCACAGTTACAATTTCTTTTTTATTAGATAGCTCATGTTGGCGAGGAAAAAATTGTTTGATCACTTCAGGCAGTTTCTCTATTGATCATCAAATTCTTGCTTGAATTTCAGTTCAGGAACACTGTGAGCACACATTTATCTTCTGTCAGAGAATGTCATACATCTCAAGAAAGTGACATTGCTTTTTGCCAGTCTCATATTTTCTCCTCTTACTTCGGATTTCTCCTCTTACTTCAGACTTTACAAGCAGCTTAAAACTTCCCCAAAACGCTAAGCAAGTTCACTGCTAATTGAACCCAGCATCAGGACATAATCACAGTACTGAACAGTTGGAATTCTGGAAAATAGTTTATGTGAAGTGTTACAAAATTCCTGGAACCATGGAAACGTCAAATTTGAGATGCTTGACTGAGACAGCTCCCCAATGAGAGGTGATAATCTGAGCATCTGCAGACTTTTTATTGTTTATAAACTGTTGCTGCTGCCTGTGTAAAATCAACTTCTGCAAAGACACGTCCTCTACCTGGAAAGACAGCTAAATATAAGCAGCCACAAGGCATTGATGCTGCTTGAGTGTGCTCACACACTGCCTTTCAGCCAATGGTGCCAATTGTGTGATCATTTAATAACTCCTTGTTCCATGAAATACTCAGACCTAGCATCAGCTGACTCAAGACAAAAGATAGATAGATAGATAGATAGATAGATAGATAGATAGATAGATAGACAGACAGACATACCGACTGACCGACCGACCGACCAAGTCTTTCTGTAAATTGACATGACTTTTGGATCCAAATGGAGCAACACTGATGATCCAGAACCTTCAGAGGGCTCTCTTCTCCAAAAGCAATTTCAATTAATTAGCTATTAATTAGTTGGCAATCTTTCTTGGTAATTCTTCACTAATGACACTGTTATCTTGGATGCTGATTTCTAATTCTCTTGTAATAATGAAAAGTGATTTCCTTGGAAAGAACTGTAGAAAAAGTTCATCTAAGGCTTGTCATAATGTCAGTTTCTTTGCCATAATGTCCTTCAAGGTTAGTAGATTGTGCAGGATGGACTTTGCAGCTTGAAAGATGATAAAAGAAAAGATTGAAACTTTAGGGACAATCAGCATCAGAGACAACTTCTCTCTTACCCATGTCACTGCTAATGATCATTCTTGTGAACATTTCAGAGCCTTTATATTCTTCACTGTGTATCTTCCAAATATGACRAAGTTTCTTTATCCTGTTGTTAAATACTTTTTTGATACTTGCAGATGAGAAACTTTGTTAGGTGATTCTGTTTCATACTGTTGAGTGGGCTCAACTGACCTTGTAGGAACACCACTCAGAATCTTTAAATTGATACAAAAACCACTGATGCTGTCCTCCACAGCCAAAGTAGAAATTTGGATGATTTTGTATTGTCCAGTGAATGTCAATGTGGTTGAGTTTTCAGTGTTTGCAGCAATGACTTTATCAGTGATAGTCATATTCCTGATTATGATGACCAGTTCTGTTTGATTACTTTTCCTGTAGTAGTTTGCAGACCGGTAACCAGTTCTGAAATACAAGTTCTGTCTTGCATATCTTTTATTTAATTCAACAGATCCTGATTCCTCAAAGCAAGACATGGTTTACTGATGACAGCAATGTGAATGCAAGAAGAAAGCAGTCTGCAATTAGACTTGTACCCTGAAGACTGCCTCCCTGCTGTAAGCACAACTGCTCTCATTACCTCTGTTCGCTATTGAATTTGCAACTTGCTAATTACCATGGCTGCAAGTAAACAATTCTGAAGGAGAAGAAAGATAAGGTGCAGTTACATGAACTGGTAAATGCCATGCTCTGAACTCATCTGGTTTTAATTCCTCCCTTTCATATACCATCCAGTTTCAGAAACCACCTGCAGACATTACTGAAAAGCTAGTGCTGTTTCACTATGGCTGTCCCAAGCTGAAGGCAGTAGTTCCAATACAAAGTTTTTACAATTAATTGTATTCTCATAAAATGACATTTATAATCTATGATTAGTCATCTCATTTAAACACCGAGCTTTTTAGCAGTCCAAAGCACTCAGCAGCTCCCATTGAACTGAACATGACTAGGCTACTATGTATGGACCTATCAAAATAAAATTAATTTATTATTTGTCATTTGGAGTTTATTTAGGAACTGCTGGTGCACAATTATTTCTGTCTGTTCTATTTTTCAGTTATTATAGTGATCAATAATACTTCAAAGTAATAATTGTAACGCTTAGCACTTCCAGCCAAACATTTCTATTAGGCTGCTGTAATACACAAATGTTGTTTACAAATAATGACACTGCAGGTCAACAGATTCTGTTATAAGCCAGCTGTTTCACACTTCACAACAAAAATATTTTCTCAGTTTTCTCTAAGTCTAAACATAGCTATATGTTGTCCAGTTACCAGTTTCAGAACACAGATCTAAGATTGCTCTTCCAGGGATTCTTTATCTAATCAGAATAGATTGTGTTTCTTTCTTCTAAACTTCTCCTCAATGTTTAATTATCAAATCATTTCCCCAAAAAACATAATTAGGACACTTTCTCCAAGAATCCAAGCACTTACATCAATTCAGTTGAAGCCTTATTTTTGATGATTTTTGCAGGCAGAGAGGGCATCTGGCAATCTTTTAGTCTACGCAGTTTCTCTGAAATGTTCTCCAGAGTGGTCTGGTGAAAAATGAAATACAGGCATTTTTTGAGCATGCTTTTGTGAAGTCTGGCTAGAATGAGAAGGGTAAGACCCATTTTGTCACGCAGAATTTCTGCATACTATCCCATTTTCATTCCTGCCTTGTGTTCTATGTGCCAGATGAATTGTATGGAGAAGGAAGAGTGCCAGCTCAGCCAAGGTTCTTTCCATACCTTGAGAAATTTCATGTTCTCTTTTACGATAACCRTAAGACTCCTTTGTACTTTTGGAACATCACAAGGGTGTTTTAACATGGTACAGAACTAGTGGTCAGAGCCATTTATTTATTTCAAAAATCTCAGACAACAAATTTGCAGATTTTCTTTGTGCCACATACCTATGGCATGTTCAAGAGACCATGTTACAACATCTAAATCCCAGTGTACTTTAAAGAACACTTTTTTGAGCCTTCAGGAATCTCAAAGCAATTGAAATCTTAGTATGTCAACATGCAGGAGTTATTAAGTGAAATTATGTGAAATGAACAGAACAGAGAGGTGAAGGAGTACAATATAGACTGCTGTATTTCTTGCACTGACAGATCACAGGTAACCAACCTTGTTTACAAGCATGTACCTTAAATGACACACAGCCGAATAACAGAATGACCTTCACAGCCTAAAACAGTTTTGCAGCTGTGCAACAGGTTCCGATAACAACATGATACAATATATGTTGTATTCAAGGTCATTATTGCTATTTAATACAGAGCCTATTTCTTTCTGGAAGACTTTATCTCAATGGCTTCTATTTTCCAAAAGCAGCAGCTATTTTCCTTTTGAAAGCCCATGTAGATAAGATGTCTGAGGATTCTGTATTAACATTTTCTCTAGTCCCAGATGCATTATACAGAATTTATTTTTTAAGTTTGAAGATGATACAGGCTGTCATGTTTGAGGGCTCACACCACTGTAACTGAAGGGATTAGGAAGAAACTTCTCTGTTGAAACCTTTTCAGAGCATCCTGTATCTTCCACTGAAGCGTCTGATATTGGCCTTCCTCAGAAAATACAGATGACAGATTTGGTGGACAGCAGTTTGGCACCTTGAACACTTCACCCCTATATTTGATGGGAGATGATAAAACTTTAAGGACTTTTGAGGTATCTTCCAGGAGGGCAACTGACTAGGTTATGACCAGGAAGGGATAGAAGTACATTTGTCTTTCAATGATTAGAAGAAGCCAGCAGATGCAGGTGACTGTAAGTCACACAAAAGGGCCCCAAAATACACCAATTAGTGTTCCAGCCCAAACCAAGTGGAGATGGTAAGAAGTTGTTAGAATGAATAATGAAAACRTTTGAAGATCAGTGTATTCTTAAGGGATAAAGAAAGGTAGATCTGTGAAAACATTTTTTTCTCTCTACAAGGCAGAAAGAGAGGGAGAAAAGGAAATGTTGTTAAGTATGAATATATAACCCCTTTTTTTTTTTGGCATTAAAGCCCAGCAAAGCCCAAGGATTATGGATACACAGCAATCAAAAGACTTGTGAAAAGCTACACAGAGAAAGGAATCTGACTGATGCTTGGAAAGGGAACGGTCACATAACAGACTACCCAAAGTACATGTTGTTAACATTACATTCAAATCAGTCAGGAACATATTTATGGAAATTAAGATGGTGCATACATGCTTTTCAAAGCTGAGACTGACTCAGCAGAGCTAATCATTGTACCTAAGGAAGAACTTGGAGGAGAAYACTTAGGACATAGCAATTATCTCTGCTAAAGCAGAAAATGTAACAGGACAGCAAAAACAATATGTTCTGTATTTACCATATACAGTAAAAGATTGATGGCATGCCACCCAAAGGATCTCAAGCAAGTCATAACAAAGTACCTGACACAAGCTTTATTTGTTCAATTAAGAGCAACATAGGATGTGGAAAGTAAGAGGTAATGATGACGCATGGAGAACAAAGCCTTGAAGTACAAATCATGTAAAATGTACGAAGTACAAAACATGGTGAAATCAACACTTCTTCAAAATTATGAGCTAAATTGATTGTCCACAAAGGCAGAATAATACTGAAAATAAAATGAACAAATTTTGAAATTATAGACAACGGAGAAAATATATTAAAATCTCATGAGGAACAGGGAATTCTATAGGGCTATGACATGATTGCATTACTTCCAATATTGTAGTTACATTTTGGCAACAGTAGTATCTCAAGATATTCCCATTTCAGTTGTTTCTGCATTTTAAATCCACACGTGCATGGAATAATTGAGGACTGAATTAATGCAGCACCAGGAAATAAGTCAAGACCAAGTAATGCCTGCATTTGACTACAGCTTATTAACTTTATCTTAATCATCCAATGCTATGTATCTACAATCAAACGGCTCATTAAACTGGCACGCTCATATGTCAGAGAGCTAACACCAGGAAACCAAAAGAATATTTGGCAATGGATGATGAAACTGTTGAATATGATTTATGTATAAAAAATGATCATTCGGCATAATCATTTCATGGTTTTGTGATGTGCTGTTTTAAACAATCCCTATGTTATTGCTGAGGAGGGAGTTGTCTACATCCATTACCTTCACTGTATCTTCACAGCTTCCACTTCCAAGCCACAATCACCCYGGTTTTCCATGAAGATCCATGGTTCTGCAAAAATCCCTTGTGAGCCCCAAAGTAAGCTGTCATTCTTCCACAGTCTGAGCACTAAGCTCTCCTTCTGTCTGTAGACAGCAGGGATGTGATTAGCCTCAGTGTTGGATGCCGAAACTAGCTCTCCACATACCCTTTCCTTCCTTTCACTTGCAGAATTAAAATGAATATTTATTTTAATTAGTAGTAGTGACTATGGTTTAACTATTGCCCTTTCAACTGAGATTAGGTTTAGATGTCACAGTCATCATGTTCTCAAACTACGTAGTGCAAAAATGCACTCTATGCTTTCAACAGTTTGTAGCGTAAACAGACAAATAAGTATATGACTGTAAAAACGGCCTTTCATGTAATTACAAAAAATGTGATGGCAAAAATACGATTGTATAGCACATGATGTGTCTTGTACTCGTGTCACATTTCATGTCCCCCATTTTTTGCCTAATCACAAGTAGAAGTCTGTCATTATTGCTACCTTTCTTCCTGCAAGGAATGCCTGCTTGTGGATAGAACCATGGAAAATGCTTGTCCCAGCCAGCAACAGCGCAACGGGCCTCCGGTTTCTGATTGGCACTCCCTCCTCCCCAGGAAAACGTCTTGTAGTAAAATAAATGTGTTTGTGCAGTGGTGACTATTTGTCACTGTAGACCCTGACACAGGCATTAAAGCATCTGCCATTTAGAACTGTGTCTCATAACTGCCCAACATGAGAGCTGTAATGAAATCCTACCTTACCATATTGAACTAGAGAAGTCTGTTTAGTTAGCAAGGTTGCACCTCTCAGATACTAACAGGACTGTAACTGATATGAACACTAAAGTCCATATCCAATCAAAGGAAAACAGCAATAATTTGGAACAGCTATACAGCCAAGGCCTCTGTGAATAAGAATTTTTAAATCTTCCCCTACAAAGACCGTAAAATATACAAAGTTGTCTTTTCCAGGTTTCTATCTTTCTGGCTTCCCAGCTCCAGAGCATATACTATACCATTCACTACTCCACTTGCCAAACTTGCATTTGAGGGATGGTTGTTCCCACATCCTTTTAAATTCTCTGAAATGACACATACTTATACACAAGCACTGGCATGCACAGTACACACACTTCCTCTAGTCGGTTCCTAAACCTCCAATGAGAGTGCATGTGACAATATGGATATGCAAATAATATCATTTCCTTGGACAAGCAGAATTTGAATAGGGTCAAGTAAACAACAGAGTCTAGGTAAGCAAAAGTCAGCTGATAGTCTAACAACATATATAAATGAAAATCAAGAACTAAAGCTGGTCTGTGTTACCCCTGCAGACCTCTGTGATATTCAGACATTTTAAGGCAAGAAGAGATAATGAAGTTCAGCTAAGAAGTCTCCTACATACCACAAGCCATGAAGTTCCATATGCTCTGTTCCAGTAACAGGAATCATGCTTCCATGAATGTCAGTAAAGTTCTTCTGCTTAAATTTCCCATAGGTCATTGTCAGCATAAGAAATGCTGGTCCCCCCATAAAGTTTCCACTGCCCAGACTTTCAAGAAAACTCATGGAAAATCTCTAATCTCTGTTCACCAAACACCTCTGTAATAAGTTGTAGATTCAGGGATAGATACATGTTCTCTACCAGATTACCTACCTTTTGTGCACCAACTTTCCCGTTACATTTTCCACATCTCAGCCATTTCAAACATCTTTAAAAAGTAAAGATATCTCAATCCTTCCCATCTGCTTAAAATTTCCTTCTGAAGGGAAAGGAGAAATGAGGTGTCTCATCCTCCTTAACTTTTGCAGTCCTTGGCATAATATACTATTTCAGCAGCAAATCTCATAGTGCAGCAACATGTTAGGGTTTTATCTAGTTCTTCCCAATGAACTGTGACTATGAATACATTAGTAGATAATATAGGTGCATCAGGAGCAGATCTGTAGAAATTGGCAGTCCTGAAGACCTCGCATCCACTTCACATTTAGGGTGCCTACCAGCTTAGTTTCTCCTGAACAGAACCCAGATGACACACTCTAAGAGCACCCTGTAACGAGTATCAAAAGTGCTGTAAGTAGGGGCTATTCAGGGATTTGCTCCGCAAAGGCATTCCTGACAAATTAAAATGAGAATGTAAACACATCCTGGGTGAGTATTTGAGTGCACTTCTTGACACATCCGGAGGAATGGCAGACAATTAACCCTCTAATAGCTTAGACTGGTGTCCTAACTATGTAACATACAGGTTACAAGTGACAACAAAACATGGATGTTAACACATATCCCCAGAGATGCCACCTACCTTTACCTGAATACACTACCAAACTCAGGTGAGAAGGTCTTCTGTGTGAATTGCAATTGACAGAGAACAGGATAGGAGTAAAGAGCCTAGACTTTTTCTGTAGCAAAGAGGTACTCTAAGTGGTTGTCTTGAGACTATAATGAGGACAGTGTATAATTTTCTTTCTGTTGAGAAATTAGATGAAAAATGCTAAAATTTTAAAAGGAGGTGTTATTGTTCCTGTGAAAAAAAGGACGTTAGAAATATCAGTAGAAGATATCAAGTCAAATGTTAGAGGATTTCAGAAACTTGATGAAACACAAGTTTTGAAGAATATAAACTGTTTGAAAAAGACAGAAATAAAGACAGAAGAACAGTATTGTATATTAACAATAAAATATGTTGAAAGGGAACATTTCTGCTAAGAAAGATGCTGTTGAATGTGAGTGTAAAAGGTAAAAAAGGAGAGTGGGAATGYGAACAGAAGAATTTCCATATCCGAAGTGCAAACAAACTCCGAGAATGCCAGTATGCCCACAGCCTACGCTGATAACCTGCACTTCAGAAATCTGCAAGAAGCAACTCAAGAATCATTATCTGGTAGCCAAGGTATCTAACCATCTCTTATATCAAGGTGGATATTGTACGAGTAGAACAGGGCTATAACAAAGACAGGCTGAAAATTCCACCTTTGCCTAGGTACCCTTTCAGAGTGCCACATCGGAGTGGATATGCCTGATCCCCACTGATGACCAATGCCACTGCAAAGAAGTGTTGAAGAGATCAAAGATTAAAAATACACAATGCCACACAATGTGGCTGGAAGAATCTTGAGGAGAGTGAAGGAGAAAAGGGAGGTATTTGGAGTGGCTGTGCTATGTGGCTCCTAGATGACAAAATACTTCTCTGTAATTCTGGACTGAACTTCTGCTTAAACCGTAAGGTGTCAAGAGTGACCTCGGCAGTTCCAGACTCATTATTCAACCACAATTATCCAGAAAAGTTTATGTGGAAAAGTGAATTTGGAGGGATGGAAGTTCTGGACATCAGCTGTGACTTAAAATGCAGTGCATCTTTCTTGGATTTGGGTCACCCTGACCACTTACTGAATTTACCACTCACTGACTTACTGAAGTATTTCTTTGGAAGGATAAGAGACCTTGTAGACCAGTGAAATACAGTACATCTCATATTTTACTTGTGTAAATATACTGAAAGTACATTTTCAGTAGAGTACCACAGTATTCTGGTGGAAGCAGTAACAACTGAATAAAGAACTGCCTTCACAGACTGAGAGTGAATTTCTCTGTAAGCGGCTATCAAGCCAACTGAAGTTACAAGCGGAGTTCAGCAGTGATCCTCCTTCCAATTCTATGCCSAGTTGTTCTTATTCATGAGCTTTTACTTCCTCTTATGTCTTTGTGCTTATAGCTAACATGATCTGGAATGCAAGGCATGAAGAGAAAAAAGACCAGCACCAACTTTTGAATCCTCCACTTGATCCACTTTTGTAATGGAGCACATCACTGAGGATATTTTGTTCAAACATGCTAGGGTTGTCTGCTAGCTGTGTTATGTCCACCAAGGAGCTGGAATGGGAGATGCGGTGTGATGGCTACAGCAAAATTCAAGTTGCTTATGTGATGGGGAAATTGGCTGACTTCATTCAAACTAAAATGCAGTTACAGTTGGAGTTTTGCTCGATAAAGGGCTAACTGTGCTGTGCCTATGTTACTGGGAGGAATCAAATCTGTTTACTCTAGCACTAAGTGCTGGAAAGAACGAACTTCTTATTTTGTTTCCTGTTAAAAAAAAAAAATCTGTTGACAGCAGAAGGAGCACCTGGCTCCTAAACTTCCAGTTTCCCAACTCCCTAACTCCAGTTAAAACTCGTGAAAGGACAACAATTTGGTAATGATAGTTCTCCCTTAAACTAAGTTTTCATTTGTGCACCTTACCAGTAGATGGATCTCGTCTCTGTCTTGTTCCAAACATTCCCAGAGCAGTAGTGAAGAAACTAAAGATTAGAAGAAAAAATTACTGTAGTAAATGTGAAAATGTTTTAAATAATCAGCAGACTTAGGATTTTTCTTTTTTTTTTATTACTACCATCACTAATGGTATGGGACAAACATCCCTGTGGGACTCCAAAGCATGTAACACCAAGGGGTGTCTCCTCCCTGGATAGTCAGCAAATTAGATGAGAATCACAAGGGATGGGTAAAGGTCAACATTATATCCCTTTTTAAAGGTAGAAAATTAAATCACGGGGAAATTAAGTGACTGGTCAAAGGTCAAACAGAAAGCAAGTTGCAGAGCACGGAAACCGAGAAACTGTGTCTTATGTTCAGCTCCTTAACTGCAAGACTAGCCTTTCTTTAATCTGAAGAGGAAAAAAACCTCAGTGCTGGAATATTAATATCAAAATTAGTTTCGCTGAGAACA
Source organism: Phoebastria nigripes (assembly GCA_035582835.1). Classification (NCBI taxonomy): domain Eukaryota; kingdom Metazoa; phylum Chordata; class Aves; order Procellariiformes; family Diomedeidae; genus Phoebastria; species Phoebastria nigripes. The sequence goes on from JAYKAV010001599.1 coordinate 729,420, forward strand.
GCCTGAGTTTCTCTGTCTCATCCAAAACTGGATATTGTTCTGCCTCATTAAAGCAGAAATGAGATCCATTCCAACAACACTGATTTGGTCAAAACAAAATCACAACTACTTTTTAACATTTTTGGAATCTGAAAAATTGGTTTGCAGTTTTGGAGAAACAGTCAAGTCAATGATCAACTTCATTGTAGCTTTTGAGAAATGAACAAAAATGCCACAGTTCCCTTCAGAAAGAATGAAGTTAGAGGCTACATTTGAGAGATATGGTGGTGTCCCAGGGGCTTCATCCACTCTTCATATATTATTGTGAGTTTCTATGAAAAAGCGTACACATACATGTGTGTATACAGGTGTACACATGTATACATATATATATACACACAGAGAAATACACTTACTTATCCACATAAATATACATCCATATGTGTGTGTGTGTATAGATGTGGACACATATATATGCATGTACACACATATATATATTCACATGAGCAGAGAGAAATTACATGGGATTTAAGGGACACAAGGCAGTCCAGGGAAAGAGGCAAACAGGCCATTTTCCCATACCTTCTCTTTCTTGATGTAAGAGAAGCCTAGACATGATGTGACATCACAGTATATGCTAACAGAGAGTGATCACAAGCTCCATTTCTGCCTCAGAGGCTAGGAAGCTCTATATACCTTGCCAGGCCTAAGGGATTAAACTGCAGTTACACTAGATGCCTGGGCTTTGCTTGCCCTAAACACCATCAAGGACAGGGGCTGTCCGAAGAGCCCCATCAGACTGTAACCCAGTCACCTGGAATCACTCCTGTCACCTCATGGGCAACGTGGGAAAGTTCAGATTAAAAGACTAACTCGAGGTGCAGTAACCGTGGGTGCTTCAGCACCGCAGCAAGGCTCTGCCTTGGCAACCTTCCTCCTGTGTGTGGAGGAACAGTGAGCTTGGCTCCTAACCTTGGGCTGGCCCGGCTGGCTTGGGTCACAGGAATGGCATGCTTCAAGGCGGGGGGGGAGGGAATAGCAGGGGCTTCTTCTGAAAATATTAACCCGTCTATTTGGAGAGTGATGGCTGCCTTTGAAATCTCTCCTTATAGATCTATACTTAGCACCGGGGCAAGGAGCGTGCGCTGGGGGGTGTGAGGGGTGGGCTGGGGGAGGGTTCCCTGTGAAGCCCCGCGCCTTTGTCCTCCAGCCGTGCCCCCGTGGGCTCGGCAGCGGGGACGGGGCYGCCCGCCATGCCCGGACGCGGCTCCCGAGCCCCCACCTCGCGTCCCTTCGCTGCACCCCGAGCTCACGGGATTTGGGGGCGGGGGGAAGTTGGGTTGTAATTTTATTTTTCGTTTGTTTCGCCCCATTTTTTTTTTTTTAATTTGCCTCCCTCCCCTTGTGCCCCCCCTCCCCCTTCTAAATAGGAGATGTTCTCAGGACAGCGCCCAGGAGACTGGCTGGAATCAGTTTTGGAGGGTGATGCACCGCGACAGCTAAAAGTTGGATAGGGTTTCAGCAGCTCCTATATAAAGCAGGGGGGACTTATGTCACTGCACTAATTAAATTCCATCTGGGTTGTTCCTCGGGGTGTTTTTGAGCCTGCCACCCAAGTCAAGCAGGCAGAGAGGCCGAGGGACAGCATGATGATGGACCTTTTTGAAACTGGCTCCTATTTCTTCTACTTGGACGGGGAGAATGGAGCCCTGCAGCAGCTGGAGATGGCAGAGGGATCCCCACTGTACCCAGGCAGCGATGGCACCTTGTCCCCCTGTCAGGACCAAATGCCGCCAGAAGCCGGCAGTGACAGCAGCGGAGAGGAGCATGTGCTGGCACCCCCGGGACTACAACCCCCTCACTGCCCCGGCCAGTGTTTGATCTGGGCTTGTAAAACTTGCAAGAGAAAGTCGGCCCCCACAGACAGACGGAAAGCAGCCACCCTGCGGGAGAGGAGGAGACTGAAGAAGATCAACGAAGCCTTCGAGGCTCTGAAAAGGCGGACTGTGGCGAACCCCAACCAGAGGCTGCCCAAGGTGGAGATCCTAAGGAGCGCCATCAGCTACATCGAGAGGCTGCAGGACCTCTTGCACAGGCTGGATCAGCAGGAGAAAATGCAGGAGATCGGGGGGGACCCCTTCAGCTTCAGCCCCAAGCAGGGAAATGTAAGCACTGCCGCTTGATTCCTCCCGCCGTCCTGGCATCCAGCTGCGAAACCGCCGCGCCCGTCCCCTCCCCTCCTCCTCGGAACGGCCTCTCCGGCGGCCCGGGCGGCCGGGCAGGCTGGCGGGCGAGGAGGGGGCTCCTCGAGGGACGTGCGAGCTCCTCGGGCCTCCAGCGGGCAGCCGGCCCGCCCGGAGCCGCGGTCCACCCCACTAATACCCGTCTGCTCCCGTGTCTCCCCTCTCCCGCCCCCGTGTGTGTGCCGCAGATCCCCAGTTCAGACTTCCTGAGCACCTGCAGCTCCGACTGGCAAAGCGTTTCTGACCATTCCCGAGCTCTAGGAGTCAGCCCCAAGGAAGGTAACCCGCACCGCGGCCGCCGTCCTCCGTGTGCGCGGCGGAGCGGCCGCCGGGCCGTGCTCACCCGCCGCCCCCGCTGCCGCGCGCCCTTTCCTTGCCCCAACGGTCGCAGTCCCTAACGGTCGCGGCCCCCATCGGTGTCTCACCCTCCGGCGCCCGGGCTCTCCGCCCGCCGCGAGCCCTGCGCCGCAAGCCCGGCGAGGAGGAACGGTTTGCTCTTTAATCCCTTTTCTCTCGTTGAGCAGGAGGCTCCATCGTCGAGTCGTCGGCCTCCAGCAGCCTTCGCTGTCTCTCTTCCATAGTGGACAGTATTTCTTCCGACGAGCCCAAACTGCCCAGCGTGGAGGAAGTGGTGGAGAAATAAATCCGGTTGCTCTGGTAGTATATTTAACGGAGATGGAGCCCCCACCCCCTTCCCTCTAAACTAAGTAATGAAGCAAATTAACACAGTGGAAAGCCCAGGCAGGGGCCTTGTTAAGGTCGAGTCAAGGTACACCTACCCCAAAGAAAATGGCTCTTACTGACTCGAGCCAAACAGACTTTCCCCCTTTTTCTTTCCTTTTTTTTTTTTTTTCCCTGAGTTTTGTTTTCTTTAAATTGTGTTGCATAGACCACCCCTCCTTTTTTTTTTTTTTTTTTTTTTTTTTTTT
>JAYKAV010001599.1:732589-961227 GCA_035582835.1 Phoebastria nigripes
TTGTTCTATAAATTACTTTTTTTTTTTTTTAATTTAAGATACTTACTTGTGTACCGGTGATCCGCTTTGTCTGAGATTCACCGGAAAGTTCATTCCTGTCTGAGTGAAGCTGTTGGTTGCATTTCGTGTTAGTCGTATTTAAAGAGTTCCCGCCTCGTTTCGTTCCTGTAAATAATTTTAGTACTGTCTTTTCTTTTGTAAACATAACAAATATATATTTAAATGATGGAATGTGATATTGTATATAAGAACAGACGGATTTCTTGGATTGTAAAATAAAGCTCTTTGTGTTACAGTGTTCCCCCCCTCGTAATTAAATAATAACCCGATCCCGGAGGTAAAGCGAGATCAAGCCCTGAAGAGTCAGACATACGTAGCCGAGACACGACCCGTGGGACTGGAGGCAGCACTCAGGACAGATTTTTCCTTCGTTTTCTCCTCTAAGGAGCGTCTCTCCTTATCTAGGGCCGCACCCGCGGTGTTCATTACCCGCCTCCCCCGTCCGCTCCCAGGGGAAGCCGGGCAGGCACGGGTGGGCCCGGGCGGGACCCCGCAGCCTGTCCGGCCGCCCGCAGCCCCCTCCTCGCCGTGCTTGCGGAACGCGCGTCCGCCCCGGGAAAGCGGTGCTGTTCCCCTAAAAGTCCGACAGTGACACTTGCGTAGCGCGCCAGGCAGGGACGCTTCTTCGGCCTTGTCCTGCACAGGGTGGGTGAGCTTAGACAGGGGAAGCGCAAAGAGCCCCCCGCTCCTTGAGAAGAGAGAGGCTCAGTGCGTCTCACCTTTTCCTCTCGGCACCGGACGACTTGAACGCAGGCCTTGTCTGCGGCAAAACTGATGGGCCCACTACCCTAACGGGGCAGCAAAAGGCTGTGACAGGAGCCCGCTCCCTTGGGGCTGGGGGGCTGTCATTTCTTCCCGGGAAAGGTAACTCCCCTTGACCTCCTTGAGCCCGGGGGAGAAGAGAGTGGGGTCCCTCAGGGAGGAAAGAGTTAAGAGGCCGAAAAGGGGTTGGGGGAGGGGGGGTAACAACATATGAAGCCTTTCACTCAGTGATGTAAAAAAACACAGCCTCTCTGAGGATGGCGGAGCGGAGCTGCTCACGGTCAGAGCGTTACGGTTTGTAACAGATTGTCTATACCCCGGGAAGGGGCGACCACCAGGAAGCGGCACACTGCCCTACACACACACGGGGCTCGCCGGAGAGCCGGCAAAAGCAAAGGGACGCTACTTCAACTCCGCCCGCGGGCGCTCTCCTCGTCAGCTTTAACCTTTGATTTATTTTTTGTTTTTGTTTTTTGAAAGGTCACAGCCACGTTTCTGGAAGGTCTCACCCTTCTCGCCCGGCTCGGGCACGGGTACGTCCGTCTGACGGGGAAGTTCTTGAGAGAGACCGCCCCGAGAGCTGGCTCTCACCGCGGTGCCGTCCTTCCTCCCCTTCTGTGCCACCATCCCAGCCCGGTTTTTTAAAATGGTTAAGTACTCGCTCTAATTGCTCTCTGCTGAGGTAATCTGTTGTAAGGAGCAACTGCGGCGGCACAGTGTGGTGGGCACGCAGTGGTACGACAGTTTCCCCCTTTTTCTCGTTTCAAATAACCCCCTTTGCCCCGGGGAACTCTCGGGCGCTTCAGAAAGCGGCGCCTCGGGGAACCCGGGTTCTTACATGCAATCTCTGCATTTTGGCGAAAGAGCGGAGATGTTATAGCTTGCTTCTGTCGCGAAGGGACTGGACCAGCAATAGAGTATTTCTGATCGGGTTAGCAGGTCGTCGCCCTCCTTAATCATTTGTTCCGATCCCCGCCGGGCCAGAGAGAAGGGCTACAGGCAGCTCACTACGCCTGACGCAGCACCGGCCGAACCCAGCCCCGCAGGGCCCGCTTCCCGCAGCAGTGCAGGAGCGGTGCTGAAGCAGCCCCGGCACCGCAGTGTCACTCCAACACCTCGCCAGCCCGCTGTCAGGTTTGCCCTCAGCCCAGCGTTAACCGCAACGAAGTGGCCCGTCCGCCCGGCAGGACCCCCCTGGCAGGGTCTCCGCCAGCAGCAGGGGTAACTTGAGCGATTGTTTGGAATAAGTTTGCCTAAAGGAAGGTTTTTTTCATTAAATAAAGAAAATACCTCCCGAAGAGACTCTCCGTGACCCCCGCGGCTGCGGCTGACATGCCGGGCTTCCCAGTGAAGGTCATCAGTGTGTTTGCAATTAAAATGTTTGTGTTTGATATTAATAACGATAATCTTTACCTAAGTCCCCAGCCAAAGCAAACAGGGCCCTGGAATCACAAATCAAAGGGTAATAACTGGCTAAGGACAAGAGGTTTGTGATTTAATCAAGTCTTTTTCCGGAGGGGCCACGCACAAAGTCACCGAAGTTTTTACACGAATGCAAGTGCCCCCCCGGCCCCCGCCTCGCTCCCTCCTTCCCGCCGCGGTTTATTTAACACGAGAGACGCAGGCTGGAGCGCTGCTCCAGGAAAGCCCGTGCTAAACGCCGGCCTCCCTCGCCTCTACCTGCTCCGCTCTGCCGGGAAGCCACCTGCTCGCTCCCCGAGGAGGGCAGGGCTGCGGGAGCACCGGCGGCCCCGCTGCGGTAGCGCTCCGCCACCCGCCCCAGCTGCCTGCGGGGCCGGGAGCGCCCCACTGTGCCGGCTGCAGGCGGGAAGCGATGGGTCGGGGGAGACGGGGTGTCTGCAGTGCCGCTGCCTTGTCACCGCTCTCCTCTGAAGTGGCGCGACCGAGTGTTTTACAGGCTATTTTTTTACCGTGCATCTTTATTTTCCTTCGTAAAACCGCCCGCAAACCGGAGAGGGAGGCGGGCAGCCGGCAGCGGGTTTTATTTTCTGAGGTCRAAGGCAAGACGGGCGGGCGTCGATCCAGCGGCTATTTCCAGGGGGAAAATTCCTGCTTAGATCGCTGCTGCCTTGGGGAACCGTACGATTTTTCCAGAGCTTCCACCTTTCTGTGGAGAATGAGCTGGGGAATGGGAGTGGGGGGCAGGGGAGGGAGGAGGTTGAATAACTGAACCATGTGCTCGCTGGGACGTCCCCCCGATAGCAGGAACTAGCAACTTTTCCCAGTCTCAGGGCTGCTAAAAACCCCCGCGTGTCCCTTTGATCTCTCTTGGGAGTCCCAGAGTGCCCGCAGAGGCCAATGCCTTCTTCAGCTGTGCTCTATACAAATCCCTCTGGCAGGTACTAATGTGTTTACTTAGGTGCTCACGGTTCCCAGCGCCGGGGGGAACCAAACGTTTCTCACACGGCTGGAAGCGCCCGGCCACAACAGCCCAACTGGGAAACAGTTTTGCTGGCGGGGCAGCGCGGAGGAGCCCTCGCCGCCGGCACCGGCACCCACCGACCGCGGGAGGGGAGGGGCGGGGGGCGAAGGCGGCACGGAGCGACGCGGATGCGGCTTCCCTTCTGTCGGGGGTCGCCGTTCCCGCACGCACCGTTAAATAAAACACACCCCTAAATAACGCACTCGCTGCCGGTTGCTGTCCTGTACCGGGGCCCGGGCGTTCACCCCGGCGAGGCCGGCGGTCTGCGGGGGAACGGCGCAGTGCTTTGCGGGGGTGCGGGGTGCTCGCCGAGGGCGCTCCGCAGGGCCTGGGGCGGGCACGGCGGGGCGCGCTCGGGTGGGTCCCAAACACCTCTCGCCCCCCGGCCCGGTGACTTATGGTTTCCGTCGGATTTTCTTTGTTTAAGTAGTAAGGCATGGGGCTTGGATAAAGATGGCACGCTCTGCAAATGCTCCCCACACGGGATCGAATCCCTCCAGAAATAGGTGCGGCACGGCAATTGCTGAGGAGCAGGGAGGGTTGGGGTGAGGAACACCATTTAAAGAGGTCCCGACACGTTCACCATTTTCTCCCTGCCCGTCCACAGGAGCAGTGAGTGGTGCTCAGGCTGTTGCCGCTTTCCGGACTTGAGCCTCCCGTCTCCTGAAATGCAGGACTATCCCCCCCCCCCGCTCCCCCCAGCAGCCTCATTAGCCAGCCTTGTAGTTTGTGTTTGCTCTCCCCTTTCTTTAGTTCCGCTCGCCTACTGCACTTTTGCAAATTTGTTTTGAGATCACTTTACCAGAGGAGCCGGGGGCTCTTAACGGATACTAATTACAGATTTTTTTCTTCCTGAGTGACAGCCTCTTCCATCCTTTCTTCTCCTTCCCCCAAAATATTCAGGGAAAAAGGAAACAAATTCTCCTAGCTCCTCAAATACTTCTGGGAAAAGGCACGTTTCTTAACAACCCCAGCCCCGCTGGATTAGGAGTTAAAGCTACGAGCCAGGAGAGAGGGACCCAGGGGGTTGGCATTGTGCACGGGAGATCCACGTACGTGCTTGGAGATAAACCCCTGAAAGGTGATCAGAACTGCAACCGGCACTTTAAAGATCAAGTTTATTTGTGCACAATGCATAAATCTGTAAACAGGTCTATCTTAGCCAGCGCAAACGTGGTAAATCAAATAGTGTGTGTGTGTGTGTGTGTGTGCGTGTGTGTGCGCGCACGCCACAGCCCGGTGAAGAGTTCAAGTTACTGCCGAGCAGAACCCCTTCTGACGGACGGTTTCTTAGGAAAACAATAAGGAACTGCCCTGTGTCAGATGTGGCCCAACTAAACAGCAACCTGCACCTCGGAGCGGCAGAAGCCTGAAATTCTGAGCTTTCCCCTTTCTGTAACTTTATTCCTTTATCAACTCGCTGCTTTTCCTACAGTATTCATTTCAAAGGGGGCTCCCCCCGTTTATGGCCCCAAATAAACCGAAGCAGTGCAGATGTAGCCTTCCTCAGCCTTTAGACAATTACGCATCTGCTCGTAGGAAAAAGGGTGTGTACATGTTAGGGTTTTTTTTTAGGAAAAGTTTTCGCTTAAGAGTAGAAATCCGCCTTTTGGGGGTTTGCGGGGGGGGGGGGGCAAGGAGCAGATGGGGTCTCTCCCGCCCCAGCCGCAGCCCCCGGCCGCTCCGCGCCTCGCCCGGGCGCATCGGGAAGCTTCCAGCGGTGTGCGCTTGTGCAAGACACCTCTCTAAGGAGATGTTCCCTACCCGCCTTGCTCACTTGAAGAGCGGCGCCTTGAGACAACCGGATCGCCATGCCCTCCGCATTACCTCTTCCTGAAGAGAGGCTAACTGAAGTCGCCTTTCTCCTGGGCACACAGACCGGCTCCGTAGCGTTTGAACGGCTGCTGGGTCACTTGCTCTCCGTTTGAGTTAACCTAGGTCACATAATTTTATTCCCAGGTAGGGAAGGTTTCCTTTGCCTTCTCATAATATTTTCCTCAACTACAAAAGCCACCTGGATGAAACCAAAGGATTCCTGCGCGTTAGCAAATGCCTGTTAAATGGCTTCATTACCACTCTAATGACCCTTGCACCGCTCCGCTCAGCTACTGCTGCGGCCGGAGCTCTGCAAAGCTTTTGTCCCCGACTTGTGTAAAGTTACTTAGGGATTGCTGGGTTAGAAATTTTACACTTCCAGGAGGGGTTTGTTGCACTGGCAGCTGGGACGCATCTGTAACGGTACAAGTTTGCCTGAAAGCAGAAAATTAGCGAGCCCAAGGCACTGCTCGACTGTTGTGTCTCTAGCAGCACCGGGTCACACGAGTAGGAGAAAGAATGGGAAGGGGATTTGTCTCGGAGCAAACACGTACACTTTTCTTTTGTGAGTACCTTTCCCTGTGACCCGATCCGACAGCACTAAAATCTGGGTTTCCCCCCTCCTCGTCTCTCCTGGCCACACGTAGCTGTGCATTTTTGTCCTCCCGTTTGTAAATTTAAACGGTTGGTGACACGGCTTTAATTACAGGACAAAGCGCTTCCCAAGATAAATGTACAAATCTTAGGTCTGAAAAGAGGGGTAAATTGTTTCGGGTTAGACCTGGACCATGGGCTGTGGGGAATAAAGATACGCAAGTAGACACTGTAGGTGTTAGGGAGGGGGCTCTACGTTAATTCCCCCGTGGGGAGAGCCGGTGTCCCTCCCGCTGCAGCGTGTGATGGGAGATGGGAACATAGGGACGAGGAACGGCTCTGTAGGAAATGTCAGTGGTTCGTGCGCGTCCACTGCCCCTCTTTCTCTTTCCGTACCAAAACTGCAAATTCCCAGACTTGGTTTAAACTTCAGAGATGTCGCAACCAGTTCTGGGGAGGTCGTGCATTAGAGAAGTGCCCAGCTCACCGCTCTCCAAAGGAGCGGTGCGGAGCAAATTGTCTCCTGGGGACTGGAGGGGGCTTGCCCAGACAGCCCCCGGCAGGGGATGTGGTGGGATATGCTAATAAAGACCGGCCGCTGCGGACCAGCCTCCCTTTACATGTATATATAAGGGCCCCCCGCATCAGCCAAAGGACACTTCGTCTCAGGTCGCTAATTACTGAGGGAATTGCCCCAGCGCGCTGCAGAGCTCCTCGCCGAGAGCCGGTGGCTGCCTCCCCACACTGACGCCTGCGCTGCAGGGATGGAGGTGATGGACAGCTGCCAGTTCTCCCCGTCCGAGCTCTTCTATGACAGCTCCTGCCTCTCCTCCCCGGAGGGCGAGTTCCCCGAGGATTTCGAGCCCAGGGACCTGCCTGCCTTCGGCGCCCACGAGCCCCCCGAGCCCGCTTGCTCCGAGGAAGAGGAACATGTCCGAGCTCCCACCGGCCACCACCAGGCCGGCCACTGCCTCATGTGGGCTTGCAAAGCCTGCAAGAGAAAATCCACCACAATGGACCGGCGGAAGGCGGCCACCATGAGGGAGAGGAGGAGGCTGAAGAAAGTGAACCAGGCGTTTGAGACCCTGAAGAGATGCACCACTGCCAACCCCAACCAAAGACTCCCCAAAGTAGAGATCCTGAGAAACGCCATCAGATACATCGAGAGCCTCCAGGAGCTCTTGAGGGAACAGGTAGAAAACTACTATCACCTGCCGGGACAGAGCTGCTCCGAACCGACCAGCCCCACTTCCAGCTGCTCCGATGGGATGGTAAGAGAGGGGCAGGAGCGATGGGGCTGTGGGTACCCCAGGAAGGCCCGCGGGCAGGTCCACCTCGGCCCAGCGTCGTGGGACCGGTCCCATGGGTGTGGGACGGGCCGAATGCAGCCGCACATCAGGAAAAGGAGGACGGTTTGCGTTAAAACAGGCCCCTTCTCAGATTTAACGCTGTGCAAGCACATGGGCTTTCCGGGAATGCATGGGGGGACGGTAGCGCCCCAGCCCCCGGGGCCTCGTCCTCCCCACCCCCCCCAGCTTAGCGCGGCGCAGCAGAGGGGTAAGGCGTGGGGCGGGGGGAGACGGGGAAGGCGCTGCCCACCAGCAGCCTGGCCGGGGAGCTGCTGCCCCGCTCCCCCACGGGCGCCGGGGCTCCCTCTCCGCCAGGCTTGAAGGTGCTTTCCCTCCCGGGGGAGCGTCCCACTGGCCCCGGGGTGGGGGCGGCCGGGCCGGCACTCGCCCCTCGCTGTCTTGCAGGCCGACTGCGGCAGCCCCGTCTGGTCGGCGAGAGGCAGCAGCTTCGACGCCGTCTACTGCTCCGAGATGGCCCACGGTAAGCCCGACCCGGCGACAGCCGCGGGCGCGGGGGGTGGAGGCGGGGGCCGGGGGGGCCGCCCCGCTCCCCGCGGCACTTGGGGAGGGCAGCGCGGGACCTCGCTGTAACGCGCTGCCGTTCCCCSCCGCCGGCCTCAGGGTATGCCGCCGAGCAGAGCAGCGCCCTGTCCAGCCTGGACTGCCTCTCCAGCATCGTGGACCGCCTCTCTCCGGCGGATGAGCCGGGGCTGCCCCTCCGCGACGCCGACTCCCTCTCGCCCAGCGCCAGCATCGACTCGGGGCCGGGGACGCCCGGGACGACGCCGCCCCGACGGACCTACCAGGCGCTATGAGGGGCCCGGAGGGCCGGCACCCCGCGCCTGCCACCGCCTCCGGGGCCGCTGCCCTCCCCCCGGGGCCGCCCCCCTCGCCCAGCCGCGTCCTGCGAGCGCTTCTCGGGCGAGAGGGGCAGCCCCAGCGCCGCTTGGCCCGCCGCCTCCCTCCGGGGCTGGGGGCAAAGCGCCCCGTCGGGCCCCGGCCCGGGGTCCCCCCGGGGCAGACAGACCCTGGGGCTTGGGGCACACGCGCTACCCTGGAAACCCCGCTGCAAATAAACCGTGCTGTAAGAGAGCTGTGTGGCCTGCTGGTTCTTTAAGTTCATTCCCTGGTATGGGGGAGGGCAGCGAGACCCGGCTGCGGGGTGCCTGCCAGCATCCGTGTTCAGCCCCAGCCCAGACTCGGTCACCCCCGGCTCCTGCCTGCATGGGGACCTGCCTCGTCACGGCGGTCCTGGGCCGGGAGATGGAGCCCCTTGCCAGGCTGGGGCCTGGGAGCTTGTTTCTCCCATCACCAGTGGGTATTATTCTGAGACAGCTCATGGGGGAACAAAAATGTGGAGGGTCAAATTCTCCCTCCATTCCTGTCCTGCTATGGGCAGTTTCCTTTATTTTCTGCAAGAGTAAAAGTAATATTTCACAGCTGTCTTCCTTTTTTTTTTTTTTTTCTTTTCTTCTCCCCCACCTGGCAAAGCCCTTGTTTCTTTCCCTGGGTATGAAGACTGAAAACATATTCCAGGATTTGGCCCTAAAATTGCATGGTGACTCTCCTCTGTAAAACAACTTATGATCTAGCTCTGATACCCTGTCGGGAAATTTTACTCTCAGTCACTCTCAGTGTTCTGGCAGAGACAAATTTAGTAGAGTTAGTAAGAACAAACCACAAGTATCTGTTTCACAATCCACAAGGTACATTTCACAATATTCAGAAAGCAATATAGATCTATTTGCTCCTAATGCCTTTGGTCCCACCAGCCAGGATGAAAGTTCATAACTCTATTTGCATGGGTCTAGAAATAGCCAGGTCAAGYCTTCATGAGTTTCAGAGTTAACAAGTATTTCCTTCCAGCCACTAAATCTAAGTCTTTCTACCATGAAAAATTTCCAGCCCTTTGCACCGCTCTAGTTGTAATCCAAAACTTTTCTAACCCCCACAAAAAAGACAGAGATGAGATGGAGAGGTGGGCTCCTTCAGTGCATCCAGAAATGTCTCCTGTGATAAACACTCTGAGTGGGAAGGGATATACACCTCGCTAGCGTGGGATAAGGATGTATTTGCCATTTGTGTTTATGTTGTTCGCACTGGGTGGCCAAGGGGCCTGGAAGTGGTGTTTCACCTCTGATAAATCTTTCACTTGAACCCAGCCCAACTTAGTCATGTCACCAAAAGTTACCACCTGACTGCTCTTTGGCAGAGTCTCTGAACTGAGGCTGAAGGTTGCCTAGTTTAGGGATAGCCCCGTCCTCGCAGCACACCGAGGGGCTGTGTCCCCCCCAAAGGGCTGCAGAGAAAGCGAGGCGGCGCCTACCTGCCCGAGCCGCTCAGCTGGGCAGCAGGCAGCGTGCTTCCCACAAAGGGCAAGGCCAGCCTGCCCCCTCCTGCGCGGCCTCCCTCAAAATCACTTTCTGCCCTTGCCGTGTAACCTTGAGGTAAGTGTTTTCTTTCTTGCGGAGTAATTCAGGAGGAGCCTTTTCCAGAATGGGCTTTCTGTGCATATAGATAGGTCCTAAATAATAATCGGGTAGAATAAGTGGGTTGAAAACCCTGGATTGAGGTCATGCAGAGGTGCAAAAAAGGTATTCGCACACTCTTGTCATTACAGATGCTTCAGGAGTATGCAAGTGCCTTAACTCAAACACAGTCTTTCTTGGTTACGGGCGATCACTTCCTGAGCCTTCTGTTCATAGAAATCTTCATGCAAGACTGTGAACRTCACTGGTTTTATGCATGATTTCTCACACATTGCTGCAGTGCTGCAGTGCTTGCTCCTCTCAACCAAAATACCGTCCCAAGGATACTGCTTATGGCCAGGATCTAATACAGTGCAGATCATTTTAAATGATGGTTTAAAATGAGCTAAGCTGGAGAACTTTCAGCATTTCATTCTGCACTGTGCTGACCTTGGCAAGCGATCGCCTGTGAAGTATGCAGAGTAACACTAGCAAATCACATGTTGGTAATGTACACCTCTCTTTGGCTGGCAGACATTTTAAGAGTTGCAAAAAGGTCAATACTTTTGAGAAGTAGCTTTTCAGAGAGTGAGGAGAAGTATCCTGTCTGTGGGATGTTTGTCCACAGCCGCCTCAATCCTACTAGACTAGATTACAATCTAAGGGTTTTGTTATACACACCAAGAAAACAAACTTTTAATTACGGGACATGTATAAACAAAGCTCCTATGAGCTGAAATGTGCTGTAATCCTYGGAAGGAGTGTAAGTTAGCACTGTGAAACCACCTTTAGCCCATGGATTGGGAAGAACAAGGTGTAAAAGGCTGCTGTCTTGGGAGATAACACTGTTGTGGTCGGAGTTTGCATATTCAATAATAATAATAAGTGTAACTGAAAAGAAAGATTTGTATTCTATGTGAATCACGTCCATTTAAGGAAGGCTGTGCCCACAAATACATGAAAAGATGATGGTCTAGAAAACCTGAGCTCCACCTCTCTGAACTCCTACTGCCTGGCTGAGTGCTGCAGGCTCTGTAATGGCAGGCAGTGATCTTGCAGGCAGGCAGGCAGGTGGAGGGATGCCTCATAGTGTCCGAATAAAGTAACACAGAAGCCACAGGTTTCCTATCACTCACTGCAATGACAGGCATAATTCTGGGCAATTTTAAAAACAAWTTTTTTTTWAATTTTAATTTTACCTCTGAAAATCACGCTTTCTTGGCTTATATTCTGACTGAGGGAGGCAGCTGTGCTTTTTCTGTGTGTGTGTGAAGAGCTTCTTGTATCTCTTTTCTTTTGTTAAGAAACCAAGCAGAGATCTTCAATGAAACACATATTTTAATCTCAGCTCAAAAGGCCCACTGTACATTACAAAACTAACATAGGAACCTAGCAAAGATCTCTTAAATACAACATCAGGACAAAAATCCTGTTTGCTCTATGTTTGTATTTCTGAGTTGCTTGTGTGGAAAAACACTCATTTTCCCTGTAGGAAAAGATCAACCTCTTTCTTCTCCTGTGGTAAGGCTTAAAAGTGATAAACTTTTAGTAATTAGTTCTCGGAGGATGAAGAGGTCTTAATTTATACTGTTTGTCAAAATATGCCTAGGAACACCCCAAATTCATGGCTGCATTTCGAGGGAAATTCAGCATCTTCACCTTCCCAGCTCAGCCTGCTTGTCAGGAGCAGTCAGACTTAACCACAGCAGGCAGCTGACTTCTCCCCACCCCAGACTTGCTCCCTCCCCTCCTCCTCCTCCTCCTCTGCAGAGCCCTTGACTCGCTCATCACTTCTCCTTACTCCTCTCAGCTGGACCTTGGGGACCTGCAGGAGGACCCACAGCTGGCCAGCTGATGACTGCTGACCTTTGGCAGGCTCTGCATGGGGTATCAGCCTTGCAGCTGGCCACAACTGCCTTCCTGGCAACTAAAGACCTAATGAGCTTGGCCAGCTGGAGACTGGGTTGGGATCCTGCCGGCTAATTTGACCCTGCATGAGGGATGGAGGAGTTCACCCCCAAATATGGAGGGGGCAAGCAGTGCATCTGTCCATGTGGTGCCCCAGGGCATCAGGGCCAGACTCCTCCAGCAGCCAACTGGATTAGTGGAATGAGTAAAAAAGAGACTGCAGAGCTGTTTTTCTTGTGCTTTAATTGAGTTTTCTATTGAGTATTACCTTAGGCTTTGCTAGTGGCTTTCTTTGCCCTCACTACATCTCATGCTGTTCTCTCCATTCAGTCCAAGAGATAAACCCATCCACCAGACCAGGGCTGGACTGAGGGAGTTATTCCCCTTCCCAAACACAGTGTGATACATTTTCTCTTCATTCGGCAGGTGCCCTGCTTTCCTTCTTCCAGGAGGTTATGCATCCTGGATGCTCATGCACCTCATGCCAAACCCACTGTACTGCAGAGTCCAGCTACTTTCTCAAAGGTCTTCTGCTTTCTGCTGCCCAGACCAGCTGATAGGCACCATCCAGTCCTGGAGTCTGGTTTCATTTTGAGCATTAGTAACATTTATGGACTGCCTGGCAATCTGCTGGAAGATGTYGGTGGCTATGATGCCAAAGGCATTGCTCAGCTGTGCTTGAAGAAGGTGATAGTGGGCATGATATATGAGGGTCAGCAAGCCCAGTGAGAGATCWGAAAGGTAGTTCAGTGTCTGCATTAAATCAAGTGCATTTGAATCCGATACTCTCTGAGAGGCCTTCAAAGCTGGAGTAGCAGCAGAGGAATAAATGTGTGGGTTTTCTCTTTATTTCTCTGATCTTCTTCTATGAATATATGCTTTTGAACTGATAATATTTTCTGTTTTAAAAACCCATATACCATGTATGCTAAGCAAAAATTAAATCCTACAAAGAAGCCCTAAAAGCTTTAGTTCAGATTTTTTTTTTTAAAAGTGCCAAATCCTACTGCTTGCAGTGGGACTCAGCTACCCAGCAGGGACTCAGGAACCCAGTAAAGATCTGGCTGGAAGATAAAACTCAAGCTGGTGTGCCTGTTATACGTTATAGGAAGCCAAAATGTGGATTAAATCAAGTTTGAGTTTAGCCCGTTACTTTCGATTGTTTGATTCCACAGATTTGATTAAATTAATAAATCAATCCTTAATTAACGGTGAGCAAACGATGGCTATAACTTCAATTACACCTGTGTATAGCTCAGTGCAAAGACCTCATTAGCAAATGCACCACTGCTCCAGCAAGAGGTTCATTTTTTTGTAAATGGAAGTATTTGAATCTGCTGAAAAACAGTTCTGTTCCCCTCATTTCCATGGTTTAAGTAACCATATATGCAAGATGTTGTGGGTTTCTTTTTTTTTTTTTTTTTTCCTAGCATGAGAAAATACAAGGTATGGTTTTTTCCCTGTCCATTTTGTAATGCTGTGAAGAAATAGAAAGACAAACAATATCTCTATTTTAAAAGTATTTATTTCTACAGTGCTGTTTTGGAGAATCTTCAGATTGAGCTAATAGTGAAATTCTGAAACTTGCTGCCCGAGTGCTTTGAAAAGCAGGGGAGGAAATGTCTCTGCTGGCCATGATGAAGATGTATCCGAAGTATGTATCTGAAATCCCTTCCCCAAAGTTAAGGCTTACATGTAGACTTGTGGTAAACACCTTTATAGACAATAGATACCACAGCAAAAATTCTTTCTTAGATTTAACTGAGTTACCCTGGTGACTTGAAAGAGTAGCTTTAAAAACATTAAAACCTCTCAGAGGTGGCTGGAGTAGAGTCAGTCAGGCACCTGGGAGGTGGGTGCCTTTCCTCTGGTCCTCACTGTTGTTATCATCTCTTCGTGGGATAGTATCAACTTGTTATTAGGAGCAGACCACCAAACTCCCTTCTCACCTGTGTGAGAAGCCCATCAAAGGCTGTCGTTCTGGCCCTATGATTCCTATGTTTCATTAAAGTTGTGTCCAGCTGGGAGTCCTTCAGGCCTCTTCTTCTCAGGTATATATAGTGCTGTGACCTCCTAAATGTGTAGGTGAATTGCTTAGCTGCAAACTTCTGTAAATGGATGAGCACCCTCCTCCTGGGCACCTGCAGGACCTCAGTAGTGAAGACTTGAGGAGCACCTAAAATAGTAAGATTTGCGCTCATACTCCCTGCATGATTAAATGGGGGGTTTTTTGGGCCTCATCCTGAGTTTAAGCATCCACTGTCATCTTCCTTGCAAGCTCTATGAGACTGTCTACCTGGTCACAGGGTACTGTAGGAGTTTGTTCCTGTCATGCTCCTGGCCGAGGAAGACACATCCCATGCAGGTGTCTCATGCAGTGGGAAAGGGGACACCTTGGTAATCTGAATCTGTTTGATTGTTGGAAATGTGGGTGGCTTAACACCCAGTCCTGGGAAAAGTGACTGTCTCATAAATTGGGAATTCCCTTTGGAAGATGCACCTGGTGACAGGAAAAAGGTCTCCTGCCGAAGCCGGAAAGGTAAGCACTGAAAGCTGGGAGGGCAGCTGCTGTCACACAGTTGTATATGCGGCCGCTCAGTATGGAGTAAAAGGATGGTGACTCTGGGCAACTGGGAAAAAGTTTAATAACTCTAAAATCCCCCATGCCGAGCATGAAGTAGAGAAAAAACCAAGTAAACAAGGGCCGAGACAGCTGTATCCTACCAGTGCCTGAAATGCACATTTTTCACAGGGTACAAATTTTTCACGTTTATCGCCTGGGTGAAATACAAAAATGACTGAACTTTGAAATGTGAAACTTGTTCTTCCTAAACTTCCTAATAAGCAGGACAGTGAAAGCTCCTTTGAGAAGACTAATTTCAGAAGCACTTTTCTAAAGCAGAAGTGGTCTGCTCCGAGGGGCTTCCTGACCATGTCTGCCCCCCACAACCCATGTCCCCACCTCTCTCTTTTCTGTGGAAGATAAGGTCTCTGAGAAAAAATGTATGTGTTTTGGTGTATAGTCTTCCTTTAATACATCATTTCAGCAATACCATACTTCCTTACATTCCTATTTATAAAATGAATAGTCCTATTTTTATTACTGCTTTTTATTCTCCATTTTTTCCACCTATAAAAAGTTTTATTGTTTATAAACAATGCACTTGGTTACCTGAATAAGTTTGAATGCCATTTTGGTTTAATATGCATGGAAACAACCCTTTACCTTCATGTAAACTCTCTTTTAATCAGAAATAATGTATTATAGAGTACAGCTGGACAGCTAAGTTTATTCTTGCTGCAACTCCACTGAAACCCCAGGAGTTTCACCAGGAACAGATTTGGGCCAGAAGGGCTAGAATATAGTTACAATATATTCATTTTCTCATGCCTCAGAAATGGACTGTTTATGCGCCAAGCAGTAAAGTGATATTCATGATGACTGAAGCCTGAACAACATTAAAATATCCAGATCCTCTGCTCCAAATCCTCTGCTATCTGAAACTGTTCCTTTCCTTTCAAAAGGAGGGGGCTACCGCTGCTGAGGGTAAACAAGGGCAGGGGCACAGCTTTAGTACTCAAGCTTAAATAAGGACTAGCCTAGCTAATACTGAGGCTTAACTGCAGGGAGCCTGGGTCTAAGGTGCTGCCCCAGCCCTTGAAGGCTGCCCAGCGCCCTCCCCACCAGCTCTGCCTTCCTGCTCCTGCGGCAGAAACTTCGTGGGTTGACCCCTTCAGCTCAGCAATCCTTGGGAGATTTGCTGCGCTGCCCTCCCAAAACCCCTTTTGAGAGGAATTTTTCTTTAAATGAAAAGTGCTGTGGAAAATTGCTTTTTATTGCAATTATAATGGATACAGCGGTTCACACAGCTTGCAGTGTGCTTGACAGCCAGRGCCCACACTCTGTTCACACACTATGGAATATCAAGTACAATCATGTTTTCTGTTTTATTTGGCCATGATTTCCAGAAGTAGGAGCTTGAAATTATGCTCACAATAACCGCAGGGATTTTTCGACGGTCTTGAATGCCAACCAGCTCTTACTGAATACTAGGATAGGTAGTAAGTGCAAGGAATTCTTGAAGATCTCTTGCTCTGGAGCCTAATTTTTTTTTTTTTTTTTAAACTTTGCCCATCTGTATATTTAAAAATAGAGTATAGTCAGAGAGAAAATTTTGCTGAACATATGATAAAACCATTCACTTTTTAAAAACAAATTTTAGAATTGTTCAAAAGAATCACTGTGTATAAGATCTTAGAGTAAGATGCAACCAAGTTTATTTTTACATCCTTTTGAACCAGTGGAAATACCTATGCACAGGCATACTTACATATGCAAGTTTTAGCAAGTTCAAGGCTTAAAAATAAAGGCAAGGAGTTCCTTCTGTATGATTATAGTGATTTGGGGGAAGGAAGAGAAAGAGTATGTAAGTATTACCAGATTATTTATGTAAACTGATATAGGACAACTTTGTCTGGAGATTGGTCGTCCTATGCTTGACTGACTCTTCAACCCCCAATTAATTTTCATTATAAATAATCCTGGCATGTGGGGTRTAAATGTCCATAGTGTCTCTGGCAAAGCCTTTCCACAGTAGCTTTATTATCATATTGCTGCAGGCAACTGTTTTGGAAAGCTCAGGAGCTTCACAAGAGAACTTYGAGGCTCGTGGCAGACAGTAGCTCTGCAAGGGTGAGGTTCTGCATGTTTTATGGACGTGAAGAGCTCTGTTGGATTCTGATCTTGAAGGTCGCTTGGTCAAAAGTTGTGAGCAACACCTACAACTCTTCTTCCTCTAATTCCAGAAAGAAATGTGCCTGGAAAATATTTTGTTTTATGAATGCTTTTAGGTTCCTGTTTCTTGTTTTCTTTAGAAAAAGAGAAAAGCAGTGTATAACTGTCATGGTTTAACCCCAGTCAGCAACTCAGCACCACACAGCCGCTTGCTCACCATCCCGCCCTGGTGGGATGGGGGAGAGAATCGGAAGGGCAGAAGTAAGACAACTCGTGGGTTGAGATAAGAACAGTTTAATACTTGAAATATAATAATAACAACAACAATAATAATAAATTGTAATGAAGAGGAAAACAATGAGAGAGAGAGAGGAACAAAACCCAGGAAAAACAAGTGATGCAACTGCTCACCACCCACCAACCAATGCCCAGCCTGTCCCCAAGCAGTGGGGGACTCTCCCCAGTTTATATACTGAGCATGATGTCATATGGTATAGACTACCCCATTGGCCAGTTGGGCTAGCTGTCCTGGCTATGCTCCCTCCCAGCTTCTTGTGCACCTGGCAGAGCATGGGAAGCTGAAAAGTCCTTGACTAGTGTAAGCACTGCTTAGCAACAGCTAAAACATCAGTGTGTTATCAACACTATTCTCATACTAAATCCAAAACACAGCACTATACCAACTACTAGGAAGAAAATTAACTCTATCCCAGCCTAAACCAGGACAATAACCCGGTTGAAAATACGGGTTATCTGAGAGCTGCCTGCATTGTAAAAATTAGAGCAGCAAACAAGCAYTGCTCCAACATTGAACAGTTCTGGGGCTTGGCCGAGCCTTCCATCACACACAACGTGAAGTTGCTGAGCAGCTCCACACAACACAGTCTTCCCCGCTGTCACCCAGTAGTGAATGCATACCTGGGATGGGGATTTCAAACTGTGGCATTTCAGTCTGCTTGGAATACACCTGTGCTGCCTTTTAGAATATCCTAGGAGACCTGCAATACCCAATACATCGTGTAGAATCATAGAATAGTTTGGGTTGGAAGGGACCTTTAAAGGTCATCTAGTCCAACCYCCCTGCCACGGGCAGGGACATCTTCAACTAGATCAGGTTGCTCAGAGCCCCGTCCAACCTGACCTTGAACGTTTCCAGGGATGGGACATCTCCCACCTCTCTGGGCAACCCGTTCCAGTGTTTCACCACCCTCAGTGTAAAAAATTTCTTCATTAAATCCCATGGGTCAGTGCAGTCCCAAGCCGGTGGGCTCCACTCCAAGGACTACATGCAGTGGGGTTTTCTGCCCAGGTAATTCAAAGTTTTCTGATGACATGCATGCTCAGGCAGGACTCGGCCAGGTCCTGAGCTGATGTCGGTGCTGTTCTGCATGGCAGACTGGCAGACCTGGGCTCTAATTTAGAGCTGGAAGTGGGGAGAAGAGCTTCTGGATTAATTTTGACACTTGTAATTCTCCCACAGCAATTAAATGAAATTAAGCAATTGGTAAGAGAACAGAAAAAAAATCCAATCCATATTGAAAGCATATGCTGTACATCCCAGCCAAATGTGACTCAAATAGCTGTAGCCTGAAAATTGGAATTTATAAGCATAACACTGATCCAGCAGAAAGTATAATACACCAATGCTTATAAAATTAGAAATAATTCAGCAGCACTCGGACATAAGAGTACTATGATCTATTTTCTTTTGGTCTGAATAGAAGTGCCTACCTTCAAGTGACGCCCTACACTTGCGTGAGGTTTCACTCCCTCTGGCTTCTCCAGAAGAGGCTGCTGCAGCTGAGGCCCTTTCGGGTGCAGGAATTCAAAGCTGAAGAATCCTTTTTCCAGTGGGATTATTCTTTTTATAAAGCTCTGTGTGTGTGCTGGAAAAGCAATTTATTTTGTCACTAACATGGGATAAAGCATCATTATACTACTCAGCTGTCACTGGGGAGTATTTGGAAATGGTAAATCTATTTTGGGGCCAGTAATAGTTCTAATCATGGCAAAAATCTTTCTAGTCTGAATAAAAAAAATGGGAAGTGCAGGACGAGGTCTCACTTTTTTTTTTCAAAAGTTCTGACATTTAAGGGACAGATTTTCTAAAGAATGTAGGATTTAAAAAAAAAATCCTGTTTCTCTAAAATGTTGCAGTGCAGAATTTTAAATATATGACTTTAAAAAAAATCAACTGTACTATTTAAAGCATTGAAATCTATAGGAGTTAGGCACTTTTCAAAATCCTATGGCAGGCGAAGGCTCAAATTCTCCAGTGGGATTAGCTGTTTAAATATATTTGAGAATCGGACTCCAGAGCCACAAGGAGGGGTTAGGGATCCCCAGTGCCTAACTTTACAGAACGCTGTAAATACAGGAAATCCACAACATACAGAGAGGCTCCTGGGTCCCTGGGTAATGTCTGGGAATACATTATGCAAAGCAGGGCTCTGCTTAAATAGCAAGAAGAACTTGATGAAGAACATGTCTTACTTAAATGTCTTAATCTGGATTGGAATATAGTGTCTTCCCCCAATCAAGATTTTTCTTTCTTTCATGTGCCTGAGCCCTGCATTTCACGGTCTAGGCAGGAATAAACACTTCATTTACAAAGTAGAAGGGGGATGTGAAGTTGTTCCCCTTTTATTAAATAGGTTGTCACTTACAGCACTCACTCATGATGAGTGAAGACGAGTCAGTGCCCTTTTCTGCCTATATTGAAGGGAGTGCTTTGATTAGGAGAGAGGAGGGTGTTTTGGGGCATGGTGTCTTCAGTGCAATTTGAGCTGCTCCACTGCACGACTAAACCAGGTTCTCCTTCCTGCAGCTCTGTCGTGGTTTAACCCCAGCTGGCAACTCAGCACCACACAACCGCTCACTCACTCCCCCACGGTGGGATGGGGGAGGGAATCGGAAGGGTAAAAGTGAGAAAACTCGTGGGTTGAGATAAAGACAGTTTAATAGGGAAAGCAAAAGCCACGCACGCAAGCAAAGCAAAACAAGGAATTAATTAACTCCTTCCCATCGGCAGGCAGGTGTTCAGCCATCTCCAGGAAAGCAGGGCTCCATCACGCATAACAGTGGCTTGGGAAGACAAACACCATCACTCCAAACGTCGCCCCCTTCCTTCTTCTTCCCCCGGCTTTATATACTGAGCATGATGTCATATGGTATGGAATACCCCATTGGCCAGTTGGGCTAGCTGTCCTGGCTATGCTCCCTCCCAGCTTCTTGTGCACCTGGCAGGGCATGGGAAGCTGAAAAGTCCTTGACTAGTAGACTACTTAACACACTGATGTTTTTAGTTGTTGCTATCAACATTATTCTCACACTAAATCCAAAACACAGCACTATACCAGCTACTAGGAAGAAAATTAACTCTATCCCAGCCAAAACCAGGACAAGCTCGCAGGATGACTTTGGCTTCTCAGACATTTAATTTGCCCCTAAATCAGCTTCCTGCTTCCTTTTCCCCAGGTTGTGGGGCAGACGAACTGTGTGGCATATGATCCCTTTTTTCTGAAGGGCTCTGTGGGATCTATTTGGTCATGTGGCTGGAAGCACAGCTAGTAAATGGCTAAACTACTGGTGTTCTCCATCCTGCAATGAGAGCACATGCAGTCCTGTGAAAACACCACTCGTGTGTGCTCGGGCATGTGATGGGAGCAATCTGCTCATCCTGACTTTCATGTGTGTCCCTTGTGTGATGAGATGTGTATTTTGGTCACAGAGGAGGCATACTTCCCATTGTGCAGAATAGGCAGGGTTAGGACTTACAGCCCACGAAAGCCTCCTCACAAGGCTGCGTGGATATCCCAGACCAAGAGCTTTGCAACCACTGGGCTGCTGCAGAAGGTGGATCTTTGCTCAGACGCTGGGCTGCGAACTGGAGCCCCTGCAGCAGGAATGGCCATTGACTCTGCTGTGACCTGGGAGGGAGTATAAGCAGAAGTGACAGGGAGGTCTTAATCCACTACAACTGTTTGCTGAGTGACTCAGGTGAATATTTCTAGACTTTCTTGCTTTCTAGAGGAGGTGTCCTTGCCAAACCTGATCTTCTTGGGGCAAGCTGGAGCTCTAGGATGATTGCAGCAAGGCTTCTGATAAATATCAAGTGTACATACTGGAATAGCAATGTATAATAACTTATTCTCTGTCTTTGTCAAGTATTGGAGGAGGTCTCTTTCCAACGGTGACCATGTACTTTGAATAGTCATGCCCAGGAAAGGTGAACAGGTTTGCTTATTACACATAGTAGCTGCTGCAGCAACATTGAATGAGAAACAGAGAAAGAGAAATCTGTGTTACCTACAGGTATTTGTAATGTCTGTTGTTGAATTGAATTATGACTATACGGGAAGCAGGCTAATGAACTGAGGATGGAATGGCATCAGCAGTTAGCTCAGGCACACATGCTGGAGCACGTTGTTGTGTTATGTCTGTTATATTACTGAGAAAATTCAGCTGCAAAGCGCAGTGTTGCTGGGACACGCTGTAAGGACTGGGGAGCACCCTGGGATCCTGCAGCACAGCACAGCGTGTAGTGGTCTTTTGTCCAATGCTCAAGTAATTGCTGGCTTGAATACCCTCAGAATGAATGTGTGTGTGGGCAGCCACTCATGGGGCAATGCTGAAGGATACAGCAATGTCCAGGCAGATTTTTTTTGTCCTCTCTCTGCACCATAGGTAGTATGATTTGGCATGATTCCCTACGTGCCTGTACTTTTCTGGCAGCAGCATTTGTCACTTTTTTTTTTTTTTTTTTTAACCTGTGTCCTTTAAGATCCTGTGATGAAGTGATGAAGTGACTTAAAGTGGGGACAGTCACCAATGTCAGATTCCTGGGATTTTGCATGTTTAAGGATGCTAAAGCAGCAAGGTCCATCTCGCAGTACACAGGATGCTTCTAACTGCTTATCCTGCTCGTACCTGCTTATCTCTTCCCCCAAAGAAAAAACTGTTTGAAAAGTGTACACTGTCTTAAAAAATCCATCTGCTATTACTAATGCATGACAAAGAGCCAGGCTGCTCCTTATACTTTTCCGAAGTTGTTGTGATGTGAAGTGGCAGCAAAATGCACAAAACAATTTTCCATCTGAGTCACTGGGGAAATGGATTAATGAATGTGGATGCTGTCCTCACACGTTTAACCCGAGCCCTTTTTTCTGCTGCTTCCCAATCTTCTCGATTATAAATAATGCTGATACACCAAATGGTACCATCTCTCCAAATTCTGGTTCCCTCCACAGTCCTACTTTGAAATTTTGCACTTCATCAGATTAAACTGTCCTTTAATCTCATTCTCACATTTTCCAGGTCTTTGTTCTGCAAGTATTAGGAATTATGTTGAAGTAAAGATGGGCAGAACTAAGTTCATTATATGGCTCCACTCTAGCTAGGAAATGTCTGCATCTACAAAGAACTTACGAGTCAAAATCAACCCCACAAATGATAGGAATATTTGAAACAAAAAAAAAAAAAACCAACCAAACCTGGCTGTTTAGATTGTGTTTTAAAACTGCAAACAGGAAATCAGTTAATAAGGGACACTTTTCAGGGAACTACAGAAAGGCACAGAAATCTTTGTAAAAATGGCAAATTAAAGGGCATAGAGTGTCCAACCCCACCCTTGGAGATGACCTAGACTGTCCTGACCACTTGGCTGGCTGCAGCCCATTAAATTGTAATTTATCAATTTAAGAATACATCAAGTTGTAACTTGATTCATGGCATTGATAATTTAGATTGTCATCCCCAACCTGACTTTGTACCCAAACTTCATCAACTGCCTGTTCCCATCCCCTTTGCATTTACTGATCRCATGCCAGGCTATTAAACAAGCATCTTTGTAACATATAGAGCAGTTGTCCACAGCAGAAATGCTTAACTAGGAGGAGTTGTTTGATCCAACCATCCATTTGCTTGGCTGTGTAATAGTAGTACCGGGTAAATCATGCCACACCTGCAACTCTAGTCACACAAGGGGTAAAGGGCCACACAAAGTGGGTAGGAACACGGGACTGCAGTGGCCACTTGCCTCTTTTGGGGAAGTGGGTGATGTGGGAGCTTCTCTGGTTGGGATTCAGGGTCACCAGGAAGGGTGAAACAAGGTGAGATGAGAAAGGGTGTTGTCAGGAAGAGCAGGCTTCCAGAAATGTCCTCGTGGAAACTGAGGCGCTGGTAAATGTTGGTACCCTCAGGGTTATCAACGTCTGAGGGATTATCCTGAAAAAAAATCTCATTTTTGATCTTACATGGCTAAAAGGAAGGATTTTTCTAGCTCCTGTTATGCCTTTGGGATCTAGTCCTTGGATCTTGCCTCTACTTAGAGGCACCTGAATATCTTAGAAAATCTGTCTGTAAGATCTCAATTCAATAGGATATTTCTGTGCATGGCCAGCTCATGATAGCATGGACTCCCTGGTGAAGCCAGGGGCATGAATTATAAATCCAGGTGTGTGGTTGTGTACCTTGGGCTACAGATGGCAATCATTTCTTCTATTTTTGAGTATCATACAGTGCAATGATGTTTTGATCTGTGATTGTACCTTTAAGAGATAATCAGTACCTAATAAATAATAGCACTTTAAAAGTGCTAAAAAAGCACGGTTAGTCATATGCTGATTGCGTAAGTGTAATTTTGTCACCTTTTTTTATAGTATCTTAAAATCTGTACATGAAGGGTTTCTGTGATAATTTGCTATTGTATCTAGTTTTATACTGGTAAACTTTCTGCAGAATGATTTATGATGTTATGTGCCATCTGCTACAAATTTTGGTAAAATTAATTTATCCTGCCTAGATATGGTTAACATTTTCAGTATGAAGTTGGTTTCTGGAGTGTTTTCTTTTAGCAGGAGGCAGGTGGTGCTTCAAACACTCAGGGAATGGATTTCAGACAGAGTTTGGATTTGTCTTTTTAGAGCGTTTGGGGATCTAGTTGTAAAATACAGCATTGGATTGCCATTTCATGAGCAAATAGTTCTCCAGACACAGGTCCTGCTCACTTGCTTTTGATTTTCTTCAAAGCATCATAAATTCTTTAGCTTAAAGATATAAAGTAGAGTGACTGCAGCTTTACAGGAAAACAGGCAGTGTTTGGCCTCAGGGCAAGTATACGGGATAGAAGGAGGATTAAACATTGTGCGGACATTGTAGCCATGTAGGGCAGCACATATATATGTGCAGTAAGGAAGTGCGCGTGTGCAGCAAGCAGAACATCTCCAGCGCTGCTTCAGGGGCTCAGCAGAGGCAGCAGGACAACTCCTCGGGGAGCGTGGCATGTCCAGAGGGTGGTCCCAAACCACCAGCTGAGAACGACAAAGGGGAAATAATGTGCCCGCTGGGCTGAGGAGCCACCGGGCACAGTAGCAGGTTGCTAACAGTGTGTTTTGGTCTTATGTGGTAAATGTGGTGGTTGTGGTTTTTTGTCATTCCTATTAGTTCTTCTCAAAGCAATTGTCAAAAGGCACCAGGCAAGCTGTTAAAGTAAATAAAATCTTTTTTGGCAATATAAACATTTGTTTTGCTCAAGTTTTAATGAAATAACATCTTCATTCCTTTGGCCATATGTGTCTCTCAGTCTGTTAGTAAGACTAAGCTCTGCTTGTTGGGGTTTTGTTGTTAGTGTTGCTTTGTAAATAAAAAAAAGAGGGAAATGCTCATGCTATTTTGTTTACTACATGGTTTGCCTTTTTTTTTTTTTAAACAAATCTTCCTTCTGTATTGCTTTCCATATATGCATGCCCAGGAGAAACTCAGTCTTGAGAGGTGTAAGTAGCAACAGCCTTGAGTAGATCATTTGAACCCCCTCTACCAGCAGCTCTCTAATTTGAGAGGGGATGTGAAACTTCTCTGGAGGAGGGAAGAGGTAAAATAAAAAAACCCAAACAACTTTGTATAGAAAACCTCAAATTCTACTACAGTTGGAAATTGCTCTTTGGCAATTTAAGATAATTGAATAAATAGCTTAAAAAAAGGTAACACTTTTAAAAAGTAATCAAAATTGTATAGGAATCCTGTAATTCCTTTTGCTTGGATAAATAATTGGAGAAAAGTTAGAAAAGAGGAGGTTGAAGTAAAAGGTTAGTTTTCCCCATGGAGTCACTAGTGAAGTCCTGCAGGGATCTGCACTGTATAACGTATTCGTAAGTGATCTGGAAAAAGATGTGACTGGCAAAGAGAAAAAGTTTACTGATGTTAATAAATCAGGGTAGTAGATAATAAATCAGGACTGTCTGTAAGAACTGCAGAAGGACTTCRTGGGACTCAGTGACTGGCTCTTAAAATGGCAGATGAAAGTCAGTTTTGATAAATGTAAAATGATGCACACGGGGAAAAACACTGCTAACTTCACCTATAAAATTGTGGGTTGTCTTACCAATTGCCACTCAGGAAAGAGATCTGAGAGTTACAATAAATGGTATTAGGTGTTATAGAGAAAGAGATAATGAGCAACCAGAAAATATCACTATGCTATTATACAAATCTCCGCGYGCCCTCAGACTCTACAGACTCCTCTAGCACTCCCATCTGCAGACTTATGTAGCAGAATAGGAAAAGATTCATCGCAAGGCAATAAATGTGATCAAAGATTCCCAAATGGCTTCTCTACAAGGAATGTAAGTTGCAGAGTAATCTAGGACTTCTGTTTTGTTTTTAATTCTTACCATTTATCCAACATCAGAAGACTGATGGCGCAAGGATGATGCAGTTCTATATTAAAAGACCTAGAGAAAAGATAAGGGCATGATAAAAGCCCATGAGTGGCACGGGAAGGCAGAGAGGGAATGACTGTTTAATGTCCGTMCCAGTAGAGCAAACAGAGGGCACCAAATTAATTAAAAAAAAAAAAAAAGTCAGTTCAAAACAAAAGGAAATGGCTCTTTGCACCATGTGTAAGTAAACCGTGAAACTCTGCTGCAGGATGGGTGGCTGCTGAAAACACTGGCTTCAAAAAGCCCCTAGAAAAATTCATRTAAGAGAAATTCATCAAGGGCTACTAACTACAATGACAGCCCTTTTTGGTTCAAGAAGCTTTGGAGGAAGCTCCAAGTTCCTGGAAGCTGGAAGACAGTTAATGGGGGGGGGGGGGGGAGCTCACTGCAATGCTTGCCCCACCTTCCGCTCTTTGGAGTTGGAGTATGAGGCTCCTAGCCCTGGTTTCAGCTGGTGTGATCCCTCTGATCTTTAATGTTCTGTTCTCTTGAAACCAACAAAATAGTATCACTAGATGGTTTTATAGCCAGGTAGCATGCAATTTCCTAGAATTACATCCTAGCARTTGTTGATTCAATATTGTCTGTATGCTACAGACAATGTGCAGACATAGTTCTTTGTCTCAGTTATTGCCATTCACTTCATACAGTCAGAGAGTTTGCTTGGCTTCTGTGCACTAATCTTTGGCAGTTACTGTCCCAGTGGTAAATGTTTTTGTGTTCATCAGCTAGATTGTTGCATTATGTAGCATCTAAAATTTAGGCTTCCTATCTGATGTATGCATCTAGGTTCCCTCTGCAGTGAATGAAGAAAAAGAGGCATTTCCCATATTCAGAAATGGGAGAGATATAATTCCCCAATATATTTTCTTCAGTGACAAGTTGGGAATAGGATGTTCCTACAGACAAACCAAGAAACCACAGTACTTTCAGTGGGGAAGGTGAGAGAAAGGTTTTATGCTGCTTCAATGGATGAAGCAGAAACCTGTTAAAGCTGGGGTGGGAATAAAGACTGGCAAAGCAGAGGGGAGAGGGATGGAGGAGGATGATTAGAAAATTCTTGCACTCTCTTCACTGGAAAAAAAAAAAGTATTTTGTTGTGTCAGTAACCATTACACAGATGAGGTGAATCACCCCTTGGAGATAATTGTTCCCTCCATTAACTGCAGAGACTCATAYTTGGCTTAGACCAGAAACCGCTATTTAGAGAGATGTTAGCTGCAATTAATYGCACCTTCACTGACACTGGCCTCTGAAAAAAATAATGTCAGGTGTTCTGASTGACTCCTGAGTCACTTCAGCCACTTCAACAGTTACTTTTACAGTCAGAGAAATCTGTCAAATCTTYATCTGATTTGACATTTGGAAGTATTCTTTTTTTTCCTCCTATTTTTTCTCCAGCTTTAAAGATTGTCATTGACTCTTGGCTTGCAGAGCAAATTTGCTTTGAGATTGCACTCATCTCCTTAGTAAGYCAGGTCAGTATTACTCCTGAGTAGCTGAGCTAAATAATTTACTAAAGGCAAGATGACTGCTTCTAAATCATGCTTTGGAGGTGCACTAATTGTTATGYAGATAGCTGCCAAGGGTTCATTAGTTCAGCAAAGAATCTGATGGGAAACTCTTCAGTATCTCATGAAAATCACTTGCGCTTCCATTAGGGCCAATGACTTGTTTCTCACACCCTTGCTCCATTCGGATTTAAGCTAATCATCCTAGATTTAGCCAGGGACACAGGGAAGAAACCAGTCTCAGCTGCACCAGCCTCAGTGAAAGACTTGTTTACAGATGTCAGGAGATTATTATTTGAAGCGTTCAAGCATTCAACATACATTTTGTCAAAATATGGTTTTGGCCTTACTTAGCCTTCAAGTCTTTGACTTTAAATTTAGCAAACAGTTATGTAGTCACACTGGCCAATTCCAGGATGAGCATAGCTCTCATTTTACCCCTCTTTGTCCAGGATTGTAACCCTTATCAGAGTAAGTGGCTTTCTAACAGAACTGGAGAATTTGGGCTGCTGTTAAGCCCCATACTCAGAACATGAATACCAAACAGGAGATCTGGCCCTTGCCTCCCTCCCAGGTGCTGTCTTTGCACCTTACATTTCATGGAAAAAAATGWGAAGTTTGTTGGTGCCTGGACTTTACCACTGGAGCTTGCCAAAGGTAGGACTGTCTTATCATCCTGGCTGCCTTCCTCTGGCGATGTCCTTTTCTCTTTCAAACACTGGTGCCAGTTTTCTGAGCCTTCCTATATTTGTCAAGCTGGTGCTTCTTGGGTATTGCCTTCTCCCAGGTCTTTCAGAGAGGAAGCTGCCWGAGAAGATAAGCTGTGGTGTACAAACTGTAGCTCCTGGTTTGTTTTCTCTACTGAAAAAAAGGAAAACGTTCAAATACCTGCAGACTTAAGCTAAATATCAAAGCCTTGGTTAGAGTTYGTGGAGAAAGAAGAAAAAATTATAGAGTGTCTAGAAGGGGAGAAATAAAATGCCTCTACAGCTAGACTATGGATACACCTGGATCTAATTATCTGGGACTGTGTTGGGGTGCCACTCTGAGGAAGGTGGTGCCAGGCAGTGGTACAGACTGTTAGCATCTTCAAGAATATCACAGCTACAAGGGAAACCCAATTTGATGCCTATCTTTGGCAAGTTCCCCCCTGAAAGCAGAGCAGCTGCTGCAGTGTGAGATTCATGACTTGCATCAAATTGTTACTGCACCTGGTTCACAYGGCTCCCTTCAGCAAGGCACGAAGACATGTGCTTCATGTTTCATTTACTTCAATGCGGGCAATACACTTGCCTAATGGTGCTTTGTGTAATTTTTTCATCAGCACATGTATAATCTTCAGCAGCAGCAACAGCAGGTGTAGTATGATCAGACCCTGACCGTATGCAGTGCACTAATCATATTAAGCAGTATCTACATTAACCATAGAATTCTTACCCAGGTAAGAATATTGCTTTTATTGCTGTTATSCTATTGCTATTTGCCATTCTTAGCACACAGAGTATTCACTCATGTGGTATTATTGCACATGTTAAATGGAGTCTTTTTTGAACTGTCCATTCATTGTGAAATGTGTGGAAATATGCTGAATGAATGTTGCGTACATCTGTGCCTGTCTGCTTTTTAATGCTAGCAGAAAAAGAATTCTGCAGCAATGATAGGGAATGAGCAGCTACAGCTGCTATGAACGTCGTTTTACACTAGGCGTCTCCCTTAGCGTATTTATTCAACTGAGAGCTGTACGGTGCCACTGCCCAGCTGAAAATGGTCAAATACAGGTAAGGACAGCTAGGTATATTCGTTCAATGGCGCTGTAAACTTGCTATGTATACAGAGGAAACAAATCTAACATGTTTTGCAACGAATTATTGAAATTGTATATTCGGTGCAATACAAAACATGGAGACAAATATTGCTACAAAAGACCTAGTCAGCACCTACATTTTAGTCTGAGTTAGTTGGTGCTTAAGCAACAATTCCTTCCTGTAAGCAGTCAAGTTTCTGTTTTCCTTTAGGGGTACTAAGACCCAATGGTAAATAGGTTAACTTCTTTCTGTCAACGCTACAGACAAGATAAGCACAGACATGCACAAAACCCAGGCTTGAAAGGTGGTGCTGGTGTAAGTTTGCACCTGAAGCATGAAGTTAGTAGAGAAATTAATAGTCCTCTGCACGTTTGGTCCTTAAGAGTTTAAGAAAGGTTCTTGGTTTCTCATTGCTTATTGTTGAAAACTGTTTCTACTTTGAAATAGAATCTTGAAACAAATGAAACATTGCTTCCTGGATGACTTTTTATAATACAAACRTTTCCAGACTGGATGGCTGAAGGCTCTAACTCTTTGTTAGGATATTGCCAGGGGTTGGTTCCACATTTCCATCTCCGAAATCCCAGACAGACATGGGTCTGTGTGCCAGACATGCTGAATCTCCTTCATCTGTACAACTCACACGGTCAGTGTGTGCACAGTAACTCTGACTATGGCACGTGTGTGAGTTCACTATGCAGTGCCTTCAGGCAGCTCTAGATGTCCATCGGTGCCAGACAAGGAGCTATTGTTTCAGCCAGAGGAGATTGTATGGCTGTTCCACAATCAGTGTCATCCCATATAGTGCTTTGTCAGCAGGGAACTAAATGAAGGTGAAAATCATCACCTGCTGAAAAGGAGCTGTCTCAGGAAAGAGGGGATATTCTCGGTGTACCCTGACAAAATTTTTTTCAAGATTTAGCTACCATTTTTCTACCCCCTCAACGTACTCTTTTCCTCTGTATTCCTCACGGGTAGTTAAAATATTTTCTGTGGGGGAAGCAAGACAGCTGACTATGGTGGCCATGAGAGGGCGGCTAATGGATACGGAGTGCAAGTGAAGTAGCAGAGCACCTGGCAAAGCCTAAATGCCATAGCTGGCTGAGGAGATTGCACGTGGTCACAAAGTGTCACTGCTCAGCTAAGAGAAAACTCGCGTGAAAGAAGGGGAGGGGAATACTGCAGTGGGCGAGTTGGAATAGCTTTGTGATGATACTTGGGCTCTAGTCAAAGGGAATTTGGGGGGCAAAAATGTGGGGGGATTAGATATGAGTAGACTTGGGATAAGAAAGAGATCAGTGGGAGAATATCTCTGAATTACTCTCACTTGAGGTGGACCCACCCTTACCCACCAAATTGTTCATGGCTACCTTAACATACCCAGGATTCTTCCCACTCTGTTTCTTGTTTTAGCTAGGTATCTTGCCTTATTCTTACCAATCAGCTCTTTATGGTTTTGATAAAAGTAGGTGCAATTGCTGAATCATATGCTTCTCTTTTGGTCAGATGAGTTGGTAAGAGTGAAACTAACTCTAAGAAAGTAAATTAAAAGCAGGTTGGAGATTAAATCCCTGTGGGATGTTTTTCTCTTGGATTTTGGCTGCTCCTTATAGACATCTTCTGCTTTTGTAATCTTTTTACTTAATCCTAGATAGCTGCAGGCTTCTAGATTTCAGAACTGGTCGAGTTTTGCTATGACTCTTGGTATCACAAATTCCTACATTAGAAGTTTGATGGCTTTCATTTTTGTGCATCTCTGTAACCAAAAATCAAAAGCAATTGTTCATCTTTTTGGCTGCAAGTATTGTAAAATGCACGCACGCTAGCCCAGTGTTACGGGCAGCAGTACAGACTGCTGCTATTAGCATTCACAGACTGAAGCTTGTTGTAGTCTGGTCCTGTATATACCACAACCAAAGCATTTTGCTAATGATACCTGCACTGAGCTCTTAAATTTCTTAGAATGTTACAGACATCTGTAGCATCAGGAACCTCCTTACAAAACAAATCACGTGTAAGGCCTATTAGTCATCTGAGCTATGTGTGTAGAGGTTTTAGACTAGGGAATTCAAACACTGGTGGCTGGATATTTATTTATTTGTTAGGAAGCTGTGTAAGAGTGAAGCAGCAAAAAACCCCAAAAGACCGTCCTTACTTCAAGCTAGTAATTTAGGCTGTTTAGTCAGTGGCTCTGCTTATAAATCCTTTTACGGGATGCCTTATCCTGTTTCAAGATAGATGTCAGAGACAGGTGGAATGAATCGCATTCGAGGGATGCCTCTAACTCTGTTGACCATGGAAACAATCAGCGTAAGCTCTGCAGCTTGCTTTTAGACAGCTGAAGGTAGAGGCAATAAATCCATCTAACATGCATCTACATCTTTTTGCTGGTTCAGAGCACAAGACTGCATTCGCTTCAGGGACAAGCAGGGTGAGCTTGGGTCTGCTTCCAAGACTGAACACATCCCTAATTCGTCCTGACCCTCTCATGGACAAGCATAATGGGCTGTTATTTCTCATCAGACATGTATCGCAGCAGGCGGCGTGTTCTTGCGAATTGTCCCAGAGTACTCTCTGGATTTGAAACTTGTTTTGTTTTATTGAATGCTGGATACAGAAATGGTCTCACTAATGCTTACGCAGGGACAGTACTACTTCTAGCTGATAATCCTCTGCTTATATATGGAAGGAACCCCTTAGCTCTTCTAGACACAGTTCTGCATTAGATTGGTCAGTTTTCTTTTACTATCCCATTTTCAGAAAGATTCAGAAATAATTGCTACTTTCTGAAACAGCCTCTCATCCTGTAATAAAATACATCTTCTATGAGCATAATAACTATTTTAAAATCTGAAATTATGCTTAAAATCCTGTATTATTTCAAACACAGGCAAAACCACCCTTCTTCTTGTTTAGCATTTTTTTATCCTAGGAACCTTGTTTGCTCATGAGATCTTAATTTCATTTAGAACTCTAAAATCCCTAAAGTTAGTAGATGAATAAACAGTTTCTTCTCCTGCAAATGTGGCATATAATTTTGTGCCTTCTGCAAGAGTTCCCAAAGGTTCCTAAGTCAGATTGGAAGCTTGGCTGTCATAAATACATAAAAAAGGTACGGTGTACAGGACTAAGAGGTCTGCAGTATTATTCACCAGGGAACTGCCAGGTAGATTTTTATGTAATTTCTTCCACTCCTGGGCATTCATTGACCTTTCATCTATGATTTGTCACTGTAGAAGGAAAAGAGGAAAATGCCACCTGGTGAGCTTTTCGCTTTATCAAGGGCTATGAAATCCTTCAATCCCCTATAAAGTGCCAGTYGGATCAGATGCCACGAACAGAAAAACTATGGCTAGCACAGCAGATCCATCAACTTCAGTAAGTAAACGCCACCAACCCTGAATCTCTGTTATTATTAGATCTCACATCTGGATCTTTGGCATAAGTGAACATGATGCAAGAGCTTGTAAAAATCACATGGCACCCCTTTGGTTATTGTAATAAAGAGACAGAAAAGACTTGTTGGATCTCCTACCTCAGTTTGCTGCCAGTGCAGAGAAACATGAGGGAGCCCTAAGGGTAAATGTGAGCAGTGAAACTCACTAAGTTGACTGAAGGAATATCAATTCAGTGTAGAGAAACAGCAAATGCCAGGAGACCAATCAGTTAAAATATGATGCACCAGTACCTGCAGACCTGCATGTGGAAAGTGTTCTTCTCCCTGCACTTCTTCTAGGTCCTAATTCAGCAATGCATGTGTGGAAGTGCCTTACTGCATCAGGACCAAAGACATTTAAATCACAAATGAAAAGACTGTCTACAACTAAATGCAGATGATAGCTTTAGGGACACAGATTATTCTGTGATTAAGTGGCTATATGTTTTATTGATCAGTAAGGGGCATGAAAAGTGACCCTTAAAAAGTTATTTCTTCCTGCTTCCACTTCAAATTTATTGACAGTTGTATTTTACTTATATTCTTCTTTCATCTTATTGTTAAATGTTGGCAAAGACTAGAATGTTAATTTTTTGTGTGTATGAATAATTTATTGAATAATAAGATATGAAAATGAATTTGATATGCCTCTCTATATGAATGACATTCTATTATTGAAATTTATTAATCAGCACATTCCACTCCATCAAACCTAAATTTTTTGAGGAAGAGGAGGGGAGGAGGTGGAGAGGCGGTTTGGAAAAATGCAGTACAGTGGGCTGACTGAATCTGAATACTTGGTCTCTGAAAATGCAGATATCAGCGTAATTCAAATCATACTGATGAGATACAGAACAGTTATATGCAGTCATAATAACAACTTATATACCGTCAATATTAATAGCAGTGTCTGTTTAAGAATACAGTTTTAAAATAGGTACGTACAATTTTATTAAGTATAAAAAGACACCGTGCAGAGCACAATACAATATATTTCATCTTTAATTCTGCTGGTTCTCAGACTCCACTGTCTTAATTGATATTGTCACCAATGACCACTGGATAGAATTACTTCTCTGTATAAAATGAGGCTTCTCTGGATGAATTCATGCTGTTTGGTTTTAAAAATACAGTCATTTCCTTTCAGTGGCTACTTACGCTAATCAAACACTGTCAAGACTGTTGGCCAGCCTGCATTTGGTTTCTAACATATGCTATGATACTGACAATTTCCCCTGTTTTGCTTTGCCTCTCTCTGAGAATAGATCCTTCAAAATTTAATTGTTTCTGACTTTGTTCCAAGTTCACAACCAGGACACTGGTTCAGACCATTTCTACATTCCTCACGTCACTAAACTTTCACTGATATCAGCTGGAGTTTTCAACATGCAAGGACTGTAGGGTTCTCCCCTAAGCGCCTTTTCTCCCCCAGTCTTTTCTAATGAAGCATAGAAGGCATGGTGAAAATGATATTTTTTTTTTTATTATTATTTTTTTTTTTTTTTAGAATTAGGGGATTCCATTTTCTTATTTTCTTGAAAGTAGACGACATTTATAGCCTTCCAGCTTTGACTATTTTCTTTGGAAAAGCAGACATGTAAACTTAAGAACTTAGTTATATATTTTGTTTGCACATTCCAATTTGGTTTCATTAAAAAAAAAAAGTCAGAACTCTAACTTCAAATTGATTTAAATGATAATGTGCAAGTCTTAAAAGAAAGAACTTGCATTTCCTCCTCTCTAAAATGTATTAACATTAGACTGGAAAAGAAACTAAAGAATGCAGAAAAGCCGAGATTATGCTATCACAGTAATATCTGCCAAACAAAGCTTGGTCTTTTGCTAACATTAGCTTACTACATTTGCAATACATGCTAAGCAAAGACCCTACTTCTCTAACAGGTACATTCAGACAATATATATTTTATGGAATAAATATATATAATATATCCAGTTATAGATTTCTGAATAGTAACTATAATAAATACAAGCAATACCTACGTTTAAAAATACAATTCTAGGATTCCCTAACTTTACTACTAATAAAATTAAAATTGACCTAAAACTTCCTCACTCTGTTGATGCATAATAAAATATATGGAAACACCAAGAGTAAAAAGCCAATTGCTTCTACAAATGGAATACTTTATAAATATAGTAAATTGCTATTTCCAGAGGGAAAATTGAAAATTATAAACAGGAAGTTAGGTTAAAACAGCTCTACAATATATAGTACAAAGTGGCTATGAAGCGTGATGTATGAGTTTGATGTCTGGCAAAATTTTGAACTGATGTAGTTGTTCATTTCTGGAGATAACTGTAGAGAAAGATTCTGTCTCTAAAAGCAGCCAATCTTGATCTCCTTAAAACAAAACTTTCAGTAACTAGAGAAAGCCAGTAGGCCAATTTGTCAGAGTAAGGAGTGCAAGATTAGATCAAACAATTATTTGGAAGCCCTGGACTTCTCTGTTTCATAGGGTTTACCTATCATGTTGTTCTCATTAGGAATAGAGTCACAGAAGTACTATGTATCTGTGACTGCCGTGTGCTGAAAAGCCTTATCATGAAGGTACCCTCCCTATGGCTGCCTTAACTACGTTATTCTTGTACTGCACATTCTCCAGATGAATTCTGTTTTCTGTTCCTGTAGTTGTTTCCTTTTGCTGGAATATTGAAGTACAGCTCTGGTTGCTTGATTACTGAACTCTTGATCGAGGCTTTTTTTTTCTTGAGAATAACCTAGAATTAAAGAAACACATTTCTCAGAGCAAGGACAAGGAATTGAGAAATTAAGTTGCTGGCTGTCTCTGCCTGCCTTTCTTCCCTTTCAGTTTAAAGAAAAATTTCAAATCATTAAAAATACCTTACTTGCTAATGAAAAGATTTAGGTAACTGAAAAAAAATGAAAAACTTCATGTGAGACTGTGCTGTTTGTATGTTCATCTCCTGCAATGGACCTATTTTACACAGAAACCCAAAACTTACTTCATGAAATACTACTGTTTATACCTCCTGCCTGAGTTGAGGTCCTGAGGTGGGATTCAGATCCCACTTGGAGCCTTTGTTTGCATCAACAAAGCTGGAATTCTGGTGGTCATAGGACAGGGGATCTATAAGGTGGGGTTTTTTCCCCTAAATATCAAGAGATCAGTGTCAACATTAGTAACGATAAAACCATGACTGGGCGCTTCAGTTTCTGACCATTTGGGGACTTTCTGAGTCATTTGCAGACTCTTACTGGTACAAACATCCTGTTTTGGGAACACCTGGTATGAGATGTGGAGGATTGGGATGTAAGTCATTGGGACATGCTTCCTACTTGATTTCATTTGGGCAGATGGAGCATATCTATAAATGTATTCATGTCACAAGCTCTCACTGATTTCAGAAAAACTGCATATATGGAGAATCTCTGTACCTCACACGCCATGTGTTTTGACTACACTGGGAAACTTGCAAGGCTCTCGGAAGCTATTGTAATATTGAATGTCAGTCAAGAGCGAATGAAATACTTCCTATCAAACTGGAGATGAGAAGTAAACACTTGTGGGTTCCCTGCAGAGGAACCACAGAGTGAAGTTTGGGTTCTCTGTAACAGGGAAGAGACTAGGAAGGCTTTTCTTCACGTACCAGCAGCAAATCTCAATGTTCTGTTGCACAGTGGTAACAGACTATTTGAAAATACATTAAACTGTGTCTAAATCTGGTAGCATGTTCTTATTTGTCACAAATGCTCTGGGTTTTAATTAAAAAATGCTCCCAGGAACTACAGACTTCTTATGCAGTCTTGCTTGCAGGTAAGCCAAAGCTGCATAGTGGCTATTGATCTCGGTGTTATTGGTTGGAAATTGGCTCCAGAATTTGTTAGGGCCTTTCACCTATTTTCAAAATGCATTTTTACTGGGACAGACCATGTGGAAATGTACCAAAGAATGAGCTCTGATCATCTTCCCTGCAGGATGTGCTTGCCAGGGCCCCAAGGGTGCTGCCAGCCCTGACTGTCCCTGACCCCTCCCCGGGCTCCCCCCACCTTGTAACCAGCCCAGGACCCCATGTCAGCCCCCCAGGGCTCCTCCACCTGGCCACGGCCCAGGACCCCATGTCAGCCCCCCGGGGCTGTCAGCCTCTGCCCCAGTGATGCTGCAGCAGGGCTGGTCTCCAGCTCCCCACAGCCCTGCCCTGCCCAGCCATGGGCCCCGCTGAGCCAGGCCCACCTGCGGGCCCGGCCTGGCCTCAGCCGGTCGCCATCCCCAGGGAGGTGCCCGATGCCTGGGGCTGGGGCTGGCCCAGTGCCCCCCGGCTGCCCTGCTCCTGGCTGGGGGTGGGACGGGCCCCAGCACCAGGCCCTGCCCTGACGGACCCCTGGACCCCGGGAGCTGCTGGCCCAGGCGGGGTGCCGTCAGTGGGCTTTAGGGAGGACCAATGAATCCTCTCACCTACGACATATGGTTTTGCTGTGTAGTTTGCTGCTGTTGCTGCTGCTGAATGAGCAATTGCTGCTGTTGCCGGCGCCGGGCTGTTCTCAGTTTTTCGAAGCGAGCCTCCATCTCCTCCAGCACCTTGGGAGTGTAGCGTACCACCAGCTTGACGCTGTCCTTAGCCGCCTTCAGCAGCTCCACTGCCTTCTCGTGGTGTTCTCCTTCCACGCTCTGGGAGCAGGGAGAACAGATTTAATAACGAAAATGCTGCTTTGATCTAGAGCTCCATCCTCTTTTTCATACGGAAAGGCTGTCGGGGTTTTAGGAAGTTTCCACACCTTACATTTTTCAAGGGACCATTATGGGACAGTGAGTTAAGTAAGATTTATGTACTGCTGGGAATATATTCATTTTCATATTCTAAATAACTCAAATCTGTTTTAGGTTGCATTACAAACCTAATTTCTGATCCGTGTGAAAAGGAGGGGAAATACTCAACAAGCTTTATGCAAACAAAAATAATGTTAAAAAACCCCAAACCCCGCAGTAAAAACACAAGTTCACAAGGTACAAAAATAAATATTTAAATGTTGGTAAGAAATGAAGAAATTGCAAGCTTGAAATCGCAATTCCTTTCTTACACCCTGGCCCTGTTTGGATCCCGCAGGGAACGACATGTGGTGATTAAGCCGTCGCTGAGCTGCGGGCGAAGGAGCACGCCCGCTGCTCCCGGGGACAAGTCACGTCTTAGTTAATGGCATTGTTCACACGTTTAACGTTTATGCGATATGGGTTCTCTATTGGAAATAAACTAGTCTTTATCTGGTTAGCTGTAAGCAATCAAACACTAACAACTGAAACATTGCAAGTTCTTGCTGAAGGAATATATAGTTTCCCTCCCTTTCTGGAAAATGGTTTACAGTAAGATGATAGCTGCTGTGAAATCAAAAGTATTCCCAAAGGGGCTCAAGCTCTGATTTCTATGCTAACATTGTTTGAAACAGTAAATTTCCAAAAGGGGGAGGTGACTCGGCTGTGAAAAGAGTATTTAATTTCTACCATTAAGCAGACTGACCGGAGTGCTTTTCAGGCATGTGGATTGTTCCACACCTTAAGAGAAAGGAAGAAATTTTCTAATGGTGTATGATTGCCCATGTGTGTTGTAGGATATATTCCAACAAACAAAAGTATCTCTGCACAGAAAAAAAAAGACTGCACAACTGAGATCTTCACAGGGATTTTAGACCATTTAAAAAATAAGTAATTTTCTTCCCACATAAAATAAATCAAAGTTTTACTACATGCTGTGTTTTAAAACTCTTATGTATACCATGCTATTTAAAATGAAACTGTACCCATAGGCCTCCAAAGAGAAGCAGCAGCATTCAAAATATTTGAAGTTCAATTCATGCTAAAAGAATAACTTAGCATCGTTATAGCAACTGTCAGAAGAAAATTCTTTCTATTTTCATCTCTCCTATTTGACTGAGTAGCATTGTGCAAGAACAGTGAGTAAGAATTACTTCTGCTGTGGCACATTATGAGCTAGAAATAATGATTTAAAAGTTTCAAAAAAGAGACACAATACACTTCTACATAAATAATATAAACAACACAATTCAAGCTTATTGCCTTGCTATTTATCTTTCTTCTCCTGCTAAATATCCAGAAACAGAAAACCTTGAAGTAAATAGGCATTTGATTGTTGAAATAAATGACTTCACGTTTTTGAACTGCATGTTCATGAAATTCCTCCAGTAGGTCTCCTATTCAAAGATCTTCAAGAAAATTCATGATCTGTAATGACCAGATTTGTCAGAAATTGTGATTGGGATAAGTCTGCTGAACAAGCACTGCTACCCAAAAGTAATCTGGAGAAAAAAGAGTTTCCTTACAAATATTTGAAAAAGAGGAAATTGTTGTTGCATAAGAAACAGTGAATGTATCTAATGCTCCAAAGAGAGCTAAAATAAAAAGGTATAGATGCACAGGGTGTTTTGTGTAATTGCTTTCATGAGCAAGTCACAGATACAAATTAAAACCTCTTCCCCACGTCCCCTACCCCATAACTGCTCAATGTTAGAAGAGGCGATCATAACTAACACATACTGTAACAAGCTACCTTTTATAACTCATTGCTTTGTGACTGGCTTTGATACTGGCTTTTGTAAACACAGTTCTCACCTTAAAAGGAACAGTATAAAATTTGGCATTGTTTTATATTTCATTTTTTGCTTGTGGATCGTGGACAGTATGATGTGGCATGGACATTCAGAGGAAACGACAGTGTACTCAGTGGTGTTGTGATCAGTTTTACTGTGGAACAGTATGAACTTACAACAGGCTACGAACAAAAATTGTAAGCTCCCAAGCTACATGAAGTAGCTAAAATATTCATTTGCTTTCAAAGAGTTGGATGGTTCTAACTGACATCAATAAGCAATTGTGATTGTATCTGTTCCGTAGGGGAATAACAAGATGGTGTACTTTAATACTTCATACAATTTGGTAAACTGTATTTAATTAATGATTGCCTGTTTTCTTTCCCATTTCCCTCCAGCCTTGTTCTTCCAGTTTACAGCCAGTATTTTCTAATCAGAAATGAAGGGTTTGACTTTGTTGCTATCCAGGTCAATGGAAAACTCCCATTGACTTGAATAGTAATGATAGAGAATTAAGCCTAAAGCTCTGAACCATAACCAAAGGGGGGGAAATAACAAAGGCAAAATAAAAGATAGTGCTGCTAAATACGAATCCTACTCTCCAAATGTACCTAACTCAGGTCTTAACAACTACGGTTTTCAGCTGCTATTAATATGATTGCTATACTTGCTCTTAACGTCTTCATTGCTGCTTGCACTCATATTTCCAAGGCATTACAAATGCTTCACCTGCATAGCGGTAGCTGCACAACTTAAATAGCAGAGCCCCTTGGAGTAGGGAAAAGAGCTTATACCAGCAAAGGAAGTTGTTTTGCTGTTTGAATTCTTCCGCCTCTGCAAACCTCTGAGGCTGTGCTGGTGAAGGACTCCTGCTGGTATCGGTCGTGCCTGTACAAGGGATTTTGCTGATGGGATTACACTGGTTGGGGACATTGCAAGGATCTGACACTCATGTTACTTTAGAACTGCCCACCAAACATGAGATTTAATAAATTTGTTTCAGAATGTATATCTTTATTTAATATGTAATTTTTGATTACATATATTTATATRTACTTATGTCTGTATTTCCCTTATTGCATTGGCAGATTCCATCAAAAAAAGGGATGCAAAATACTGTAGAGACAAGAACAGCTGAAAGATATGGTGTGGGGAAACACCAACCATTACTGTATCCAGGCTCACAGACTTGTCATAAAAGAAGAAAATCCTACTCTCTCACAGACAAAAAAGCGAATCTGATTGTTACCCCACAAGTTGAGAAACTGAGAAGAATATTTCTATTAGRTATCTGTAAGCAAATGCTTGGGTGAGAAATTAGCCATTATAAACCTATTTGGTATCCCTTTTTGTGTCTGACTCACACCAGGTATCTGACAAATGCAGAATCTTTGCCAGATATGAACAGCCACCAGCAAGTGCCTTTGCTGAGCCATCTGCAGGGCTTACTGCTTTCAATTTCCTTTACTTTTAGGGGGTGTGGGACAAAAGTATGTAACAAAATCCCCAGCATAATGAGAAAACACTTTTTTTAACATCCGGTTAAACAGCTCAAGGAACAGTCATCCCAGT
Source organism: Phoebastria nigripes (assembly GCA_035582835.1). Classification (NCBI taxonomy): domain Eukaryota; kingdom Metazoa; phylum Chordata; class Aves; order Procellariiformes; family Diomedeidae; genus Phoebastria; species Phoebastria nigripes. The sequence continues at coordinate 772,345 of JAYKAV010001599.1, forward strand.
CATGCTGGGATAACAAATCTGGATTCTGAACACACAGCTCTAATTTTATGTTGATAATTATAAAGTTGGATAACCACCAACTTCTGAGCACAAACAAGTTACAGATATTTCATTTTCATTTCATGTTCCACTGCTGAGCCGTCTGTTGTATTGTACATACTGTATATTATTTGCTTTTCTCCAGCTAAATTGAGAGAAGCACAGAGTGAACTAGTCCCCGTGAACAATGTTAAATTTAGACCTTCTTCCTCCTGTCTCAAGCTGTCTGCAAACAAATTACCACTTCTATAATTTTTGCCTTTTTACGAATTATATTGGATGGGCTTAATTCAGCCCAAGATTGGTGTATGAACAGTTGCTCATAGGCATTATTTCAAGTATGCAACTGCAATTCAAACTTCAAATTCTGTTGTTTAGACTCTGAATGCAAAAATATTTCTGTTGGATCTCAGAATCAACTTTCTCATGTGCCTACATGCAATTGGGAATTTTATATTGTGTTTTTTTGCGACATTAGCTTAATGTATATTCTAGAGCACATTCATGAAATTTTTTGAACAGAGTATCATGAAATAGAGGTGACAACAGTCAAATTCAATATATCTTGACATCTGAAGGTTCACCACTTTCGTCCCCGGTATTTGCCTAGATGCTGTTGACAGTAAAAGGATTTTTCAAGAACCATCCATCAATTACTGAATATAAACTCTTTTTATCTGTCTTTTTATTCACCTGTTGAAAGAAGGGCTGAACAACAACAAAATTATTTGATCTACTTCCAATCAGTGAAGTTCAGGCAATTTACAGTTGATTTCTTTTCCCCAGAGACTAACTAATCTTTTCAGTGGGTTTTCTTCTTTTGTTTTGTATCTTTTCTTTCTCATTGTGTACAGGGGCAAGTAAGCTTCCAGACCTATTATTTCTCTTTTGAGAACATGATGGCTGATAGAAGAAGTGGTAAAAAGTCTGTCTGAAGTGTTGCACTGATATTTTGTTTCAAGAGAAAGGGAATAGCTATAGTTGAAAGAAACAGATGACAACATGAAAGCATGTAGAAAACAGCATTTTTTTCATTCTTTATGGGCTTGCGAGCTTTCCGAGAGGAAATTTAAGTTGGAAAGTCTTATATTTATGACTGGATTCAGGAATTGCTCCTACGTGCCTTTGGTGTATTTAAATACGAGGTTTAGATGGAGGTTTTGTATGAAAAAGGATTATGTTTTCATTAAGAGAAGTGTAGGGTTATATGAATGAGTATGCTTACCCTTTCAGTACTTTACATTTCCTTGTAAAAGGGAACAAAAAGCAAAATAAAAGGCAGAATTTGACCCATATCATGTAGTCAGAGCCTTATTTTTCCTCTCTATTCCAAGAGCCCTTTTATTTTTACCTCCATACTGACATTCACAGTGAAACTACTGCAAAACACTCCACCCTGAAGTATTGACTTACATGAAAAATGACTATGTAAAAAATGTACATTTTTACTGAAAATACATGCTCCCTGTATGTGTTCATTTGTACAGCTGATTTCTCTGACAAAGATACCACAGCTGGATGAATGTTACTGAAAGAAGTCTGGAATGTACCTTCCATTGCAAATCAGCACCAAATGTGCTTACCAAATTTCTTTTGATTTTATGTATTCAAATGCTCTGAAGGTCACAAGGCTGCACAAGTGCCGCTGAGGCATCACTGTGCTCGGAAAGGGCTGTGTGTCTCAGGGGCTATGAAGTGCAAGAACGACAAAGCCTGTTACTACGCTTTTACTGCAAAAGGAATTTGCAGAATTATCAATTAAGAAAGACATAGCTTCCTTGTAAATTAAGCATGTGGTGTGGATTTAAAATGAAGTTCTTCAAGCACCCTCCATTACAACAGAAATTGTAGTGGCACAAAGTTGATGCAGCTTTGCCTCACTGCACCACAAATGCACACTGAAGGTCTCTCACAGAGCTAATTCTTTTTGTTTTCATATGGCTGCATTTTAAATCATGGTATTAGAACAGCTGTGAAAAATGAAAATCCAGATGAAAATTAAAGCTCTATCAAATTTCCACATACCACTCCATTAACCGAAAGCAGCTGGTCCCCCCGTTTGAGCCCTCCATGCCTTTCAGCCACTCCTCCAGGAATGATGCGAGAAATATAAATAGGTGAATTTTGTTCCTTTCCTCCCATGACATTAAAGCCCAGGCCTTCATCAGTCTTTGGCAGCTCCACCACCCGCGGGTGTGAATGGCCTTCGCTTGCAGCAAAAGCAGCAACTGTTGCCTGGAAGAAAAAAATGAGTGATTTGGCTATGTAGGGAGAACACGGATATACACTCTGTTGTTCATTTGCAGGAAGAATTCATTCCTGTGAAAACATTTCAGTATCTTACTCTGACTTTTTCTAATTATCTGAAAACATTTTAAAAATATTAAGTTCCATGCCAATGCTTTTGAAATAAAGCAATAAGCAGAGGAATAGAGAGTTTAGGTGACTTGTCAAAGATAACGCAGAAAGTTAGAAGCAGAGCCAGAAGTAGGCACTGGGAAGCCTGACTGTGTGGTGGTGAACACTTATGATCACTAGTGCATTTCTTCTTTGACTTTTCACAGGGAGAAAATTTATTACTGTGGGATAAGATAATGTGATCTCTACTGTGTTCCTAGTTGAAATAAAGTGGATGAACTGAATTGTTAACTCTCTGCTCTGCTTTCAGAGGTACAGAATTATTTATTTTATTCTTCGGGCACAGAAAAAAATCCTAAAAGGATATTCTTATAAAGTTTAATTTATAATCTTTATGAAATCTTGCAAACTAAATAACTCCTGGAACAGAAATATGAGTTTTTATAATATAATTGGATCAAAACTTTTATTGAAAAATTAAATCTTAAGACAATGGATTTATAAATCAATTAGAAAAATCCTAGATTGTTAATCTTACTCTAGCAAAAAAACCCATGTAACAAACTGTAAAGCTTGCATCCAGAAAAATATTACATCTTATACTTCATTTTTCACTACAAGTATTTTCCTACTTACAGATCTTAGTAAATCATTAAATAACCATTAAGAAAATCTTTTATCGTTTTCAACGTTTGTTGATTCCAAACTGCTCAAACAATTCTGCATTACGCTAATGTTTTTTGAGCATCCTAATAATGCTTATGCTTAATAGAAGCTAGTGGATGATGTGACATAATGGATCATTCTCAGTTACGTGTTTTTGCACATGCAGACCTTGTCATCATGCATACGTTTTATGTCAGACATGAATGCACTAGGAGAATGCAATGCAGACAGCCCAGAAATAACCAGGAAATATTGCGATATTGAAACATTGCTCTGTAACCCTGCTGTTCTATATGAATAAGAAATGAGAATGGCAAACACTAATTGGATTTCTCCCCATTTACTATACAACATAGCATAATTTCTATGTTTACCTGCAGTGTAGACAAATCAGGATTTCATATACACATTTCTCTATATAAAACCATAGACCTTACAAATTTACATTATCCATTAACTTTCAATTAGAAGAAGGTTAAAATCAGAAGAACAGCCTACAGAAAAGAACGTTCTATTTAGTAAGGAAAATACACTGCAATTTAGTGTATATTAGGTTATTTGCTGGCTATTATACAGCTTGCTTCTCTAAAATACCGTAGAAATCATTTTGTAACACACTCCCAACCTTCATCTTCTGATACAGCTTTAAATTAAAATCTCTTAACATAAATACATAATGGTAAGATCTTAGTTCCATTAGGTTTTCAGGGATTTTTGTCACTAACTTCACAGCAGTGGGACCATAAAGAAATATCTCTAAAAAAGATTTATAGCTTTTGCAGGTTTACCTGTTTTGCACAGTATCTGCTATACCACGCAGAAGATAGTGTTGAGTACAAAATGATAATGGGAACAAGAAAGCCATGGTGGATCTCCCTGTTTGGAAGCATCTATCTTTGTGCATGTTATGAAAATACAGAGCATATTTCATACTGGCACATAGAATGGGTTCTTTCATGGTTGTGTGAATTCTCTTAGAAAATTATCATTTTAGTAGTAGCAGTAATGTAGCTGTCATGGTCTAAGGATATGAGAAAGGCAGGTCCCCATGGACAGAGAGACAATATATTTTATTAAAACAGGTAATGCATCAGAAGAAATGGGCTTGCATTTGGCTGTGGAGTCTCTTGATCAGGCCATTTTTGTCATGGTTCATCCTTACCACTTGCTTAGTACCTACAGTTCCCATTAGTTAAAAGTGGAATTTTGACTGTTTAGTTTCTATCATCTCCCAAATCATTGTGTCCTCTCTGGATGAGCTGTATGGGAAAATAGTCCATTAAAATATTCGTTGTTGCAGGCAGACTTCTACAGAATGAACCAGTAGATTTGCTTTTGCAAAGCAACTTTTCAAAAAGCATCAAATTCCATAAAATCATTCTCTTTTCTTAAGCTACAGAAGCAGCATAAAGGTTGAAATTTTCCATTATGATTGTTACCTGGGAAGTAGCACTGGTTCTAGACTCTGGGCTGCCACTGATGTCTAAATTTTCTTACAGTGTACACACGAATACCTGAAACACACACGCGCACAGTCAATTACTAGGTCACTTTGGTAACACGTATTTAAACAGTTGCACGTATCCTACCTTTGCAGTGGCCCTGGCTCGGAATTCGGGGCAGCCATTAACAGTTATGGTTTCATGCATGTATTGATACACCTAAAATGTTCATGAAAATAAAATGAAATTAATTATAGAAGCAGAACAAGGACTTTGTATTAACCCAGACAGGACAGTCCCTTTCCCTCATAAGACTATGTTTCATTAATGGTGTATTCATGCAATCACATAGACAAGTATCTGCTAAACACTTTCAAAGTACAGCAAAAAGATTATTTGTCTTGACTATTGTCAGCACATAAGTCATTCTAGGACTTAATTCAGAAAAACTTGGGCCAGTGAAGAAAACAACTGAGACAAGGGGAGCATGCTGAAAAGCTTCCTGCTTTCTCCATTTGAAATGAAATCTTGCTTCCATTGGTAAAATTGACATTGACCTCAGCACAGGCCAGGATTTTGCCCTTAATTTTAAAAACATGGAAGAAGAAACCTCTTTTGTAGCCTCTAAAGGATCTCTGGTTTGTTCTATCTTTGTATTGGATGATGCCATCATAAAAATGGGTTGAGTTTACATACTCAGCATTATCCTGCACAAATCAGTTCAATGTTTATTGTATTATGTCATAGGACATATTCTTATATAAGAACAACGACTACATTATATAAGAATACTGTGTAATTGCAGTAATGAATCATTAAATACTTGTTACTTCAAAACCCATACTGTATTGAACCACTGATAATGCTGTATTTTCTTGATATCTGCAGGTTCCCCTTCATCTTAAAGCATGAGAGCAGATTGTACGTATCGTTTTTGCTTGCACAGCTATAAATGCTGTGGCTGGCTATAATGTCCAAAAGCATATATTTGATTATTGAACTATTATGACATTAAATTGTTTTGAAAACAGGTCACAATATTTCAGATATAGGAASAGTTACTAAGAAGTTCTTTAAAATATTAATTACTAAGTTAGAATATCACAAAGGTGAGCTGATAATGATACATTAATGTGATTATTTGCTAGGTTTTACGTCATATAACTCCATATTGTCTGCATCCTACCAGTATCTAGCTGGTAGGCTTCATAATATCCAATATCCTGATTCGTATACTGGTGAAAGAACAAACTCACTAGTGTGTGATTAAACTAGTATGTTAAAAAAGAATCAACTGACTCAAAAACTTGTGAAAAATATGATCAATAATGTCATATAATCCTTGGGTTAATTTGTAAATTCTCAATGATAACAGATTTAAAATGGTGTTCTGCAAAGAGTTATCCGTGATCATAATATCTATAGCACAGTTCTTAGGAAAAGAAGTCTTGCATGTCAAATCTCACTCTCTATAAGCAACAGATGCGACCACTCTTGAGCATCTGCTTGAGGCATTCGTAAATCTCCTATCTGACTGTTACACAATGTTTAATGTAATTTGAGTTTAAGAAGGATAAAACTTACACCTACGTAACTTTCTTATTATTAAGTCAGTTTAACAACCAAACACAGATTAACCGTACCTGTTCCACCAAGCCCCTTAAGCTCTTTGTAGGTTCAGATCCAATCATTGCTCATTCTAGCAATGCACAAAAAGCACACTGAAGTCCATAAATAATTGTTGTTTGCCTGTAGCCACACTAACCCCTTTATCTACGCTGTTCTCAGCACCACCTTAGCCATGATTTGTGCACAATGAATCCATTCTGCTGCCTCTTCTATGTACACAGAACAGATAAACTGAAAATCTCTTTGTTCTCAAACTAAATAAGGTGGCATTTAAATCCTCCCGGAGTGGAATATAGCTTCTTGTTCAATCCATTGTACATGATAAGTAACTGAAATGGTTTTACGAAATCTCTCCTTTCAGTGCCTACTATTATCTGTACATCTGATTACGTTTTTAACATACGTGATTCTCCTGAATCTAACAATGTCATCCCTAAGATGTCCTTATAAGATCTTCTGTAGATTTCCTCATTTGGACAAAATATCACTCAGTACAGAAGACGACAAAGATGCAGAATTTAATTATAAGTATTTGAAAAGCTCCGTTAGGATATTTACTAAAGAAGTCTTTTAAGACAGTGACCTTTGTTGACCATGACAGGTGAATAATTTCGAAAGACATTGTGTAATACGAATGAGTTGAAGACAGACAATTAACATATCACAGAATCACAGACTGGTTGAGGTTGGAAGGGACCTCTGGAGGTCATCTCATCCAACCCCCTTGCTCAAACAGGGCCACCTGGAGCCAGTTGCCCAGGACAGTATCTAGACGGTTACTATATGTTACTAATTTGAAAAAGAGCTGCATATCTATTTTTGTATGTACAGCTATTTCTTTTTAGAGTGTCTAAAATACTACATGGGTGTTTAGGAACATTATTTGCTGACAGACTCCATACACAGTCTGATGGTCTAGCACCTAGGGAAAAGAGTTCCCACAATTCATTAATAAATTACAGGTGAAACATCAATGTTTCAAGATGCAAAGCTGCAGCTGTAAGATAAATGGTAATGTTTCAGATAATTTACCCCCACAGTGATTTCTACCAAGATTGTCAGTGTCTGTACGCTGAACGTTCATCGGGTAGCTGCAGACAGGGGTTTGTTCACACAGCTCTCATTTTTGCTGTGGAGCTAGACACACTCAGCTTTGTTTTCTCTTTCCTGTGGTGCAGAGAATACAACACTCCCATCAAGAAATACTCCTGAAAGCACGAATATAGATCTCAGGCTGTTTCAGCTTCTGCAGGTAGTGTCCTCAGACACCATAATCTAAAGTTATTCTCCCACAGTACTCAAAAAATACAAAAAGAGTGAGGGAGGAAAATTACAACTAGAAAATCTGAACTTGGAAGTGAATCCTCCTTCTACTGTGGCAGCTCTTGCTGGCACAGAGAAATGTACATTTTATTACTTCTCCCAGCAGGAGCTGTAGTGAGTCAGATGCAGCAGGTATTACTGTTACGACAATGGTCCTCGTTCCCACGCATTCAGCTGGGAGGCAAAGCAGCTGGTTTAGCATTACTGAAGCATGGGAAGGGGGACTGCCTTACAGGTACTTTAGGAGCTAGCTTCTTAACAAAAATTACTCCATATGGACTCATAACAAAGCAGCACGTACTGGGCTGGCCTATTTAAGTCAATGCAAAGCTTTAGGAGGAGGTCCAGGAATAACAGCGCGCTTAGCAGCCTGTTTTATAAAGGTGGCTAGAAGAAGCATTCTGTTTACAACCTGAATGATGCAGCATCTTTTCTGCTGAATTCTCAAAGTTACAATTTAATTAAACAGATTTTGTTCCATTAACTTCTGTAAGAGGTATTCAATGCTTCATCCCCTGATGAAATATTACGTAATTCTAAGTGCAACTGTACCTACAATAATGGTGCTCAATCGACTTTAGGACAACTTGGTCTGAACATCAGAAGGGAGGAGGCATGAGGCAGAAATAATTTTACAGCAATGAACAAGTGTTCAAAAAATGCACAAACAAAACCCAAGGCAGAGTACATTGCAATTCAGGCCTGTGAAGTAGCAGGCCCAGATAAAGTTTTCTGAGATTTGTAAGTGAGGAAGTAACCTTTTTGAAAATGTTGGGGGTTTCTTAGCACATGAGATAACATATTTAAGAAGTAGTAATCAGCTGTGTTTCCACAGTGCCTGCAGTATGATAATATATAAAAAGACATAAAACTCTTCCTTCAAGAAGTCACAACCTAAGTAAGTGCCATAGGTAAGCAGGTTAAAGGGTGGAATGAAGAAGCAACCTGCGAAGAGATTGATAAACGATGTTCAACACATGTATTGGCATAATCTAGGTTTAGTTTCTTTAGTTCATCTGCCATATTTTTTATTGCTTCAATGTAGAAAAGAATTGTATATCTATTTTTGGAAGAAGTCTTTCAAGGAAGGGAAGACAGGAGCCTGACAGACAGTACAGAGGGGAGAGTTAGCGTGAGAACAACCAGTGCAAGGAAGACATAACGGGTTTCATTGCATTTATGTAGTCATGTCAATGGAACAGTATACATGTGTGCATCCTTGCAGAACTGAGGTTAAACTATAAAAGAGAAATTGTTATTTACTTACACCTCAGTATGATGCTTCTGCCATCAACTACGCTGAATCCCTGTCTTCCTAATTGCCTTCATATGTTGGAAAGGATGAAGTAAATATTTCTCCGTTCTAAGATGTCAAGTGGAAAGAAATATCTCAATCAGTCTTTTACCATGGTGAGAAGAGTTCACGTCTGTGTGTATGTGCTTTATTCAGCATAGCTGCTGGCCTCTCTCCTCCTCTCTTCCCAAAATCTGCAGCTGATTCTCAGACCTTCAGCCTCCTTCTGACCTAAGAGGTGAGACCCACATATCATCTCATTTGGTGTGCATGGACCAATCCTTGGGGCAGGAGGATGCCTGCCCTTTTGATAGAGAGAAGTTACAGTGCAAAGGTGCACTGGAGAGCTGCCAAGCTCCACTGCGGTGCCTGTGAATGCCTTGTTTCTGAAGGCAAACTTCCACCTGCAGCACAAACCAGTTGTGTCTTTTTTCCCCCTCTACTTTGTTTTCATCATTTTTACCTCTTCACATTCTGTTTGGCATTTTTTCCTTCCCCACAACCTCTTGTCTGTATTTTCTATTCTTAATCCAATACATTTATGTCTGTGGAGGGGAGTGCATTGGTTCGTATGCCTGGACAGACCCCCAGAGCTGTACTTCAGCACTCAATTCAGATCACGCTTCTACCACATCAGTGGGTAAGGACGTTTTAAATGCTACAAACATCAGGAGGGACTCTGGTCACCTTTAACCTCTTGTACACCATAAACCATGGAATCTCATCTGGTAATTTCTGCACCAATCATAATTTTTGCTTGAACCACAGAGTCTTTAGAAAGGTCTGTGAATTTCAAGCCTCCAGCTTGTTTAGGAAATTGGTCAACTGGTTAACAGCATTTCCATTAAAAATGGATTATTTCTAAGCTAAATTTGTCCAATTTCAAGTTATGACTGTTGGATGTAATTGGGTCTTTTTCATCTCTTTTGGTAATCTTTCCTTCTCCACTGGAAGTATTTGTAGGTCTTTGTCTCACTTTGRATATCTATGCCCTTTATGATAGGTTTGTTGAGATTTCAAACAGTATTTGCTTTTCTACAAAATAAACCACAAACCGATCTAATTGTCCATTTAAGATGACACCTGAACAGATGAGGACATAAAAGAAGGAAAGCAAGTCAAATACAACCAAAAGCATATGTAAGCAGTGTGGAGGTATGTGGCTTACCAGACCACCCTTCCTCTTTCATAATGACTTTTTACTTCTGTAATCTTCCTCAAGCTCAAAACTAGTGTAGTGGAGTGCTTCCATTCAGCCATAAAGCCGTGGTAGCTCAATGAAAACGGAAAATCTCTAGTGATGCTGTGTTTAGTTTTGTATCTCTTGAATATCAAATGGAATTTCTGGTTTTGTGCCTGTGTTCTGCTTTTTTTAAATTATCTCATGTGATAAGCATGCTCAGGAAAGCATGGCTACATCATAAAAGCATGTTTTCTCCACCAGAGCTACAGCCTCTAGCTAAGATACTGTACTAAACACAGTCATACACCATAGTCTAAAAGACAGTACTTCCATGGGGAAGTTGAAAGCAGGCTGATTTTCTTTTCTATCTATCAAGTTGACTCTAAAAAAAATGTTAACATTGTTTTTTCATTGTGTTAATAGCTACTTTTATCTTTGGTAGTTAATTAAAAAAAACGGGGAAGGGACTATTCTGGATGACTGAAGAGAAAGAGAATTTGAGAAGACTGTCTTTCTAAATCACAGTCCTTGAGAGGGACATGGACAACCTCAGAAAACCACTGGCTGTGGAAGAACACCATGGATGCCATGTATACACACCACAACTTCAAGGTTACAATAAACGTAGATTCTTCTTGAACAAGATTGTTTGAGCAAATGAATCACAAAGGCCCATTTTGTTATAGGCCTACACCATGTGTTTGATTAATCCCGACAGAAGCAGAATAAGGCAATCGCACACCCATGTTCAGTGTATACTGTACATCGTCTTCATTCTGTCCCTGAGAGCCAGCTGACAAAAGGTCTTCCTTTGTCAGTGTCAAAGGACAAGTCGATGGATGCCTGTGAGTACAGTGAGGTTGAAATTGTCGAAAAGTACCTTTGAGAGGAAGGCATGTGATATATTATAGGGCCTACTGGAAATACCAAAAAGTCTGTATTACGTAAGTTATTTCCTACAGCTACTGAATTTGGACAACTCTTAGAAAAAGCTGCTTTGTGACAACTAGTCTATATTAATGAGCTATTTATATCTGACAGAATGTGGTCATTCAAGGTTGCTGGCATTCTGAATATTTTTACATGACAACCTTTCATTAGCCTGTGAGCAGTTACATGTTTGCATTGGGAACACTGTTGGTGTCTATTTTTGAAAATACCAAACATCTGTATCATTTTCACAATTGTCATAACAATCTCCTTCCGTGAAGTAACGCTGCATGGATGTTGCCACATGCACTAGGGATGCTAACCCATTAAAAAGCTCAAACCTGTAAATGAAACTCAGTCTCATTTAACAACCTGAGGAGATGAGACAGTTTTAATTTCAGAACATGTGGAAGAAATATTATGAATGTTCGCCTTTATATTTTCATAGAGGATATTTTATTTAAAAGTTTCCTTCTTTGGGGGGGGCATTATGGAGGAAACTAGGTCAGTTTTACCAAAGTGAAAAAAACGATCTGAATCTTGATGCATTATTAAGCTGTCCTTAGGCAGTAGGCAAAAACCAGCACAGGCCTGAAACATTGTTAAAAATAAATGAAGTATAATCACCGAAAGGCTATAATATTTTAATTTAGGGTGGAACACTTCATGGAGGCTCCGGTTAAAATACAAAAATATTACTTGCTCCGGCATTTTTTCTGTGGAAAAGGGTGGTGCTCACTCTGCTCTGACAGTATCTGTGTTGCTGTTTGAAAGCTGAATCAAGTTTTGGTCCCTGAGTTCTTGCCATATGAGGCTGCCCCTGTCCAAGAAACAACCCAACAGGGGTTACAGGCTGGGCCCAGAATCTCTTTCCTCCCTTCTGTGTGAGCAGAAGAACATAGCAGATGTACCAGGAAATGCATGCTGTCACATCCTCTGCACATATTGGATGAGTCAGTTGAAACACTCCTGGTGTTGCTGTTAGGACACACAAGACCTCTGTGTGYCCCCTCTTCTTCCCTCCAATGTCGATTCTGTCTGGAAATATCACTCTGACACTGTAAAGTCAATAGGAAGTTGCTTGGCACCCTCTTAAGAATAATGAAAAATAGACTTTTATTTGCAAATAAAAATTACTTTTATTAGGAACAATAAAAATATGATTGGGTCATTTAGTTTATTTCACGTCCCTTACACACTGTTCTATAGTCTGCTCTAAGTCAATGGCAACTATGATCTGGCATCTTTCAAGACAATGTTACAGGTGTCTCACAAACTGTATGCTTTGCAGTTACTGAACTTCAGCAAAATACTGTCCTGAAAGTCTCTTTTGCTGCTTCTACTGCAATATACTGGGATCAAAAGAAATAGCAACATGTGTGATTAGTTAATTCCCTTAAGACCACTTGGAATTCATAGCTCATAATTTAAAACTTTCTCTCTTAGACCTCACTGCCAGTTACTTTTGAGTTCAAAAATATGCCAAGCATTAATAAACACTAATTTCCTCCACTCTACCAGTAAGTCTGTATACGCTGTTGGGGCTGCCATATGCAAGAGCTGTATTCCAAACATTAACAGATTTGGCAAAACCTTGCCAAAATCAGCACCTGGATGAAACACAGTATAACCTGAGCCCGTCATGCAAGTTCATCTCAAGTGTTCCTATCGAGCTGAGAAGGCAGGGAGAAGGAAGGAAACTGCTGATGTTTCTTGTTTTAAATACTGACAAAAAACGTAGCTAAAATGGAGTTTTAAAACAGTTTTACAATTTCTTTTCTTATCTGAAGGCACAATTAAAAAATAGAGATTGAGCAGCATTTCTCAGGAGTCTCATCAGTGACTTCAGTTAAGTGGAAGCAGGGGGATACTGAGGCTCCATCAAGGCAGAAACAGTGGTGCAGTGGCTTCCAACAACCTGTCAGCATAAATATTCCTCGGTAGTTCACCTTGCTCCTGATTTCTCTCAAGAGGAAGAAGCAGGCTTGAGATGAACTGCAGCAGAGGCTATTCTGTTTGTCCTCAAGGGTTTTATATAATCAAATATGATACTGCAACAATAAACTAAAATGATAATGGGAGGAAAACAAAAAAGATGCAGAGGTGCATCACCCGTGTTCCACTGGAGGCACCTTCTGCAGCACACGCAACTGCAGCCGCATGCAGAACTAAGAACATCACCTGAGCACCACTCACCGGAGAGTTTTAGTAAATATGGTACAGCAATCCAGATAAACTGTGATATGAACAAAGTATGTCATTGCTTTGATTCTATACATTGCAGGACTCTTGCAGCACTAAAATATTTATCTTTTGTGAAAGGCACAACTACGCAAGCAGAGCATAAATGTGAGTAGATRCATAGCCATCAGCCGACTCTGAAAATTGATCTTTAATCAAAACCAATGGGAGAAAGCACTGATTAAAGACCAGTGATACAGTCTGGCCCCAGATTCTGGGGTACTACATCTGTGAAATCAATGTATTTAGCTCTAGGCAGCTAAAAAAAGTGACAACAGCAGCTGCTTTAAATCTCCTGCAGTGAAGTCATGGAAGTCGTAGGGACTTTGTAATTGCACAGAGGCTTAATAATGCCTTCTCCCAGATAATGCTTGGGCAGCTTGGTAAATTCATATAATTGCCATTAATGAAGGCCATCTGCTGAGTGACAAGGTAATCATTCCAAAAGTTCTCATTCATGCCATCCAGGGCTTGCAAGCAACAGAGTAATGCTTCCATCATTTACAGTAAAGTGGTAAATGAAACTCATTGTTTGTCAAAATTCGTGTAATTTCTGGTTACATTCACTCTAAAAAATAGCACATATTTGAACACAGTAGGGTAATTTAAAAAAAAAAAAATTCTGTGTTTGCTGCTAACTTAAGCTTTTCGCTGAACTTTCTAAATGCCTAATACAGCATGGTGGCAAGACAAAAAGCAGGCAGCCCATCTTTTGAAATTTGATTTTTTYTCTGCCCTAATTTACCTACATTACAAATCCTTCTCTCAACTCATCATTATACATACAGTACTTGTAACCAAGAGACGGTAAGCAAAACTCTGGAAAACATGAAAACATTACTACTCTGCCATACCGTCATCTCTGAATGAAGCCAAGTAACGCCCTTTCCAAACAGGGATGGAGGTGCTGATTTAGTGGAAATTTTAATCATTATTTTATGTGGCATTTCATTGCTGGGACACTGGTGATGGAAAAGGGATGGAAAGGTACAGCAGAAGATTCTTGTAAATGTTACACAGCCCCAGAATTCAGGTAAGCTGTACTGGTTCAACTGACATTACAACCCACCCCAATACCTAAAAAAAGATAAAATGCTGAAACTTTACAATCAGCATCCAGGAATGCAATTTTAATGAAAAGGTACAAATCAATCCATGCATAAGCATGTGAAAATCTGAATGAATTTGGTCAATATGTGCACAATTCCGTATTTGCTGCTGCATGAGCGCTACTGCTAAATTAATGGTGCAGTAATTCTGAATAAGCTATCTGGAATACCAGAACAAGGTATAATAAGGTATCAGATTAGCCTAAGGAGAACTTTGCTTCCCAGCCAGTCTAATGGGGCATCACGCTAATATAACCATACTGCTTTTATGACCTGAGTTACAAATCTGAGCTGATAAATCTCGATTGCTTTACTCATATGAGTTGTCCTATTGCCCTTTTGTTTACTAATTGCCTTATTAGAAAGTCCGACATACCACTTTTGCTTAACCCTGACCAACGCCTCCATTTGCATGGGTAAATGTGACAGTAGGGGACTTCAGATATCAGGCTTCCTACTRAGCCTTAATCACAGTTCTGTGCTGCGAGTTATAGCAGTAAGTCTTCTCGATACATGTATTTTTTTTTTTYCCCCGAAGTTGCATCTTATAATTTTAAAACTTCAAAAGCTGGGCTCGCCCTGTGGCGATGAGAAACTGACTGGAATTGTATTTCTCCTCCTGTAACAAATACTCAGCTCCCAGTGAAAAGAAAGAGTAACGCAGGGCAGGATTTGAACTCTGGGGCTGCCCTCAGTGCCAACCAAGACAGTTTGGCCTGGTGAACCTTTATTTTTACAGGGAATGGGATTCATCAGGCAGAAAACAACAGAACTCTGCTTTCAGAAGCTAGGTCTGGGAGGTGGAGGAAGAGCGTTATATTGCAAACTGAACAAACAAATCTTGAGACTCTTGAAACGCAATGAAACCAGGACTTCAAATGACTCCTACATTAAAATCCTAAATGAATAATTTTAATAAAAGAATTAATGAGAAGTTTCGCCTGAGTCCAGCTAATACCCAGATTGTTATATTTAGTACAGCCCTATAAAATGGAGTACCACCACCGTACTGGGATATCTGAAGTGAACAGCTAGGGGTTCCAGCCAGCCTCCTGCTGTCACAGACTGCATCACAGTAAAGTAATGAGCACAGTACCACCAGACTCAGCTTTCACCACCCAGCAGCCTTCTTCTGGTTCCCTAACATTTGCAAAGACATATGTTGGGGTTAATAATGAAAAGCACAGGTAGGCAGCTTGAGGAAATGACCAGGTAATAACACATTGCATATCAGCAGCACTGGGATTCCAGGCGTTCAGATTGCTAAGGCATGAAAATGAAAAGTATTAATTAAAGGAAATCATTCCAATATACTAACTAGGCTTGTTGAACTATCCTACCTAGCATATAGTGAAACTATGTTTTTAATATTATAGAACATAATAAAGTATATCTCTAAAGTAACTGGGGGGCATCCAGACCTCATCAGAAATGGGTCAGTGTTCTGCCACTGACATTTTTTGCCTGTAAGTCACTAGTGGTCTTTAAATGTCGAGGATGCTCTGTCCACAAGATAATTTTACAGTAAGTTGTCCTAGTTTCGGCTGGGATAGAGTTAATTTTCTTCCTAGTAGCTGGTATAGTGCTGTGTTTTGGATTTAGGATGAGAATAATGTTGATAACACACTGATTTTTTAGTTGCTAAGTAATGTTTACACCAGTCAAGGACTTTTCAGCTTCCCATGCTCTGCCAGGTGCACAAGAAGCTGGGAGGGAGCATAGTCAGGACAGCTGACCCAACTAACCAACAGGGTATTCCATACCATATGACATCATGCTCAGCACATAAACTGGGGACTGGTCGGGGAGGGGGAGGTCGCTGCTTGGGGACAGGCTGGGCATCCGTCGGCAGGTGGTGAGCAATTGCCTTGTGCATCACTCATTTTGTATATTCTACCATCTTTTTTTTCTTCTTCTTCTTTTTCCTTCCCCCTTCCTTTTCTGTTCTATTAAACTGTCTTTATCTCAATCCACAAATTTTACTTTTTTTCCGATTCTCTCCCCCATCCCACTGGGGCAGGTGGGTGGGAAGTGAGCGAGCGGCTGTGTGGTGTTTGGCTGCCTGCAGGGCTAAACCACAACATAGGTTTAAAAGTTTTAAACCACTGAAGTAGAAACYGAACTATCTTCAAAGACAACATGCTGTTCCACAGACTAATTTCATACAAAACACACAACAGTAGAGTATTTTGTGTTGACTGCTCCTCCTTTTAAGAAACCATTGTCAGTGACCCAGTCCTGCAAAAGTGCTCTTCTGCAATGACTTAATATTTTGGTGGGACTCGTAAGAAAACAAAGTGAAATAATGGTTATTTTTGTGTGTCTGGTTGCCACACCACATTTTTATAAAGACTTTCTGATCTGCTTACTTTTGAAATTGATAAATGTTTCACCATAGGTATTTCCCAGATTTTCTTTTAAATAATATCCACACAGAAGAACATTAGATTTAATCTTGAAATGGAAAATGGAGCAGCAAAGAAAGGCTGGGAGGAAAGTGAGATACACCTGAATTTAACATATTTAACATACAGAAATAGAAACTTGAGAATCAACCTGAAAGAAAACTTCTGCTCATCAGGAGATGCATGGGTTTATCAAGCTGTATTGTTACTCTCCTGGCATTCCAGTACCAATTACCAGATATTAACAGTAAATGAAATTCCCATATTCTGCTAAGGTATGCCACATTTTCTTGTTGATGATTCACTGTGTTTTGCTCAATTGTTTATTCTATCTTCTGTGCCTACAACTCTTGAAGGTTTCTTGCCAGACCAGAAGTTCACCGTACCTTACAGTTCTCATAACTTCCTTTTTACTGACTTACAACAATTAAAGTCACTTTATCAATTCAGGTTGCCTAGTTTTATGTTGCACGTGAATATACCTTCTCAGTAGTTCAATTATGCATTCACTTTCACAGCCTTGCCCTTCATCTATTCCACTAACCGGGAATCAAAAGACTATAACATAGCAGCAGCTTTGAATAAACAGCAAAAACACATGGATGGGTAAAGGCCTTAATGATATAATGGACAAGATTCATGCCTCTTTTGCCAGGTGACAAGGCTATAGAAGGCTAATTAATCTTCATGTAGCTAGGGAGCTTTTGAAACAAGTAATTTTAAAACACAATTAAATTTTTTTTTCAAAACTCAATTTTAATGTAACCAGACTTCGCTTAACTTGTTTTCTGGTCTAGGGGTCTTCAGGTGAAAATAAAATACTGAGGCCATTACATACTTCAATTATTTTCATTATTTTCAGAGCTAATACGTATTCTTGTCTAGTGCCAGACAGAATATTTCAGTAGGTGGTACTTATATTTAGCTAAGTGAGAACCATTAATCACCATTTCCTGACATAGCATCCTAGAAAAATGCCAAAGTACTTCTATTTAAATTTCATTCACTCAGTCACTTTAAAAAGATTTTATTTCTATGGGATATTAGTGTGGCGATTTGAACTGGTGGGTTGATTTACTAAATAAGTTCCCATAAATACAATTCATTACAGCCATTTAATAGATTCCTACACATTAAATTGGAATGTATGTCATCTAACAAAATATCTCATACTTTTAAAGGCTAATTGATCATAAAAGTGACCTCCAGCTTCTGTAGTTAAAGAATTCCTACTTGTAGAAGGGACAAGTCACATTCAATCAATACTGTGTGCATTATATTTTACCCTTGATCCTTTCACCTGCACTCAGCCCAATACTGAGTTTCTCTGGGACATATTTTAACAATCAAACTCACTGGACAGTTAAGTGTCCATAATTTCTTAGACTGGAAAAGAAAATGTTTATTTTCCAAAGCTCCTCCCTTATGGAGTTTATAGGACTATAGGAGTCAGCCTTAACCTCTTTTATTAGATTTTTTGATGAAAGAAAGTTAGGCTCAGATCTTACATTATACAATGAACACACCACACTGCAGCTCTGAACCTCTGCCTGCACATAATAAGCAGCCTCTTCCAGAATTTGCATACTAATACAAAGCCTGCCACTGGTCCTCATCCCATTTCAATTACTTCTACCTACTGCTGACACCCAGTCTGCTTCACTGCTTTCTCCAGGAAGGCTCTTTTGTTCCAAACAACTCCTACTTTTCTTGTTACTTCCAACTGACTGTCSAGCCTTCTCTTGTAAGGTCAACAACATTTCTCCTCTAGTCTATGTAGGTGCTAATAGAGGGAATTAAAAGCTAGTTGCCACACTCTCAGGTCTTGCACTTGGGATAAGAGAAAATAAACAATGGGAGGGAGTATTTGCAGGGAGATTTCTGTCTAGCCTCAGCTATCTCAAGCTCAAATATGCTCAGAAAAGAMTATGCTGTTCAATAAAGTAGCTATCAGTCTTTCATAAACTCCAGTGTACGTGAAGGACATGCAAGAAGGGCATCCCTGATTAATGGCAAGACCCAGCTCAGACATCCTCCAAGCCCTTGCTGCAGTGCTTGGAGATGTCTAACAATGTAACAATGGCCAAAATATTCCATGCTTTTCTTATTAGTTTTTTTAAAAAACAGAAGAAATTATTTTCTGCAGTTTTCCAACAACTCTTCAACTGGTGGAAAAAAAGAGAGTTACAGTCTAAACATTTGCCAAGGGCTTAATGTAAGTATCTGAAAAGAGGATCCACATGTTGAACAACCTTAAGTACTAGCAATGTATATATGTCAATTCTCCCACTCCCCCTACATGAAAAGATTTGTCTTTTGCCTTTTATATTTGAAAAGTTCTTCTAAGAAAAGACTTACATATATAGTGATGAATGGCATTAATAATTTTTTTGTGTGTAGAAATTTTGTTCTCTGGTAGTGATATATTAGATAGATAGGTTATATTATATATATTATATATTAAATATGTAAAAAGAAATAAATGTTTTTGTTTATGAAGTTGGTAGAACTGATCTAACTGCTCATTCATCATCACTCAATTGTGTAACAACTAGCTCCAGGCTTCTTAAACCAACTATTATTTGGTTGTAAGAATCTAACAGTAATTAGGTAGTCTGTCATGTGCAGGCTGTCTTTACGCAACACTCTATAAAGACCTTTTGTGCCACTGAGATGATTTTGTCAAAATCTGCTTTCAGTTCACTGAACTGAGAGTCCATTTGTCTAAGCCATTTTCCTACTTCCTAGGCTCTGTACCTGTTTCAACAAGCTTTGTGTTTGCTTCTGCTAAGACTATTTTCCAGAGATGAATATAAACTTGGTAAGATTTCACTGATGATGCTGCAAAGATTGAAAGTTGCCTTTAAAAACTGGAATACCAGGCTCTACTATCTGAAAAAAAAACCAAAACCCAACCCCACAACTTTTCAATGCTCTGTGGTCAATTAAAGAAGCATTTAGTTGGTTAAATGAAAGGACTAGTCAGAATATCAGCTTTTCAGGGTACACAGTGCCATTATTTATTGTCATGGAACACTATTCCCTTTAAAAAGCCTTGAAAACTGCCATTTAATTAAGTGGAAGCCTCTCTCTGTTTCTCACATTGAAGAATATATTCCATAAAACAAAGAGTGTGTTGCATTTTGCTTATTAAACTAATGTCTGTTCCTCTCTTCCTTCCTTCCAGCCACCCAGCAGTCCACTGAATCAATGCGCTGCTGTTGCCTAGTTATCAGGAGTTCAATCCTGCTACCATCGAGGGAACATTAGATTCCCCATTGATTTCAGCGAGGGAGGATTAGTTCCAGGCAGTAGACAGATAAACCGACACAGAAGTTCTTACAGATTTTCTGCTGAAAAGATGTTGCCTTCATTAGGGCATTTAGAGCTGCTTCTGTCTGGCAGGCTAACAGCACTCAGTTTAGTAGGTAAGAAGTCTGACACAATGTTGTATTAACTCATGGTTTCTGTCTAAGAAACTTCTAACAGAAGTATCTGTAATTTAACTGCTTTAAAAATACTGCTTGTATGCATGTAGGAAGTGGGGTGCTTCTTCTCTAGCTTGACTAGAAGAAAGCAATCATCATTTATTTACAGTTGGGCAGAGCTTAGGAAGGCCCCTGACCATGGCTGGCAGGGTAACGATCACAGTTCTTAGCAACCTGACAAGGATTTCTGACGCGTGGAGCAAGGCCCGCTGGGACCTGACCACTGACTTCAATGGCAAGATTCCTGTCGGCTTCAGTTAACTTCAGCGCTTGCACTGTTCGTCTCTCACAGCATTCTGATTTTATCAGCACATCCCTATCACACACCTGCGCTCAAAGGAGAGGCATTTAAGCTTGCACTGACCCAACTTGGCATGTCCCCATATCCCAACAGAGTGCTGTACAGGTTAGCACAGACCCTGAAACAGAATGAGCAGAATTCTAAAGTACTAATTAATCCCCCTTTCTCCTTAGCAAGGCTAATTGCCTCAGGCTTGATCCCTTGCTGACGCAGCTTTTCTGTGTCTGCTTTTCAGTAACTTCAGCATTCTGCACAGTAGCAGGCAGCTACAGACACATCTCACATCCATCATCCTTTATACAAGGCACTCCTGCTTCTCCAGCACTGAAAGGCAAATATACTTTTCTTTTCAGGAGAGGGATGTTATTCTGAGAAATAACTAAAAATCTCAATTTCATACCTCTCTGATAGCTGTACAAAACTCACTCTGCAGCACCTTCTTTAGGGACTGTAGCTTGTGTACTGGTACTTCTCCAGATTCTTGCAGTTTCTCCAGTAACTCAATTGCTCTTGCAACATCTGAGTGGGGAAAAAAAAAGGAAAACAGATCAGAATAAACAGTGACTACTAAATGACTAAAAGAGGCACACTGATGGTCATTTTAAATTTAAAATCAGCTTTACCAACACATACTGTATTAATCTTGTGGTATACCAGCCTCAGTTAGGCAACAACACTGCTGTTCAGAGATCCAAATCCCAAAGTATGGACAAACCATGCATGTACACATACAACAGACACACACACAGAGGTTCAGTCTTAGTTGCAAACATTCTTTGGAACAAAGCTACCGGTTCAAAGCGGCTAATCCATATTAGCAGACCTAAAATATTTCTTACTTTCTGCATAAGAGAAAGTAGCACAGGAACAGTATGGGGCCTACTTTCAGAAAGTCTGAAGGAATGAACCTGGGTCCTTATGTAAGCACCCTCAGGATGACAATATCTAAGAAAAATATTTKATCTTTTCTTCTCGTAAATCTAAATCTAAATATCAACTACTGATAAAGAAAGTCTTCTAGAGACAAGTAAAGTCTGCTAGGGAAGAATGGGAAGTCTGCTAGAGAAGAGTAAATGTGTAAGGCTCTTGTCTAGGTCTCCAAAGACCTGATCTGCCACACAAAACCTGTATGACCCACAGAAATACATGGAATAATGTTTTTCGTGGCCTGAATTCTCCGTAAGCACCTGTGTATTGTCAAGGGAAAGATCGAAGTGTCTCTGAAGAGCAGTCCGAAGGGCTTAAGTGAGTAGCCATTTTGAGTGGTGAGCGAGAATCTGGTCCAGTTGAACACAGTCCATACCCTCACTCTCACAATATTTTTCCTCTTTAACAACTGGTTCCTAATTTACACAGTTATTAATAAGATACATACAAAAAAAACCCTAACCCATGAGATGCCCAATGATCCTTTATGGCTGGGGACACAGAGGCACAAGAAAATAGTGGCTGGTCTCATGGAGGCTAGGTAGTCAAGCAAGGGACACACTGACTCACACACAGGCATGAACTAAGCGATACACACCGGTCAGTCTTCAGGATGGTACAGCTTAATAGCGGGTTTTCTCCTTCTGTGCCATTTAATGCTATCTTTCAGCTCTTCCTGTAAATTTGCTCAAATAGTTGAACCTGGCAATGCTGTTGTCTTGACTGTGTGGTCATTCTCACATCTTCTAGCGTCTTTTGCATAGCTACCAGAGCCACTACTGGCTAGTTACACCACTCTACTAAAAATAGGTCTGTATCCTAGTGATGAAATGAATGCATAGTACTAAATAATAAAACAATATTTGAGGCATTTTAATTCCGCGCTTTGACTGCACTAAAAAGAAACAAACACCCTCCCCCCAACCACACAACTTAAAATGACTACAATGGCTAGAAGCAACCTTATATAATTCTCCTTTCCGATGACAAAGATTGTACTGTTTGTGACTGGGAGATTATGCTAACTGAAACAGTTCTTACAATCCTTGGCTTGTAGCTGAGCTATACTGACCAGATGTCTTATACAACAAAGACATGAGAAGTTTTCTGGAAATAGAAAAGAGATGACAGTAGATGAGCTGCAATGGGAATAAAATAATAATCATGTATTTGCATTTATAAGAAAGTAATTATTCTCCAGTGGCATCAGTGTTAGGAAAAGAGAAGATGAATTTACAATTTAAAGAATTTAAATTAAATTTAAATTAAAAGAGGCAGGCAACTGGTCAGCATGGTAGGTTGTGCCATAGTAGATTAACACCCAAACAATTCTCAAGATTTTTTATAGGCATCTGCAAAAGACAGCTCTAAGTATGAGAGAAAGCATGGCAGAAAGCATGCAGTGTTTCTTTCAGAAGGATATTTCYACTTACTGGGCTGTAGTTTGCATAGCAGAGCAGTCTTGGAGCTCATGAACTTTCAGATGAAACTAACCCTAACCCCGTGTTCAAAGACTGCACCTGTGCTTTTGCTCCAAGCATAGCTTCAACTGCTAGTGGGCATCCAGTCCATGTTACTAGTTCACAGCTAGTCTGAAATAACCTCTCTGCACAATCCACACAATGTGGGCATGAGGTCCTCAGCACCACCTGCTTTGCTTTGCTGATCTGCCCCTTTTTCTCCACTCCACACTACCTGCTGGTAGAGATGTAGCCAATACCATTCCAAAGGGATCACCTGAGAGACAGAGGCCTTGGTGTGATGGGAAAGAGAAGGTCTGGATCGATGAAGCAGGTTTGTGAGCTGCATGTACAGAGACAGCAGTTGAAGCTGTATTTGCAAATAAAAAGGGAAGAGATGATGTGGAGGTGTACCAAGAAAGATCCCTCTAAAGCACTTACTGAAGTGGTGATCAGAAAGCTAACAGGAGATCTGGGAAATAAGGCGGCCATACAAACCAAGAAAAATGAGATTCTAGAAAGAAGAATACGACTGATGGCAGCTAATACATCAAAGAGGATGGTTTTGAGATTTAAGAAGAGGTAGGTACACTCTTTAGCAAGAACCATTTCAATGGAGTGCAAAAGAATGGCAACGCATTAAATAAAACATGATGCAACAGACAAACACGATTTTTAATGTTCTCAGTAATAATAATGTCACAATGATTTTCTAACAAAACTATCAAATCGTTTACCTTGGAATTTTTCTTTTAAAGTCTGTATCTGCCACCCAAGACTTGCAGTTAGCTAAATACTAAACTCACACTCCCCAGTTATTAGTACCAGTTGGTGCAAACTGGTATGTCAGACAGCACAAAGAAATTAGATGATTTATTCTGAAGTTTCAACAGCCTACCATAACAGATCAGATAAAGCCTCTGAAATTCATGTGATACATGGTAGCTATTCAGATATTCTAAATCAGACTGGGGTCTTTTCCAGTGCCAGTTTAGGTAAGTTTCGAACTGTCTTTCCCTCTCACCAGCTATACTTGTAGAAGGTCAGTACCACAGATGACAGATTGGTTGCTATTTTGCAGTTGCTTAGAAGTTTCATCACCACACCTGAAAATTCTGTGAATCACCCTACATTTGCCACAGTCCTGAACTACACGATACTCAATGAAAAATTTGTACTGATTGAGAAATCTGTTCTGATCCAGAAGAAAACATAAATAGCTTTAGGTACATTAATCAATCTAAAAGAGTTAATTACAGGTCTAAACATTTCCCTAGGGCATGGACCAGACTCTAGATGATAATTAATCACTTCTAAAGTGATGAGTCTTACAATACAAATTATAAATTCACATTCTGGTTGAAAAGTCTGGCATGGGTGTTTAGTATGCAGTCTCATAGGCAAAACTGCGCACTAAGTTGTCATTTGCCAATACTAGATTACTTAACTTTGTGATTAAGAAGTGGTTGGGGGTAAAGAAAAAGCAGAATATCCCAAGAGCATTCTCATTTTCCACACTTCCAAATTCATCCAACATGCTAAAATACATGAATGCTGTTGCCCAAGTTCTTGCTTTGATTTATTATTCACCTATCATATCTGTTAACAATAAGCAGTCTTCTTTCTCTTGYCACAATTAGGCCCATAGCTTGCTCAATTTGGCAATGACTTGTGGGATATTGCTCACGGTAGAGAGAATATAGAATAATAAAGAGCTTCATGGGATAAAATTACAGAATGAAAATGAGGCATGTGTTCAGGGCCAAAGTTGTTTGTTACCAGCTGATGCTCTGTCAGGAACAAAATATAACAGTTGGTACAAAACAGAAGATTTTGAGCAGACTAAAAATGTATAAACATGAGTGTATAAAATATGACCTCATGAAATAGGCTGTACTTCCTTCCATTAATAACTCTGAAGGGGAGACTTGAATGAATAATTGCTTTAGGACAGGTTAAAAAGTGAAATTTATCAGTGCACGAGAACTTAAGTGATGCATAGGCTTTTTGCTGATGGTTCACTCAAGGTGAGTTCCAACTAAAACCAAAGTAAGTGCTTGCTCAAAGAAGTGATATGACTGGCAATGAGGAAGATTTCAAAGTTACGTTGTAAAAAAAGCATATAGCAGGGAATCCACCCCTGTTGAAGTCAATTAGAGTATTGTCATATGTTTGAGAAGGACTGGTATTCCTCTGCTGGGATACTTTTCTTGTCCCCTGTCTTCCTTTGATTACAAATGTAACTAGCTTTGCTTGTAAACATTATCACCAAGGAATTGTTCTTAAATACCATTTTCTTACATACTCGTGGAAAGTGCAAATTGATGAAAAGAGTGAGTGTGTGTGTTTATATAGATGTATGCAAAAAAAATTCCTGGAATTATATTAAAAACAGTTAAGTTCTATGTAAATAGAATACCCTTGCTTTTTATTTCTGATTTGTCCTTCCTTTAAGCAAAGATTTTTTTTAAACACAACTTCTGAAAAGGATTGTTTTGCCTACTCTCAAACATTTTCCAAAATATGAACTCCATTATACTAACATTAAATTCATGCTAATGTCATTGAAATCTATCCTCATTTCCCACATTCATATCCCACAGAAATCAGTGGGAATTTTGTGTAACGATGTGGGTAGAATTATTCCTCGGTATTCTATGATGCATACACTTTAAAAGGAATATGCACATATTTCCCCCCTTATTATATCCAACTCTAACCACACCTTTTTTTTTTACCATTTTTTTCTGATTTCCTCATACATATGCACAATTCCTTTCTCTCCCATTCTGTTTCACATTCACTTCCCTTTTTTGTCTTATCATCATCATGCTTGCCTACAGCCTTTCAGGAAATAATACTGTTTCAGCGTGGTGCGTCACATTATCAGTGAAACACAGAGAAGGCAAGGGGCTGTGGGTGGGTGGAACGCATTTTATCAAGTGCACTCATCAAAAGAAAAGTATGACTCTCAGAAAAAAAATGTAATTTCAAGTGTTTTTTCTGTATTTTCATTTGAATGAAGTTTCATTTGCATTGCTAGTAGGACACAAGCAGGAGATTACTATACAAACCCTAAGAAAGAGAGGACTCACTGGAACATAGAACTAGCAAGATACCATACTGTGATACAAGTGGAACATTCCCATGCTATACTAAACAAAGTTGAATCATGTATACATAGCCATATAGCACAGTGCAGTTGAAAAAAAGGTCATCTGGCTTAGTCATCACTTTGTTCTGTTATATATTGTTTTCACTTGCTGATTTTTGTTCAAATACCTAGCAATGCACAATGTAGACTGAGCTGTTTAACTTGCTGGATGTTTTGAAAAGTAAACACTATTTCCAATACTTTGCAATTCAGCTTTTACAACTCAAAAGCAAATTATGAATCCACAGAAAGAATTCTGGCTGGTCTGAACCTGGTGCTCTTTCACATTACTGTTAAAATTGGGTAGACCAGGCTCTGGCATTCTGTGCAAGTTGTGCAGTCTCGGATTTCACTCCGGCAGATTTTGTGCAGGGTTTATGTTTGTTTCAGTTTAGTCAGATAGGTTGAAAATTATTAGCAAAAATGTAGCACATTATTTTAGCAGGCTAAATGTGTCCCATTCAATACCAGAGTGACTCTTGAAAAAGAACATACTTGCATGCTTTATACTGCAAAATGTGAAAACTGTTGTATATCTATCTTCCCCTCCTGTGCTAGTCTATGAGTGACTTGGTCTGCAGTCCTTAAAATAAATATATTATCCTCTGACTTAAGAGACTATTAGGCAGTTAAATAGTAGCTACAATGCTGTGTAATACTAGTTGGGGTTCAAACAGTAATTACTCAGAAACATAGTATTGCTTTACTCTGATAACTACTCTAGAATCATGTTGTTGGGTTGTTCCCAAAGCCAAAATATGGTGATCACTTGTTTATTAACAAGATATTAGAGAACAGGCTTCTCATCTTCTTGAGGTCTTTCTATGCCTCATTCCTGTTAATTCTGGAGACCTTCACTGCATTAGTATGCCAGTTACTAGTAAAAGTAAATGTGCTGCATAAACACCACCCTTTGCTACCTCAAAGAGGTGGAACATCACTACAAATTGACAGCAAGGATACTCAATAGGTCTCTAAAATATTCACTAGCTTCACCATGGCATCACAGAATAATAATCCTGGCAATTTTCAAGCTCCGTTCCGTCATGCTTGAAGACCTTTAATCAGGCTGAAGGCGAAGAATTTGCATGACATAACAGGTCCTTATAATTGTCAGTAGTTTTTCATTCCTCCAATTCAGGTTTAGTTAGTCCTTTAAGCTCATGAGAATTCATTCCAGAATTCTTAATGTTATTCTGTCAACTTTTTATCATAATTCCCAAAGCCTACATGGGATGCTTTATTATATTTAGCAATCTTCTCCAAACACTATCAAATGACAGCAAGTAWTCAATGGTTGGGCAATCAGAATTCCATGGTGATTAGCAAAGTTCATTCATAATTCATAGCCAGTAGCCCTAGTACATTGTATCAAACTATTTATGTGACTTCATGGTTAAAGCACCAGCTTTGGAAAATTTTTAGCATGTATCTTTTGAAAATTTGTGTATTACTAGACCTCTGCTGTCAGTCGCTGTGTTGTACAACATGGCGATTCTTGCTCTGGTGTCAAATACCAGACTGTCCACTGTACTTCCATTCACCTCTTCGGTTCCTCACTATCAGCACAGTGCTCACCTGAAATACAACAGCTCTTCCATTAATTTAATATATTTATTTAATCAAACCTGGAGAGTTCAGAAAAATTGAGGCAAAGAGCAGCCTTTTTTGCCCACTTAAGTCGGTCTGTTTGTCTTGCCCAAAATTTCATGCTAATCAGTAAGCATAAAGGTGTACTTCACCATGGTAAATCAGACTTGATGTGCAGGGAGCAATGAGCTAAGCTGTTAGAATACAGCAATATTATTCAACACTTTATAGTGTGTATCTATGAGGTCTATTCAAATTAATTACCACAAGAATAATAATACCAGCGCTTTCATAGTCTAGTTTAGATGATATGAGTAGTAGTTATAGATTTACTGCAGTGTCACTTCACACTCCTGTGGTTAAACATTACTATGAATGCACAAATAAATATAACAAAGCACAACCATACAGAGCTCTCATGACTCATCTTGTGGTGAGGGTTTCAACTTGCCACACTTCTGATGTAGACATCGACAGCTCAGCAACTCACAGACACTTTGAGGCTACAATTCATCTGACCTATTTTAGACGAGATGAAGCATACTCTGGGAGTGCCTGTTCCCTTTGTTGACTATAAAGGAAGACTAGATGAYTAGCTCAGATGTAAATGCCTGTATCCTACGTATTAGACATCTACATCAGTATGATGAAACCCACTCTTACTGTCCAGATATATAGTGAATGACTCATGCAAATTTATCTCCATGTGGTCCAGGAGATAAATGTACTTCACAACAGTTACATTTGACAAGAACAGCGTCGTTAGCAGGCAGGCCAATGCGTTTTTTAGTTAAAGCTTTTAAAAATGCCTTAACCAATGATTTTATGGATTTTTTTCTTCTTAATGTATGAGAAAAATCAACCATGAAATTTGATTGAGTATATCTCTGTCTGTCTCATTTTGCCTGATGCGGGATGACTGCTCCCAATGACACTAGTGGCATATCCCCCTGGGTTTCTACATACATTCCCCCACTGCGTGGGGCAGGCTCATTTTCTTTGGCTACTCATCAGACCGTGTTTTGGTCTATACGTTTCTATGTGTCTGAGCTGCACCCAGGTTCTGCCTGACTCCAGCTTCTCAGGCACACCATGGGCATCCGAGTTCTCTTCCTCACTCCATTTCTCAGACACAGAGCCTGCGACCCAGCTGTTGCACACCCCAAGGCAGTATTATACACCATGAGTTTTCCCAGCAGCTTTGGCAGGAACACCTGAATATGACAGCAAAGGTCTGAGACGTTTTGCAAAATAACTTAGAGAAAGGACACAGTTTAATTGCAGGGAAAGCAGTGCCACCTGTGATCCAAATACAGACAGCAAACTGCATGGAGACCCCTCCATCCAGCATCCTCCACACCACAAAAGCCCTTCAGGGCTCTCTTCAGCAACTTCAGTCACTTTTGCTGTTTCAGGCATTCTGCCTGAAATACTGAAATACTGCCATTTCAGGCATACTGCTCCTGAATACTCTGCTTAGCTTGTTCAAATGCAACATTCAAAAGGTTCCCTTAAATGAAAAATATGCTCCTCTGTGTTCTCTGAACTTACAATGTCTACAATGTCTTGAGTAATCTCACCCCCCTTCCCATCTAGTTTTAACTAGTGACTTCTGTTCTCCTCAGCTAGGGATTTTCATAGCCTACCATGAAGGCCAACTGGGAGAACTAGATTTGCTCTACTTTGGTCAATCTTCTTAGCATATTCATTACTGTACATAGATAGAGTCAGTCCTCAATTTTTTTCTTGAAGCCTTCACATAACTGATGTAAGTCACAGGAGCATCTTTGTCAGCAATTTTCAGATTTTGTTTGCTTTTGTGTGTGTGAATGTGTGTGTGTATGTGTGTGAGATCGATCTATAGAGTTCATAAAACTATTAAGAGTTCATCAAATACTTAGAGAAAGAGGCTTGGTATTGTCACATTTCCATTGTTGCTTTCTAAAGGAGTAACAATAAATCACAAAACAGTAAAGATTGAATTAATGGGTAATTCAGGATCGTTTCAATAAGATGAGTTTCACTGGCTTAATTTGAGGCCTGAAGAGCAATAATGCAATTCAGAATTTTCAAAGATAGGCATTTAAAATTAACCTTAAAACCTAATAATTTTTAAACACTGATACAATTTTTATTCTTCCAAATTATTAGTTTCATTGCAATTTCTAAAGCAATCAGGATGAGGAGGTGCATAAATATGAGTTAGGAAATTTTCACCAGAAGATTTTGCCATCTGTGAGAAATCAAGAAATTACAGATACACCAACCCTTTACATTTGACAGCACCCACTGCTTTTGTATAGAAGGCATTGAACATAGCATTGGTGTGAAAACAAGTTACCAAATTATCCTTTAAGAGAAAAGATCAAAAAATAAAGCTGAAAATGCAAAGAATAGAAGAGCATTGAAAACTACGATATTTTCTAACACAGTACGTAAAACAGAATGTCATGATTTTTCCCCTGCATTAGCTGTAGAGAAAAGGGAAGGGAAGGTAAAATTCCTTTTTTTTTTCCTTTGTATATAGTTTTGACTTTATATTGCTTAATCATACCTGCTCTTTGTGATCATAACTATGATTTATAGCTAGCCACTCACTGCTGAATAGAACAGATGAGACATGATTCTGGTCCTTTTTTTGACTAGGGACAGTCAGCTACAAATATGATACAAAAAGACAACAGTTTTTTTAAAGTTTATTTTGTATTCCAATAAATATATATTATATATATAATGAATGTATAAGTATATATTCATTCCTTAAATAAGAAAAATTAACCCTTGTTTCCTGCAGGAAGCAGGATATTTTGTGTTTCAGACTTTGTGTTATTTATTTTAATTCTCAGTCTTTCTCTAAGTATTTTTTAAAAAAAGAGAGATCTCAGGTGTTTAAAGCAGTTATTTGCCTACACAGGACATGTAAAATGGTGTTCTGTCTGACTTCCTGAAACTATGAAATGACAAAAAGAAAATCCTTTGAAGCAAAGCTATAACTCCCTGAGAAATTCAGTACGGTGAACAGACCTGGCCTTAATGAATTAAGTTCCTACAAGTTGAACTGTGTGAAAGCAAGGAAGCTGTCTACTGCCTCCTGTACCCATAGATATCTTGTAAAGAGATGCCTTGATAACTCTTCACCAGCCTCATCTGTCTCCTGATGACAACATCACCTGATCTTGTAGGATCAGTTCTGCCTCAGCAGACACCACTCACCATGCTGGAGTGGAGCTGCTTTAAACACTAGACAAAAGCACACTGGACACTTTGCTGAAACTGCAAACGTAAACACTTTAGAGGTTCTGACCCCAGATTAAAAGAAAAAAAGGCTGGTACATTAACATACCCCAAGGACCCTACTTAACAGAATACTTGCTTTTGTGTTTTAAACCACAAGCATATAGAGAAAAACAGTAAAATCAGTGAAGGAATTAAAAATTTGACTAAGCTAGAGAAGCAGAAAACAGAAATAATTACAAGGAATAAGCTTGCCTGAACAAAGAAAAACAGGATGAAAAACAACACACTTCTCTCTTAGCTGAAATCCATTCTCGCTCCCCTGCCTAAGCAAAAGCAAGTATTTACGTGTCCTATGTGCACAAAACGGAAGTATTGGCCATATGGGCAACCTCATGCCTTTCCCACACTGATACTTTCAGTGTGTGTTTTTAGTTTGCATCAGAGAGATTTTTGTTGGCAGGGAAGAAGACAGGAAGAGGGAAAAAAAGGCCCCAACAGGTGTCTCGCAAAGGGAGGTAAGGTTAACTTAGGGATGCTAATTCTCCTTCACAACAGGCATCGTGTTTGAGCCAAAGCAGTAACTCTCACTTTCTTCTCCGCTCGTATGTCATTACTAGAGTCTCCTGCTGCCTCTCCTCAGTTCTTATCTCTCCAGCTAATCTTAGTCTTAATCTTTTTCTGTTACTACCAGAAAGATGAGAAAGATGGCTGTAGGCTACTGGCAATTGTATGTAGTGACAATACAAATTGTCACTTGAAGTCTAGCATCATGATTTTATCTTCTGTTTTTCTAGGTAGTTTGAAACTCCAGTGAGACATCAGTGAAAAGATGGCATTTATGCAATACAATGGATGCAACGCAGTCGTTACGTACATGTACCTAACAGGACTTTATCTGTCAGGTAAYAAGAAGAGAGTTAATATTCCCTCTTCAATTTTAGTGGATTTTAGGATATTGCTTTTTGCAGATTGRATCCCTCTGGTAGCTGGCTACATACTAGGCATTTCTCAGGAAAGGAAAAAAACCTGTTCTTTGAAAGTGTGTATGTGAAAAGCTGCAACAGCAAGAAGAAAGCAATATAAATAAAATCCTCTGTTAATAAATCCCTGCAAAACTAGGTGGTACAGGTGACAACTGGCAGACGTCAACAACTGACCACTCTTAACTTTCAACTTTGAAACAAATATGACCTTAGAAGAAAGCTGTGACTATCTTGAATTGCTGCTGCAAGTTACAAACAAAACTTTGAAACAGAAAACCCCTGTGAGAAACAGAGAGCTCACTGTCACCTTTGCAGTGCTGTTGCTTGGTGTCCTACGTGTTGAGCGATGCTGAGAATAGGAGCAGGAGAACTGGTACTCATCTCAGGTTGCAGCCTGATTTCACAACATATCTACCTAAGATATGAGGAGCATACTTGGCATACTTTGACATGGTTGCACTGTTACGAAGCAAAATGTGCTGTATAAATTAGTAGAAACTCCAGAGCTATTACTACATAGTTAGGGGTTACAAGACTATCAGACATACAACCACCCCTTTTTCCAAAGACTGCTTCACAGATTTTAAAGCCATCATGCCCTCTTCAAGTTTCTCTGGTCTGGCTCTGTATGACAAAGAACAACTATATTATCCTTTTGCTCCTGTGCTGATTCAGTAAATAGCATTTGACAAAAACACTGCTGCCAAATCTATTGAAAAGTGAAGAGATGATGGTAAATAAATTTCTGAGGGCTAAGATTGCTGCTGATGGCCACGGTCATCCACCTAAACTATTTCAAGTACATTCTTCCCCAATGCTTAACTGATTGTAGAGGGATTGATACCTTAAGGTCTAGGAGATTTACTCTTTTTCAGAAAACATGGTTGAAAAAGAAAATTAAAGAATTAGTGGATGTGAAGGATTAGTGATTAAACAAGGGCTTCTATTGAAAAGAACCAATAAAAATTTAATTTTGGTTTAGAAGAAATAAATTAAGAGCCTATTTTGGGCAACACTCTTCCTCATACAAGTATCCATGTTTATACAGAAACAATTAAAATCAATGCTTTGATGCTCTGTCTATTCATGGCTACTTCATTGTTCCATCTTTTAAATAATAAAGAACCATCCTCCTCCAATCTCTTCTGGAAACACAGTTTTCTAATCAAGATCTTTTATCTCTATTTTACGATTATTAGTAAAGTACCACTAAGGTAACAACTCATTATGAGAAGCTGTATGCATTTCCTGGCAACTTAGTGGAATTACATTTGAGAAGTTTGGGGGTTATTTAACCACTCTGTTTTGGACCCTGGTGAAACAATTTCTCAAATACGTACATACACCTCCCTCTGTATTTAACATATCTAAGATCTGAGCTTGTGGTTTAAATCCTCAGGAAAACATTGTTAGTATGTAAATGTGCATTTTCTTCTCGTCTGAATAGAGAATTAACAGTTGAACGTTTCTCATTCAGAGGCTGACTCTCCAGCAAATATCTCAAAAGAAGATTAAGCTGACTGAGATAAACTTTGAAAATGCCTGGATTTATACATACATGTACAGTTTACAGCATATTAGTAAGTATTATTTTTAAAATGTCAAAAATGCATCATGTGAAACAAATTAGCTGTGCGTAATGGAAGGCAGACTTACAAATTTACAGTTACGTGCTTCTCAAAACACTATCTACCTGCCTTTGCTTGGTATCCTCTAAATCCTCAACTTCTCATTATTTGTGCTTCTAATGAGTAACTAAAATTAATAGTTTTACATAATTGATATTTCAAATTCTTTTGCATTACCTACAAGAACATTATTTTGTATCTGAGTAACACAGGTCAGCCAAAAGCTTGTATTTATATCTTTTTGCACTTGCATGAGTGTCATCTATATTAAGGAGAGATGTGCATGTACGTGTCCTGAAACAGGGAACTCAAAGGACAAATTATCCTCTGCACAAAGCTGATGACTTCAGTAATTTGTCACATTTTTAAAAAAAGGTTCTGTCTGATAACATCATCAGAGGGGTCCAACTCAAGCGATAGAATGGAATTAAGCAAATTGTTTACTTACAATTACATTAAGAGGTTGATCTTTTTTTCTGTAGTTACACAAATGTCTCTCAGACATCAGTGTGAAACTGAAGTTTGTAGGATCCAGCATAGGGATGTTATTCATAAAACAAATCCTTCTTTGTCAACATTATCTGTAGATAGACAGTATACATTTACTACACACAAAAATAGCATCCCTTGTGTTTTCTAATCATTAACACTCCTGCAACTTGTTGCAAATGGTGGATCCTGTGCCTGTGCAGGGGCTTGTCAAAGCCTCCATCCACTTCACCCAGCTGCAGGAGCAGGTCCCCTTTGAAGGATCAGAAGCAGGACACATAAAGGCAAGCTCAGCTTACCAGTTTGCTCTACACAGTATAAATTCAGATAGACTAAAACGATTACTTCACTGCTACCACGTCTAAAGAATCTTTTCAGCCTGACAGAGCAGGAGGAACACAAGGYCCCTGCACAGGCATCGGTTGACCATGAGTCTGGTTGCTCTCTCAAAGGTGCCTCACAAACATTTCCTGACCACACATCCAGCCTCTGCAGAGATAAGCCTTATTATCAGTTGCGTGTTTCTGAAGGAAACATGACTGGAAATTTAAGATATTCCCCCTCTACACTCCACAAAGGTGACTTAACGTTAAAAGATGCCACGAGTTTTGTAGAAGACGTTTCCATCTGCCTGTGTACAGGTGCAGCTCTCTGACGACCGGCAGTGCCAGGGTCCTGCAGCACCTGCTGCACACTGAAGACGATACGATGAACGTTCATTCATTTCCACCTACTGTGCCCTGACAAAACTCAATTTCCACATCACCGTGAGTCGCTCTGGGCCGGAGGACAGGGTCCTTTCTGGGAGGGCGAGGCTGGCCAAGGGGGTGTGCTCCCGCAGGCGCCTGGCCCACCTCAGGCACGTCCAGCCTGGCACAGAGCTCCTGTGCCGCCAGGTGCCCCAGCACCTCTTTGGGTCAGGCCCGTATGGCCAAAGACATTTAAGCTGGACATGTGCATTTAACTTTTCAAACCATGTATTTTTACACCGCTCATGAAAACCAAAGATGACATTTAGGTAGGTACTTGCTCCTGCTCCAGCTCCAGCGCTGCAGGAGGCACGGCTGAACAGCACACTTAACTAACCAACACTTCAACTGCACGGTTCCTCACAAAACGTCCCCAGTCATCAGCCATAATTCAGCAGCTCTATTCACTTACCTTAATCCATCCCTTCATAAAAATACATTAAAAAAAAAAAAAAAAATGTTGACACACTGATAAAAGAAAAACCCTAAACATTTCAGTCGGTGACCAGAATTATCACTTTTTTTCTGTTCCTACAAACAACAGGCCTTTTTTTTTCTTGGAAGAATGAATTTGGTTATTTATATGTCCTCAGTTGGCATACCAAACTGAGAAATGTTAGACTTAAAGCGTGTGGCACTTGCAGAAGTATTTTTCAATTTTAGCACGTTAGGCTGAAAAGCAAGAGAAGACATCCCTGTGACAGACAGGGAGCCAGGCAGGGAGCAGCACATCACTTAGCACTGCTCCACGGGGCTTCAACCCATGCGAGACAGATCTGGCCTTATGCTGCACCTCTGTYAAGGACTGTATTTCACACTTTATGAATCTGATTTTCTCTTCCTGATGAGTACGTTATATATTTTTTCCCAAGATAATAGACATTATACTAATATATGCACAGTCTACCGCAACTTATGTTCAATACAATTTCTGTTATATACATGCACGTGGGCACAGACGGGGAAAAATCCCCATTTATGTAGGCTATGAGAATGTAATGAGAAGAAAAATGACAAGAAGAGAAGAGGAGGAAAGAAGGAGGACTACTCTAGGAAATAACAATGTATATTAAAGGTCAGGCGCCATCCAGTACCACATCTGATAGAGTTTGTCTACCACCTCCAACAGCTGATGGCAATTCCAAGCCCATTCGTATTCTTATTTATCRTCACTGAATGTTGTGTTTTATAAAGGGTTTTCAGAAGTTTTGGGACATCCACTCCACTGGAAAAACATTTGTTTGAATTCATAAAAAACCAATGGAGCTCAGTTACGCGTTACAGCTCTACAGCAAGAAGTCTTTCCAGTTTCCAAGGATATATTTGAAAGCAAGAGAAATTTGGTTGTCAATAGCCAATAGCTATGACCTTGTTATGAAACTTCACAGGGATTAAAATATCAGCGCTGTATATTCAGTCTATTCAAATTTCTTCTTTTATCCTCAGTCACATAAAGAAGTGAAACCATCAGTGACATGAATAGTAACTATATAAGGAAAAATGTAATAGGACATGGATTATTAACAAAAGACAGTTGAAAGCCCCCTTTCACATGAAAAGATATTCCCTTGCTCTTAATCATGAGATGGTCTTTGCACACRCTAATTGTATAGTATCTTCAAAAACAAGAAGAACTTTTGAAAAATGCCCTTTTACAGCTGCCACTTTCATCATCCTATGCAGAGAGGAACAGGGACTGAGGTTTTGCAGCAATCTGAGCAAATACATGGTCAGTTTTCTTTCAGAGCAGATTTTCATCTTGGAGGGAAGAGCGCAAGTAAAATTCTAAGATAAGCTTTATGAAAAAATTGCCAGACATTTAGCAAAATAAAGAAGTTCAGATAAGAGTGGAACATCTATTATGCATAGCTAGGAAGTCGTCTGCTTCAATTTGCAGGCCTAAAATGACCACTCCTAAAATGAGCGCCAAGGGAAGCACCGGAATCTATTCCCTCCCAACATATTTCTGGGAGTGTAATGGTACTTGCAGAAAATGCTTCCATCAGACTGTGCTAACGCACCCTTTAAGCGATCCCACCCACAACAAGCTTCCTTTAATTTCTAATTGCTCACAATGTGTACCTGCAGCACACAGGAACTCACAGAAGGTCCTCGGAGAATCACGCGGAGTCTAAGCTGGCTGGGGGAGATGAYGCCGCACTTGGAGAAAAGCAGAACATTGCTGCTGGATGTGTATGCAGCATTTGAGACAACGTCAAGCTGGTGAAGTGCTGAYGGTCACGGGACAGCAGAAGAACAGAGGATTAGAGGAGGAAATTGGGTTGCTGAACAGTGAAAATGAATAAGGGTTATGGGCAATGCACAGAGCAATGGAGTTAACTGCACTGAGGCTTTGGGAAGAGCAAGGCAACAGCAGACGGCATGCAAGGGAGACACGGGGCTCTGGATAATACAGGGGAAGGCAGCAACTGCTGGTCATGGGGTAGGCTGAGGCAATGCCTCTGTGGAAGACAAAGGACATTGAGAGGAGAGGCAAAGGCAGCACTGCCCATCCCCATATAGAGAAGGACAACATGCAAGATGTGACAAGACGAGTGGTATGCCAATACAAATAAATACTGTTGGAAAATGCCCACTAACTGCAACCAGAGCTCTCTGTAACCACAATCAGTGTCAACCAAGTTCTTACTAAAGACATACCTGTGGAAGAAGTGAAAAATAATTGTATAGGTGTTTTTAAACATTTCCCTTTTGGTTTGGAGTGACCGCTTTGTTTTTTTTAATGGAAGTAAATTAAGCTGGGAACGTACTTGAAAATCCACAACCTTGAACATAAAATGAAAAAAGAAAAAAAAAGTCCCAACCTTACTTGTTTTGCTTGTCATTTTATGAAAGACAGCACTGTAACTTTCTGTCTCAACCTGGAACAAGGTATAGTTCCCTACACCTTCAGGGTTTAAGCTTTGAATCGGCCTAAAAAATTCCCCCAGTTAGCTGTGATGGACACCAGGGATTACTGATGGGGTGGTATCGATTCAGGATGTAAGACATTTGCAATAAAGATAGGAAGGGTGCACTTTTTTACAGAGAAGACTGACTTGGCTGTTGGAAGATGCCCAGCAGGCAAGCTCTTCCCCCTCTCAAAGCTCTCAAACACTGGGGCCACCCTCCTTAAGCTCCCTAAGCAGTACCCACACGTAGCTCCACTGCTTTACATTTCCTCCCTGAAACAGTTGCTGATTCCTTCCCCTCCTCCCAGCAGAGCACCATGCAAAGGTCAGGCAAAAGCCTTTGAGATTAAATTGTAAGTGATTAAAATTTCTATTATTTTGTGAACTTGTTCCACATATTAAAAAGCCCTAATGGAACTTGCACACATTTGTGCAGGTAGAAAGGCACATGATGACAGGAATTAAGGAAATTAATTCCTGTGCTTTGGACTGAAGTAATCTTCCAGAATGTAATTGGCTTTCAATCATTCACTCACAACATGCCCTTCACCTTTAAATGGTAATTCATTTTACCATAGAGGTTTTGAATTCCATTTACGTCAGGCTTTAAGAAAACTCCCATCTCCGTACTAGAATACAGTGTATATGTTTTGTCCAGGAGGAGACCACATCAGAGTGTAATTCAGATTTCTGAGGTATGTATCTATACGATGTTTTACCGTTTCAGTGACCCTTAGCAGGGGGAAATGCAGAACACTTCCTGGCCAGAGATCAAGCAGCAATTCCCTCAGCAATGCAAGGTTATTAATGCCACCTCTCCTGAAACACTCGCTATTTTCTCCATGTGCTGAGCTCTCCGTGGGACATGGCAAAGTGGATTTGAGCGTACAAGACTTTTCAGGGCTGTGCCTAGATCACAGCAGAGCTGCGCAAAGCATAGTGACAGTAAACATAGCTGCGTCTGCTTTAATAAAAGCAACAGAAATCTGGAAAATCTCACCATATAGCACTTTCTTTCTTCTGTGGCTGTGAAAGAAAGACTACAGAGGAAATATCCGGAAGCACCAGGCTTGGTCTAGTTGGTTCTGGGGTTGCTTCAGCCCACCCTCTTCAGTTGATGTAGCAGCAACACGTTATAGGTGACGAAGTGTATCCTCTGATGAAACGGCCATCTGCAGGCCAGGTGCAGCATTTAAATCTATTTCTTCTTGTCTGTATTTTCCTTTTGCACGTCACATCCTACCATTCTGTGATGTTTTATCTCCCTCGCACTAATAACAGCCCTGGCTGACAACCAGGGAGACTGTAATGTTGGCATTGCTGCCAAATGGTTAGGCATATCCTTGACACAGACAACAGATGCTTATATTTAAATTAGGACTAATTTGCATTTTTTGTGTATTGTGGATTTTTTAAAGCATAGTTTTAGTAATGGAAAGGAATGTGTAAATCTGAAATAGTAATACTTTCCTTTGAAAAACCAGGTTTGCTAATGGATTGCCATCTGTTCAACCCTTTGCCAGGAAATAGATTTGTCCTGCTTACTGAAAACAGTATTAGGGTGAAACTGTAGATTACACAGCGGATTTCTGAGCAGTTTAATTTAAAGTGCATGCTAGCACTTTGTTATTTCAGTAAAAATAACTTTACATTCTCCTTTTCTTCTAATGTTGGAATCTAAGCCATCCAGCAAACTGTATTTAGAGTACTTTGTGGGCTGTTTTGCCCTCAATTGGGTTCCAGAAAAGATGCCTACCTCTCCTTTGCCGTTGTGAAACTGAGTTCATCAGGTATCTTTTGCATAGGATTTACAGCAAGAAGCTCTCTATCTTGCTTCGAAAGCCCATCTTAATCCCCCGGAAAAAACATTCAAAAAACCAAGGCACTGGCCTCAATCATGCTTTCAAGAGTACAAGATTTATACGTGCTGGGAGCCTCTCAGAGCCTCTGGATGCAAGTTAGGAAGAAGGACACCCCGGCAATTCAGGATGCTGTATCAGGAGCTGTTGGACCTCTCTAATGGATGGAGCCGAAGAAGCAAAACAAATCAGAATGGTAAACTACCCTCCTCCGTAACCCACAGAAATCTAATAACGTTTCTGCTGAGCCTTATTACGGGCACAAATGCACTGCGAGGGAGAGGTCCAATTTTTATAGCCTGGAGGCAAAAGTTGAATTTTAACATTACTTCAAGATTTCAGCACCCTCTGACATTACCTCGGTAAGGTTACTGACACAGTCTCAAGGCTAGCAAAACACCAACCGCTCTCCCTACCCGGACCGAGTAGTTGTCTACAGGAATACGCAGACGCGCTGTTTTGTAGGGAAACACCATTAACGCCAGCGAACAGATAAACTGCAGTCACTGCTGCCTTCCCCGCAGACCCCCCTCCCCGCCAGCCCCCCGAAACGCCGCATTTTGCCATCAAACGACCGTCTCCTCAGGAGGTGCGAGCTCCCAACTCGCTGCCGGGAAGGACCGGCCGGAGCCGCCGCCCCCACCACGGAGCACCCCGCGCCGAGCCACCTGCGGGGGCGGCGGCGCGGGGGCCCCCGGCGCCGAGCCACGGGGGCGGGCGCCGAAGGGGGAGCCCCGCAGGGCGGAGGCGGCGGAGAGGCACGCAGGAGCGGCAACCAGGAGCGGCACCGGCGCCCGGCGGAGCGGCGCGGAGCGGAGCGCTGGCCGCGGAACCACATCCCGCGCCTGCGGCGCCGCTGCGCTCCCGCCGGCGGGATGCCAGCCCTACCCCCGCCCCCCTGCCCGGACAAAGTTTTATTTCCCCCATTTCAGCCCTGCTCCTGCCTCCCACCTGAGCCCCGCGGGGAGGCGCCTCCCCACCGCCCTCCGCCACCGCCGGCGGCGCCGGCCCCACCGCCGCGGGGCCGGGAGAGCCGCCGCGGCAGCGCCCGCCGCCTGCCGCGCTGGGGCTGCGGGGGAAGACCCCGCGCTCCGCCGTGGCGGCCCCCCGGGCAAGGCGCGGGGAGCTGGGGCGGCCGGGGAGCGGCGGCAGGGCGGGGAGCGGCGGCAGCCGCGCTTACCTCTGTCCAGCGTGAGCGGCTGGACCGCTGTCAGTGTCGCCATGTCTGCGGCGGGGCTGGAGCCCGAGTGACGCGCGGCTCCGGCACCGGCGTGGAGTGCGGGGAAGGGCGGGGAGGAGGCTGGCAAGGAGAGGGGGCGGAGGAGGAGGGTGGCTCCGTGGGAGGAGGAGGCGAGCGGGGTGGAGGGGGTGCCCAGGGGAGGGCGGCTCGCCACAGACGGGGCGCCGCGATGCTGCGGGCGCAGGGCGGCCCGGCGGGGCCCGGCGCGGGCTGCCGGCATCGCTGCGCCGCCGAGGCCGGGCCTGGCGGGAGGGCCCCGCCTCGCCGCGCTTGCCTCAGAGCGGAGTCCCGGGGCCCGCAGGGGCCGGGGCGTCCCGGACCGTGCGCTGGGGTGGGGGGCGGGTCGCCGCCGGTCCTGCCGCCGCGGGGATGCCGCAGCGGCCGCCGGAGGGAGCGAGAGCGGTGAGGGCGGGGAGCTCCGCAGCGCCGCGGGGCGGGGAGGACGGGCGGGGGCCGGCCTCGCCTGGGCCGGGGGCGGCGGGGCGGGCCGTGCCGCCCCGTCCCGGGACTGGGGTCTGGTCAGCGGCGGGGGGGACGACTGTGTGTCCGGGCGAGGCACTGCTCCGAGGACTGGCCGCAGGGGATGAAAAGCCGCGTGCGAAGCCGGGAGAGGAGGTACCTGGCCCTTGTGTAGGGCCTCGGCTGAAGGGACGTGTCCCGTAGCGGCCCTTTTGGGCGGACCAAACTGTTGGCCTCACTGTCAGTCCGGCCATCACCTCTTCTCTAACTGCTGGGTGCGCCCCGGCCATCCTCAAGAAACCCAACGTCCTCTCATAAAGCACACCCAACATGTCTCCACAGCATGGGGTTGAGTCCTCACATTTGCAGAGCGAGAGGTTGGTCACAGACGTGTGGAGCACTCTTGCAGATCAGCTGCAGCTTGTGTGAGCTTGGAGGCCTTCGCAGAAGACCATCCATGAAGGTGGAATTTCACACTGGAGCGCTGCGAGGTTTGCCGGCAGTCCTCTGGTTGTCTACCCTCGTCGTTCACATGAAGTCAAAGGAACCTGGTCAGCTGCCGTCCAAGAAGGGTGTGGCGGTGTGGCAGAGTCCCACAGAGTTTCTGCTGCCTTCCCTACGGTGGACAACACGTAGAGGAATGACTGAGTGAAGAATGGCGTCCTCTTTATTGCCCTGTGTAGTACCTGCGGTCTTGTGTTTGCCCAAGGAGCGCTGGGATGGGGTGGAGCGTCACTCCGAAGGGGAAGGTAGCATTCTTCTCCTCACTCACTGGGATCTGACAAACCACAGGGGACTTGAAAGTACAGCAGTTCAAGGTTGCACATCAATAAAAGCTTTCAACTGCAAGGGTATTTAAGCACTAGTATAGATAATTAGGGAAGTTGTGGAAATTTTGCCATTAAAAGTTTTCAGAGCAGATTAAAAATACATTCGGCCGTTTTAAAATTAGAGAAGTTTAAATAATATATATGAACCACCCACTTCTTCTGATAAACTGAATTCAGCACAAATTTCTCTAATTAATAAACAATAAACAGTAGCCCATTTGGGTATCTTGACAAGAAAATGTTTCAATTGGCTAAAATATCAAAGTCAAGAAATCGGTTCCTGGCAAGCAGTCAGTTTTTAAAATCAAAATTAACATGAACATTTTTATTATGCAGATTTTATGTACTTGCATAGCAGCTGGATTGACATAAAGTATAACAGCTCCTCTTAAGTAGTCACATTACTGTATATTGGATTCATAGTCCTGAACAGAGAAGCAGTACACATTTGGAGCTATAACAACCTAATGTGACAACTCTCAAACTGTTATGACACTTGAAAAATATCTATTACAGATATAAAAGTGTGTTTAAATAATATTAAAAGCAAGGTGCCAAGTTAATTAGCCAACCAAGTTGTTTTCCATATAGGAAAACCCTTCATAACCCTCAGACTTGCTCTTTTAAACTGCCATCTTGCAACAGACATCTTGAAGCAAAATACAGTTATAACAGTAACTTTTCTATCAATAAATATCATAGAATAGAATCATAGAATCATAGAATCATTAAGGTTGGAAAAGACCTCTAAGATCATCAAGTCCAACCATCAACCCAACACCACCATGCCCACTAAACTACTAAACCATGTCCCTAAGCGCCTCATCTACACGTCTTTTAAATACTTCCAGGGATGGTGACTCCACCACTTCCCTGGGCAGCCTGTTCCAATGCTTAACCACTCTTTCAGTAAATAAATTTTTCCTAATGTCCAATCTAAACCTCCCCTGGCGCAACTTGAGGCCATTTCCTCTCGTCCTATCGCTAGTTGCTTGGCAGAAGAGACCAACACCCACCTCGCTGCAACCTCCTTTCAGGTAGTTGTAGAGCGCGATAAGGTCTCCCCTGAGCCTCCTCTTCTCCAGACTAAACAGTCCCAGTTCCCTCAGCCGCTCCTCGTAAGACTTGCTCTCCAGACCCTTCACCAGCTTCGTTGCCCTCCTCTGGACACGCTCCAGCACCTCAATGTCCTTCTTGTAGTGAGGGGCCCAAAACTGAACACAGCACTTGAGGTGGGGCCTCACCAGCGCCGAGTACAGGGGGACAATCCCTTCCCTACTCCTGCTGGCCACACTATTTCTGATACAGGCCAGGATGCCATTGGCCTTCTTGGCCACCTGGGCACACTGCCGGCTCATATTCAGCTGGCTGTCTACCAGCACCCCCAGGTCCTTTTCTGACAGGCAGCTTTCCAGCCACAAAGGCAGCTTTCCATAAATGTATTGTACATAATATGTAGTACATATGTACATAATATGTATTGTACATAATATGTAGTGTTAATGCCAAATATATAACTTTTTAGAATCATGTATCTTTAGAAAAACCAATGTTTGAGCTTGAGCAGGGTGCCTGTGGAAAGCAATAAGCTTATTCTGGGTTTATCCTTTTTTATC
Organism: Phoebastria nigripes; assembly: GCA_035582835.1. Classification (NCBI taxonomy): domain Eukaryota; kingdom Metazoa; phylum Chordata; class Aves; order Procellariiformes; family Diomedeidae; genus Phoebastria; species Phoebastria nigripes. The sequence goes on from JAYKAV010001599.1 coordinate 815,886, forward strand.
TACCGCTGGTCAGATTTCGTGTGCTCTGCCACAGGGGCTAATTGGTGCTTGGATGAGAGACTTGAATGGGAGTATTAGCTGCACTCAAGGAAGATGAAAAGCAGCATTTGCTGAAATTAAACATTTCCTAATCAGCATAGCTACATAGTTAATGGTCAAGAATGTTAAAGACCTAGCTGAGGAATACTTTAAGCGTCTGAACTGGGAAAATTGCAGAAGTGGTCCAGCTGAATTCAGCAACTGGAGAAAGGGGGTGGAATGAGGCAGGGAGCTGTGCAGTAGCTCTTGCTTTGCCAGCTCGCAGGAGAAGTAGTGGACTCTAATAGAAAATGTTAGCAGTCAAAAAGAATGAGTGCCAGCCAGCCTGCCATCTTGGAAGGTGGATATTTTTGATAGAAGCAACTGGTCTGACTCTCAGTCTTCTTGTTGATTCCTTGGGCTGTATTGGAGCTTTAAATTCAATATCACATGACGTTTACCGAACCAATGAAACTAGACTGAATTAACAGATTTTATATCGTATGGACTGGAGACTGGCTTACTGATGCATCTTTAACATGTAGTGAGTGGTCAGGTGCCAGTGAACAAGGCTATTGCTAATAAGATGCCTGTAGACTTTTTCTGGCTAAATTTTTAAACAAAATTTAGTATTTTGTTCAAAGATCTAAAATGTGGATATAAAGGCTTCAGTGGCTATGCTTTTAGGTAACACAGGTTATAAAATTAAAAAAAAATCACCATGAAAGTGGGTAAACCTTGAAAGATGTTGTCCAGAGAGGCTGTGAAATCTCCATCCTTCAAGATTTTCAAACCTGACTGGAAAAGGACCTGGGCAACCTGCTCTTGCTGCGAAGTTAGCCCAGCATTGAGCAAGAGGTTGGACTGGATATTTTTCAGGTCCTTTTCAACCTAAATTATTCTATGGTTCTGTAATAAACTGTCAAAATTACTGGTAAGAATTATCTGAATAGCTGGATTAAACTGTTACATTTAAAAAATAATGTGTTTTAATGCTGCTGCAAGCAAGCAACGAAGAACGCAATGGTTACTTCCAGGACTGGAGACTGTTTTGGGGAGGGGTATTCTTACATAGCAGGCTCAGTGTAAGTTCTTGGTGCAATGTTGCCAAAAGGGCTAATGCAATCCTTGAATATATAAATGAGGAATGGCAAATACAGCTAGGGAAATGATCTTTCTTGTATACTTAGCATCCATAAAACAACTGACTGGAATACTGTCCACAGATCTGGTGTTAGCCTTTCAGGATGGAAAATCAGCTTTGACGTGAGGTTTAAGGACCTCAGTCAAAGCTTATCAAAGAAAAGGGTAAGAAGGAACTGAATCACTGTGTGTAGGTCCATGTATATGGAAGAGGCTTAATAGTGGAGGGATTTATAGTCTTTAAATTTATAGTCTTATGACATAAGGTGATCCCGTGACTGGAAGTTTAACAAATTCAACCTTGAGTAAGATGTACTATTCTAGCAATAAGGATAACATAAGGACCAATTACTCACTGTTGCTTGAAATCTTAACAAAAATCAGAGGTCTTTCTAAAAGGCTTGCTTTGATCTAACTTCTAAAGAAAAATAGAATGGCTGAGGTATTCAGGAGGTTAGATGAGATAATGATTGTGATCTATTACTCTCATGACTTTTATGGCCCTTTGGCTTCCCTCAAGAATTGGTGCTACAAGGGCCAGAGAATTATTTCTACACAGCACAGTGCAATGCAATGTGCGAAAACCCAGCACCACTCTGAGTGCACTCGTTGGCTGTCAGAGTAGCGCATCTCCCCTTGTCCTAAGCTTTGCGTGGGATAATTAATTAAGATGCTGCCCCATGACTGGAATACTGTGGTAAATGCAGCTATTCGCTTCAGTACCAGAGCCACCCCTACCAGAGGTGGAAGCCCTGTTTATGGTGGCTACAAAGATGTRTGGCAAGAGGCCATAATGGCACAGCTAAATCTGTGTTTGGGTTACACAGCACTGTTTGATGCCTTTTAGCCGTATTCTGGATATTAGTCATTGGACTAAATGTCTTGTCAGGGCTAAATTTCACCTTGGGTACTTATATTTGAGTTCCTGCCTTCATTTCCCATGAAATTTCAGTTTGCTGCATGAATTTTCACATCCAGCTTTACATGGGAAGATTTGTTGAGCAGCTGCTTTATTTCACCCAGAGACTACAAAAGAGATAATTTTTATTATATGATATAGTTATATCTTGTTTATGCTCCTTTTTGTTAAATGCAACGTGTTACTCCACTGTTCTTGTATCCACTTGATGGCTCTGGGGAATGCCACGCAATCAATTTGCAGGATGATCAGCTGTATCAGTCATTCCCCCATTAAACATAGTCTGGTTATGTTTGCACATTGCGTGAAACTCCAGGGTATTTCAGAGAAGATTCCAGGTACAGAGAACTTTTCAAGACYCTAGATCACCTCTTAGGACGGATTCAGAACATGCATTCAGCCTTTTCTCTTTTTTGTGCTTCACTTGTRCCTTGCACTTGAGCACAACTAAAAGCAGAGATTGCAGTAGTGTGGTAATACAGGCTGTGAATTTGTAGAAGACTGAGGATTTTTGTCATCATTCAGATTTGCATTTTGAGTGGCATTTTGCATCTACAGGGGAAAGAATTCTTCCTTTTTTAAAATCCATCGGTTATTTCCATGCAGTTTCCATGGCAGAACTTGCTATTTGAGAAATCTAATGGTTTAACAGAAGTTTGTTTATTGGGCAAAGGACTTCATCAGTTACCCATAAGAAATGTGATTTAGTGCTTTCTGAGAACGATATGCATTACTCACAAGTACAGTTCATTTTGTCCCAGGAGAGCCATGCCATCTCAAATAATATTTCAGGTGAGCTGGAAATTCCTACTATGGGTGCATAGCTGTGTATAGTTCAGTATTTTTCCACTGTACTACCCTGTAGCACAGGACTGAACTTTCCTACAGGACTCATTTTACATTCTAATATCATGTAATGGATTACTTTTTGTAGATAGTGCAATTACTGTTTTCCCAAACACTGAAACCAATTTGGCCTTTAAAAATACTTTCTTTTTTCTCGTTTTGTTAAAGGTTCAACTGCAGTTGACAACAGGGAGAACAGGATCGAGCTTTGCTGAAATTCTCCTGGGGCTACATTGAAATTCAGGTGGAGGGTCTACTCAGTCCAGTGAGTTTCTACCTATAGTCTGTAGAAGCCTGTAAGTCTATGTAGCCTCTTTAAAAATAACTACTGCAAAAGCTAAGAAAAGCAAACTTGTTGCAGGTAGGCTTATGTTTGCTGTTTGGGGAAGTGGGCTGTGCCTTGGTAGGCAGGGTCCACCCTTTTTTTTAGGCAGGGGGGCAGTTTAAAAGCAGTTACAAATCAGACCTTCAATCCATGATCACCTTTGGATACCCTTGAAATAATCTGAAACTTGAATCTATTTCCCTTTGTTACCATGACTTACTTATTTTGACTGTTTCAAGGATTGGATCTCAACTTACAGTTTGTCAGTACTGAGGACCTTTGAGAAGAGTGTAAATTATCCTCTGTGAGGCCACAGACGTCTTCAGTTAGCTAGTTTAATGCCAGTTCAGGCTTCATCTGCAAGCACTGTACCTGTAGTTTTAACATACCCATAATGCAAGAATTCACACAGTGTTTGTAGTTATTTGAACAACTGAACAAAAGCATTGATTTGCTCTCTTCATAGACCAGCATAATGAATTATCCACCTACCTTCTTTGTCCAGTATATTAATATACATTTTGGATAGAATTTTTGGATCAATGTGATTTCTTAACAAGAACGCTTTGAGTGGAAAAAAAAGAAGTAGACTTGTCCATGGGAATATGTTTATCGATTGTGCTTCAACTGGGTTTCTCATTGTTTCCATCAAAACATCCCTATACAGAATGATGACAGAGAAAGAATATGTGATCGTGAAATAGACACCTTTAAAGGAAGTTAAAACAGCAGAACATATAATTTTAAATAGTTTTAGAATCATCACTGGTGAACTAACAGTGATAGTTACAAGGAGGTGCATAGTCAAGTATGTAGGCATAGGGAAAAAAAAGAAGTGCAAGGACAAACCACAATTCCATAAAATTGCCACAGCTAATTAATTTGGGTGTGTGAACAGTGCAACAGATAACACTGGCTATCAGCCTTATATTTCCTGAAACTGTTAGCCCTGTGTTAATTTTCATGTGAGATCAGTGACATGATATGCATCTGAAAATGGGTGGGACCTTGATTGCAAGGAGTTATTGTAATTAACTCTGATTTTAGCATACTCTGTAAGTACCTTTTTGATCCATAAAAATTAAAATATTATTAAAAAGCTCTTTTGGGATCTAGAGTGCATTTTCAGATTTTAATTGGGAAGTGAAGAAAAGCAAGCTGCTTGCAAAGCTGATGTGTTTATAGACATATGAGGTTTAAGTTAAGCTTAAGTATTATCTGAAATCATTGATTACCTGATTAAGCTACACAGATAACCAGGTTTATCAATCTGAGGATTAAAAAGCACCAACAAACCAGTGAAGAATAAAAACCTGACAACTTGGAGAAAAAGTGTTGTGACTAAAATGAAACTCAGCAGTATTTGTGTTTCAGTTCTGCTTTTTATTAAAAAAAGGGAAAAGATTAATTTTATTTTAGCTTTCAGAAGACAGATAATGATTGTACTGAAGRTTTCCTCTGCTTTTTTAGTGACATGCTTACAAGAGATGACAGTATTTAAGTACTGCTGGGGACCAGAATGTCAGGGCTACTGATGATTGTTGTTGAGAATAATACTTTGTCTTCAGAAGGAAAGAGCGCCAAGGGGAAATATGATTAAGTTGTCTTGGTCTACGAAGCAGTTTAACGGTCATCTCCGCATCTCCAGTCAACATCACTTCAGAGCTGATCTGTGTGACATTGTGAACAATTAAATAGCATCTGGTCACTGCAATGCAGTCACGCTCACTTGCCAAGTTATTCTATTTCCTTGTGCGTCCCAGAGGCAAAACCAGCTTCAGGGCATGTGTTGGTTTTAGATGCATACAGATGCTGATACGACTATGTGTAGTCCCAGTATTTTAGTAAACATGTTTGTCTAGAGGCAGTTTGAAGCCTTAGTTCCTGAGCCGGAGAGTCTGCAAGACTAATCCTGGAAACATCTGGGCATGCTCTATCTTTGCTCTCATGGCAAACTTACTTGCTTCAGTGCAGTTAACTAATGTGAGAACAYGTACCTGAGTCAGTTCAGAATCTAATTAAATGACATATACAATATTTGCCTCATGGAAGGCCTTCAGGGAAGCCTGAAATGTACAGATTCAAGGTTCTTGGCTGATTTTTTGGATAACTTATTTTTAATATTCAGAGGAACATTTCCTCTTGGCACTATACTAACAGTATTCTCCAACACATGCTGTTGTCCATCTGCTCAGAGCCCTCAGATGACACCATTCTGGTAAATTTGCTCTTCATTCACATTTAAAGCCATCAAATTTGCCTTCAAGTTGACCCATGTTCCGTTCCAGGCCAGAGAACAAATTCTCAATTTTTTCCACTCTAATGGCTGCAGCACTGTCAACAGTTTATACCTAACTTTTTAAAGAAAAACTGTTTAAAGAAATAGATAAATACTGCTGGGATTAACACCAGGTCATAGGGGTCTTCTGCCCTGCTTTCTCCACAGCCACTGATGATGAACAAGGCCCACTGTAGCAGCACTCCTGTCACATCAACAGCTATCATCAAACAATGAGCCTCCAGTTTTTCTCCAGGTCTGTCTTAGTCGCTGCAGCGACGGTCAGAACTATCTCACCTCGTCAGTAGCTACAGTGAGCCTGTGCGTGCTTCATACTGAAGCTCTGTTTGATGGTGCCATCTCCCTGCATTGGCACAAGAAGCCACCTTTTGTTCCATCTCTTTGCCTAGTCAAGCAAATTTCCCTCATGGATGTATAGTTAATTCTGCCCTATGAGCAGCCCTTGGAGGCAGTGGCTCTGAACATAGTGACCACTGGACAGTTGCCAGCTTGTTCCTGATGATAATTCATGTGAGGGCATCCCAGGCTGTGCACTGTTTGTGTCTCCCCGAAGAACATGCTCAGCCTGGCAGTGATTCACAGGCCTCTTTAGCATCTTTCCAGTAATGCCCTTCTGCTGTGACCTACTGTGAAACTCCAGATTCCTGACACTACCTACATTGAGACCTAGGAGACAAGGCAGTCACTCCTGAGTAAGTTGGTGAGTGTTACGTGAGTTGCGGAATTGTACTGGACTCAAGCGTGGGCATAGGGACCAACTTGGCTTTATCTTGTCGTCTGTTCCCTGCAGTAGCACAGGAAAGTAAGAGTATCCCTAACCAAGGCCACCTGCTTTGCCAGAGAGTGAGTTGGTGGGGGGGGGAAAGAAAGTATCAGAGAGAAATCATGTCCTGGCTTGATTCTGCTCTGCTTATTTTTTCTGAATCCAACTTTGTCCTTTGACTTAAGTAATAATTTTTTTTTTGTACAATGCCCTCCTGTACCTTTACCCTGGCCAGTATATGCACTTCATGTACTGAATTGCCCTAGATGCGTTGAGGATCTGCCCTAAGTGGTTGATTACATATTACATTATGCAAAGATAGCTGAGTCTACTTCTGTGGCTCCAGCCATGAAGCTAATAAAATCAGCTAATAAAATCAGCAAAGGAACAGCACTGATTATATGGTAGGGGAATGAATCCTCACAATCCTCAAAAGGATTCGTCTGAGGAAAAGCAGAAGTGCTGCTGATCTTTATTGTCACCTTTTCTTTACCTGGAAAATTTCATACCCTGAGAGCAAGCCTTTCATATCTAGCTCTTGTTCAGCACCCTTCCTGCAGTTACACTTGCATTTCACTCATCTGCATCAGTGAAATACATTTAGTTTCCCTGTCCAGGATCCTCTCCACTAGATATACCCATTGACCTCATCTGCTACCTGCCGGTGAGTTCTGGAGGTGCACCGCTGAAAATGTGGCAGGATGAGGCCCCATATGCAATGACATGCAGCTACAAGACACCTGGACCAGCCTAATACTGCTACTATAGCCTATTACTGCAGTTCCTCCTATTGTCGTGTGAGCAGCTCTTTTTATCACTTGATGATATCTCACATGCTGGGAGAGAGGGAAGAACTTGATAAGTCTGGGTGATCAGAATAAGTTTGGGTCCAGCAGCTCTACCTCCTGTCTCCAGATCCAGTTCGGCTGTGCCAGCTGGTGAATGTCCCCTGACCTTCCCTACCGTTCTGTGTTACTAACCAGAATGGAGCATGAGACCTGTACGATGTCTGTCATTTACTAAGACTGAACTAAATAAGCTTTGCTGAATCCAAGAGGACTTCATAGGGTTGAACATCTCTGTGTCGAACTCTCCAGTGCTGTGTGTGAAACCTTCATGGGCAGTCAGGGTTTGACTTGGTTATGCATCACTAAGGCAATGTCGGTGGATTTCAGACAGGGAGAACTGGGTATCAGAACACCGCACAGCCCAGAAACTAAGTGAGGACAATAGCAAGAGAAGGGCACTGCTATCAGCAGGCTGTGGGATGGGAATTTGCTAGACTTGTCATTTTTTCTTTTGCTCTCTGTTTGCAAAAGGTCTCAGTTTTGCAGTTTATTCATTTTTTTTCTCCTCCTGAAGTGAGACTGAACACACTGTTTTGAGCTTGAGTTCTCTGGCAGTGAGAAGGGAAACTCTTTATCTCACAGATGGGCCAGTGAGGGATTTAAAGTCTGTTTTCTTTTTTCCCTCCAGAGATACCTGTGGATTCTTAGTATCCATGCAAAAGAAAAGCTGTGTCTGTTTTCCTAGCTTGTGAGGGATTTCGGAACTATCTTTATGTAAAACTGCTGAACCTGGCTGTACTCCACAGTATTTCCAAGAGAACAGGACTGTTATTATGAACAGTTAACAATTTCAGAAGAGCAGGGGATTTCAGGATCTTGATTCAGATTCATCTTCTGGTGTGGGATTAGAACCATAAGGTGTGGAGCTGGAAGGATCCTCCCCTCTATATCCAGACCTTGCAACACCATCCCCCATCAATTRTGTGTGCTTTACATTTTCACTCTGTGTAGCTGTTGAAGGAAAAGCTTTTCCCACAACACACTGCTCATCTTCCAGGCCGATAATGTAGAAGCAGAGCTGGCTTCAAGCATAACCAACTTGGGCAACAAAATAAAGAGAGCAGCACACAGTGTATCCCTGCCCTATGGCTGCCTTTCTGAACCCCACGGTCATGCCAAAGGTGAGCGCTCCCTGCTTGCGGGGAACACTGCCGTGCAGTGAGAGACAGGAGTCCAGAAGGGGCTCTGACAGCCCCTATCTGTGTTATATGACAAAATGCTGTCTGCTGGCAGGGTAGATCCTTCCTTCATTTAGTAGGAGAAGAAAGTGTGGGACCTCATCACCTACCCACAGCCCCTGGAAGCATTCCTGGCCACTTGGACCTGCACTGTCCCCCTCCACTTCTGTGGCTGTTGCTCTGCTAGTGCTGTAAAACTGAATACTGTTGCAATGCTGAGGGCTGGAGACACCAAAATTCATTTTTTTTCATCTGTGAGCAAGCTCTGTATTGAAGGAAATGGCTTGATATAGCCTAACATGGTAGCCAGTATATGGTCATACCGTAAGGCTGTATGCACAAAGGGGCAGAGCTGATCTGCGGTGGGACCCTTTGCTTTTGGTTCTCATTAGAAACATCCTAAAATTAAAGGAGAATGTCCCTAAAAAATTTGGGGAAGCCTGCAGGAGTAATGAAGCAAGCTAAATTGCTGTGTCACAGATCACAGAAGCTCCTCAGCTGGTCCTGGCTGAGGAGCACAAAAAGCAGTAATATCCTCTTTGGTCTACAAGATGACACTTTCTCGCTTCCTGAGACCATGCTGCTCAAAATTCCTGTGTTGACTGGCCTTGCGCTTTGAAGGGGTTTCCCACCAGGAAGGAAGAGGGCTATTGGCTATCTCCTCCTCTTTCTGCTGAACCATGTTTCTGGGCTGAGAAGTAGGAGTAGGAAGATGGTCTACAGCTGGTCTGGGCATTTGATACAACGTTTGCTAAAACAGGTATGTGTTAAACCTTGAAACATTTTGCAGGTTGGAAAGTGGCTATGGTTCAAAAGGTCTGGCAACAACAAGTGAGCTTAAAAACAAACGCTTTCTTATAAAGAAGTCAATTTTTAATCTGTTTTTGTGTCACAATAAATATCCCTTGCCTAGCTCTGTCAGGTCTGACGACTTGATGCAGTAAGACTGTCTCTCTGGAGACAGACTGTGAAAGTTTGATTCCTCCCCCCCAGTTTCTTTGACAGTCATGCTATTATTCCTTGCTCCCCCCACTTCAGTTAAAATACCATGTTTGATATACCTAGAAGTCCCAATGCTACTGTTCTTAATGTCTATGTTGGTATTTCTGATAAAAGCTAAAGGCTATTTACATCCATAAATCTACTATAGTGTATTCAATAGAGTATTTAAGTGGATTTTGTGCTGTGAGACTGGCCTGCTAAGGGACTTTGTTAATAATAAGTGCAGAAAATGCTTTTAAACTTTGTTTCTATGGCATTCAACCCCTGAGAAATGAAGTCGAAAACCACTTTCAGTGATACATGCAGGAACTGAGTCTCTGTGTACATGTATACTCAACAAATGGATTGCAGCGAGGCGTGAAGGATATTTTAGGATCCAGTGCTGCAAGATACTGAGCTGTGCTAATTCCCTGGAAAGTTGAGTAGGGGAATGCTTCCGTGGAGAACTCTTGGGCTTTTGAACTTGCATTATTCAAAGCCACTCCTCCTGTTCCCCCCTGCAAATACAAATTACATGGAGCGCAGCTAAAGAAAATACAATGGGCGTTATTTTACAGGCTAGCTAAACAAAACAGCATTGTGGACAAGCGAAGAACAGTTAGCCTTTATGCTGAGAGTAGCAAGTACTATTTGAGACATAATTTATCAGTTGCATTCATTAGTTTATAGGGTTGATGTTATTAGTGATGGATTAGATTATTAGCACCCACAAGAACAGAAGAACTGAAGAAATCCAAGAGACTAGGCAAAGTGGGTTGGTAAATATTTCAGTACAGAGACGGTCAATACTCTAGGGCAAAGCAGAACTGCAGGTGTTGAGAATCTCCTGGATGAGGCTTCCATCACCAGCTGTTAGGCATTTTAAAAGCATTAGTTCATTTTTCACTAACCCCCAAAACAAAATGTAGCTGGCACTGGAAAGCATTTTAGCTTTGCATCACTGAGAATTAAAAAAAGAGAAAAATGATTGTTTTGTTCAGACCAAAATGAATGTTGTGGAGCCCGTTTAAGCCAAGCTTCAATTATCTCAAAAATGGGAATTTAAATATTTCTACCAGTGCAATGTCAGAACACTGCAGGCATTAAACGATATTCATTAGGGACTTGGTTTCAGTCATATAGAACAGCATAAACWAAGATAGGCATGTACCAGATGTTAGATGTAGCAATTTAAAAGGGAAGGGGTTCCCACCCTCATTTTTATTAAGACTACTTTCCTAATATAATGAAGTAATTTCAGGGAGTGGGATTATGAGTCAGCTACAAAGCTGGCCTTGTTGCTTAGATGTGTGCAGAATATAAATACTGTAAAGCTTTAGAGAACAGATGGCCAGAGATTTCAGAAATGATAAACATCAGCTTTCTGCTTTGGACTGGTCAGTGTTAGGCCGAGAGGTCACATTCAAGCTGCTCTGAGTTTTCCTGCAGTATTTGGATCTAGCATGACTCTTCAGTCTCATAGGGTTTCCTGTAAGGATCCATCCTTGGTCATTCAGCAATCCAGCGGAGTGCCATGACTATCTAGTTACAGGAAAGTGTTGCTGCAGAGGGCTCCAGCACATCGCTAGCAAAGGAATGAGACAGCTGTACCGAGATGAATTTTGCTTACTTTGGGCCTTTGTTTCTATCTGGGTTGCCGGGATGAGGCTTGGTTATCTTGACTGTTGGCATCACTGTGTCAATGATAGATCACACTTGATTACAACCTTCTGATTACTCATACTTTTTTTTTCCCCCTGACCGATATTTGGGGATCAAGAAACACTGAATGAATCCAAAAGGATTTTTTGGGTGCAGACGACTTAAAATATGACAGGAGAGATCATCAATAGCAGAGGATGTTTCAAAGGAAGCAGATTCTTCAGAACTATTTCCTCTTCTTTTACTCCTCTCCGAACACAGCGGAGCTTCAGCTTTAGCCAACTGCTGTAACATTTGAGACTGTCAGACTTTGGGATGTATCAAGAAACTGCTGTCTTCACATAGCTTATGGGAAGCAAGGAATGTCTATGTGAACTGCTATGTATTTCATCCTGTCAGCAGTCCCACAAGGTTCCAGAAATGTGGGACTGGTTGGGGAAAAGTTGAGCAAAGACTTAAGAAACTGCATGGATGAGAGCTTTGGAAGTGAAGGGATCACTCAGGGTTCATTCTGAAAGGATCTGAGTAATTTCTGAAGTCTCCCAGAGAAAAAAAGAGAAGTATCTTGTGCCCTGTTACAGCAAAAATTGCAATGAAATGCTTGTGGGGCTTTCTCTTATTATCTTTGTAGTGTCTATTAGCAACACACATATGTTCACAATCTCAGGCAACAGCAGACTGATTGGGTATACACACCTTTAAAGCATATTTCGTGTTTGTAGCCTTTTAGCACTGGATGATGTCATCTTACATGCAGCTTGTGACAGCAGCTACCTGAATTGGTGTGTTTTCTTTCATGCTCTGATCTGTTTTCCACAGGCAAGAGAGATTCATCATAATTAGAAATTTAAGTCACTGCTCTCACTAACAACTCACAGGATTAGAAAAGACAGCAACAAAGACATCAATTATTTAACCATAATTTACCTTATTGTGTCCAGAATAGCTAACTACAAAGAAAATGCCATTTATTTTTCAGTAACACACAGAATAATTTATGCATTGCATTTGAAGTATGTAAACTGCAGTGATAAGTTAACATAAATATTCAGCATTTGAGGAGCCAGGAATCCCAGCAAAGGAACAAACTCTTTGTCCTTACCTTTCACTGCCTGTAATCAGTTCTCCTTGCTGGGTGACTGCTGCTATTCTTGGTGATTGGCAGAGCAGGCTGTGAGACTGACTGTCAGCAAAATGACATGAATTATATTATCACCTCTCCCTTGCTTACAGACCCCTTCGTCATTTATATCTTAGTTTTGAATGTTGTTATTAGGCCTGATGTTTTCTCTTCTCCAGATCTTGAAGAAAAGGGTACTTGTTACTTTGGCACACTGCATAACAATGTCTTCCCCCTCAATATAGGGATATATAAAAAAAAAATTCTTTAAAATATATAAGTAATAAAAGTTATTTCTGTAAGTTTGAAAATGGCAGCTATACTTTTCTTCCTTTTAATCTGTGATGGTGCATTGATGCAATTTATCCTTCTTCCAGCCATTCACCCATTTGCAATCTCAGACTGTCTCAATCTGTTCCCAATCTGAGCATCTGAACTACAGAATAGGTGCTTGAAGTCCCACCAACTTGTTACTCTCAAAATCTTGTTATGGGAAAAAGGGAGGACCTCATAGGCAAAGCCAAGAAGAACTTATTGTTAATCTAATTGAAGCCTTAACAGTCTAATCAGCAAGGTATTAGCATCCCAGGTCTTTTCGTAGGATGAGTATGATGCCGATGTTAATGGCTTCTTTCTCCTCACTCCTTTTCGTGTGTTTGCTAATGCACCCTACACCTTGCTTTTTCTTCATTAATCTGCCATGTGGCATTACATCTGGGTTTGCAATATATGTTGTGGTTTACATATGCTGGATATGCATAAGTTTTGTTAAGCCTAATGCTGGTTTTGCACAGCTCCCAAGGTTGCATTCCTTCAATAACCAGTAGTTGACTGCTGGTGAGTGGTTTATAGCCCTGGGGCCTCCAGTATCATCCTGTGCCCACACTTTCAAGGTCCCTGCTGTCATCTCGTGCTTGTACTCCTGCATACTACATTATTTTAGTATAAAAAGTAGTTCACCCCCTACAGTAACTATTTGTTATTACCATCTAGTAGTTACAGAAATATATGAGAAATATATGAGAGTATTTCACCACACAATTGTACAATTGTTGCACCAGGGGAGATTTAGATTGGGTATTAGGAAAAATTTCTTCACCGAAAGGGTTATCAAGCATTGGAACAGGCTGCCCAGGGAAGTGGTTGAGTCACCATCCCTGGAGGTATTTAAAAGACGTGTAGATGTGGCGCTTAGGGACATGGTTTAGTGGTGGACTTGGCAGTATTAAGTTAATGGTTGGACTCAATGATCTTAGGGTTTTTTTCCAACCTAAATGGTTCTATGATTCTATGATTCTATGAAATCTTAGCAAAAACTAAAAGAATAGTAGTCACCTGGTTGTTCAATAATTGCTGTTACAGCTAAACAAACTAAAACATGGCTCCAGACAGTCCAGGACAAGACCAAAGCCTCGCAAGACATGAGGTCTATGTCAGTAGCTTAGCATGATGACTGTGGTCTACAAGCAGGGGGAATCCCGTATTTCATGGACTACAAGGCTGCAGATCTGCTCCCAGAAGTTGAGAATAGAGCCACAAGGAAATCATATGCTACTCCAGGAAGGTAAAAGCAGTATTTGGGCATCATGAAATGCTTAAAGTCCCAGCTCCATTGAACCTTTCAGGTGCCCAAGCCTCTGCTTGTTATCCTGAACATGGCTACATGTGTGCTCGTGCTGCCTGGCTGCTCAGAACACGTCTGAGACCCGAGAGGGATCTCAGATCAGGTGTGGGTTGACCTCTCACTTTCCCGGATCCAGTTCTGCATGTGTGTTTTGAGAATATCTACCAGGCTGGGTGTCAAGCCAAAGACAGGTGAGAAAATCCAGTTTAGGATGTGGGGAGGACTGACTGGATAGCTCTCTCTTTATGTTACCGGATTGCATATGTGTACCCAATTCCTGCATGGTTTTAACTCCCATTTAATCTGCCATTTGTGAACTTCTTCCCTGATTGTAGAAGTCTTTTATAACAAAGATCACAGCTATTCTAAAATGCCTGGATCATAAAATAACTGGATCTCTTGCACGGTGTATTGGGGTATTATTTCATAGTGTAAGGTGGATCTTGCATGAGGTTTAAACTAGAAGTTCAATGGTACATTGGTTGTGGTTGTGCAGGTTAATGTGTTCTTTCTCAAGTGGTAAAGCAAAGTACAAAAGACTGGAATTGGTTCTAATTTTCTTTCAAATGTCATTTTTTCATTAATATATATTTATTAAAATTAATAACATTTTTCATTTTTACTGCTTGCTAACTTTTCCTCAGATTTCAATATGACTTACTTTTAGGATCAAAGTTACTGCTTTTCCTTTTATTGTCAATTCTGGAAATAGAAGTTTGGTAGCTTTACCTTTTATGTATTCATTGAGTATAGGTCCCTCTAAGTCCTGATCGGCAATTCAGTTCTTGTTATGAGGGAGCAAAATGTCATCTCCTTATCGGTCCTATTTATATTATTTCCTCATAACAAGTAATTGTATTAATTATTGTGGTGTTTTTAATCTTGGGTATTTCAGATGAATGCTTCGTTGAACTATTCCATTACCAAAGTATTTAATTTTCAAAAGTAAAGGAACTTGTAATATAAAACCTCTGTATGCTGTCTCTGCTTAACATTCAGATCCTGCCTGATCATTTCCTGGCAGAATTTATTATAATATTAAAAATGAATGGTTTTTAAAGTTATTTTATTAATATAATCAAAGCAAAGTAGAAAACATCTGAAGAAAACCTTCTGATAACAGGGAATTTTCTGATAAGAGGATGAGTCCTATGTATGTTTGCATGGCCCTGAAATCAATATGAATAAATTGCTAGTAAGCTTGTCTCTTGAATATATCCAAATTTTGTATTCCATCAAAATTTTATCTCATATAGAACTGATGTAATAAAGAACACCAGTTCACCACAGACAGGTTGGTGCAGCATGTGTTTAAACATAAAACATTGACAGATGTAATCTGAAATATATAAAATTCCAGTTTTACCCATTGCTATATTTACTGACACATCRCTGGTAAAGTTTTATCATCTCGGTCATCTAAATGTGATAAAAATCAGCAAAGCATTTTTGAGAGTTCTGAAGGTACCTGTCAGCTTAAGTGTTTGCAAATGGCAGGAGGATATTGAAACCCTGACCCATCATCTGAGGATGGTTACATTTAAGTGCATATCATGACCATTTGCCTGGGCACTTGTTAAATGACATAGATGCCTGACTGCAGTCCTCAAAGGAAAAAGTCCCAGTGTTGTTTGTTTTTCAGATCACTTCCTGAGAATTGCATAACACTCACAGGGCTTCCTTTGGTGGTTGTTTGTGGAAAGGGTTAAGCTTTCTTTGTACACAAGACACATATTATTTTACTTGTTTGTTTACATGTTAATCTTGCAACGCTTTTAAATTGTGTCCAAGAATTACTAAGAGACCTCTGCTGGGCTATGCAAGTGTGAAAGAGAATATACTCAAACTCAAGTAAGTACATGATTTTATGGATCAGCAGAAAAAAAATCTTACAAGTCTCTCATAGACCATTCCTTGAAGTTCAAGAAGCATGGTTAAATAGAAACAGCTGCTGGAGAACGTATATACCTGAGGATGATTTAAGTAGTTACTGGCATGAATCTTATCTAAAATTAAGAAATCCAAGAGGTAAATGTCAGGAAAAATGTCTTTACGGAAGGGGAGACAAGGGAAATGATATGCATGGTTGGCATGAGCACTGGGTAAGAAAATAAAATTACTTCTCCAGATAAGAAGAGAGTTACAGGGACCATAGCTGTCTGTCAGATGAGAACCTAATAGCAGCATAAATGAAAGTTCCAACAGTGAAAAGTATAGTGTTGAATTATTCAACAAAGACTTAAACCCTATGGTAACATAGAGCAAGCTGAGACTCCGCATAAAATGATACTAAATTCAGCAAAACCGGGGTCTTCTGAATATCTCTTTCCTGTATGAAATATAGATGTGTACGTACGCACAGTTACACGTAATAGGTGAATATACCACACAGTCTGTTTTATTAAAATAATCGCTGTCAGTGTGTCTAGTACAGTAATTGAAAAAGAAATTTAGAAATACTGGTCCTGAGACCTGGAACGACCAAAACAACTTCAGAAAGTGCTGGTATATGTTTGAAGTGTGAAGTACTGTATAGTGGTGCATTTCTCCTCTACTCAGTACTGGTGAGGCCACACCTGGAGTACTGTGACCAGTTCTGGGCTTCCCAGTACAAAAGAGACATGGACATACTGGAGAGAGTCCAGTGAAGGGCCACTAAGATGATTAAGGGACTGGAGCATCTCTCCTATAAGGGAAAGGCTGAGGCTGTTCAGCCTGGAGAAAAGGTGGCTCAGGGGGATCTCATCAGATGGGAGGGTGTAAAGAAGATGGAGCCAGGCTCTTTTCCRTGATGCCTGGTGACAAGACCAGAGGCAAACTGAAACACAGGAGGCTCCCTCTGAACATAAGGAAACACTTTTTTACTGTGAGGGTGATGGAGGACTGGCCCAGGCTGCCCAGGGAAGTTGTGGAGTCTTCATCCTTGGAGATATTCAAAAGCCACCTGGACATGGTCCTGGGCAACCGGCTCCAGGTGGCCCTGCTTGAGCAGGGGGGTTGGACCAGATCCCTTCCAGAGGTCCCTTCCAACCTCAACCAGTCTGTGATTCTACCAGTTAAGSATAGCTATAGGTGCATATCTGTTTGTGAATTTGTATATATTCCCCTGTAGAGTATGTTAATAGTACTGCTAATGCCAATTTGACTAGTTTTGCACTGTTGAAGACACAAAGAACATTCAAAGGAAGACTTTGCAACTGGTAGTCATGAATTATGAAGAGGATGCAGTGTAATTTAATACATACACTAGGAGTGTTTTGAAGGACATTTATATGTGATTATATGAGAGAACAAGTAAGAGGAGAGATGTCTGATGTTTTTTAACTTTCTAAACAAGGCAAAACAAGAAATTGTATTAGAAGATGATAATAAAATCATTGCATTAGAAGGAATCCATTTGAAAAAAAATATTCTTCATACAGCCAACTGTCTCACTGATTTGTCATCTAACCTTTAAATAACTAAATGATGGTATATTCAGTAATAGGCTTCTGAAGTCCATAAAGCCTTCGGAAACCATGGTAATTTTCCTGAACTGGGAAAGAGACACACCTACCTGTCTTTATTATTAATAGGCATTTGCATCTCTAATCTGTCTTGCATTGTGCTGAGATTTCACTCTACTGGAGTGGCAAAGTGTAAAAACTAACTGTATTTTGGAAGAAAGATTCTAAGGTTGGTCTGGCAACTCAACTAAATTCTTTCAGATTCTGAGTAATAGGCTCAGCCTGATCCCAAAGGCTGCATTTCAATCTTTTGATTAGCAGAGCTTGAGGGCACTTCTTGGCTGGCAAATTAAGCCACCATGGAGCAAACTTTGCATTCTGACTCATAAAGGCTCTTTGCAAATATCATTAACAGGCTTTGGAATAAATCCTGCCTTCGTTTTTTTGTTGCCTTTTTTTTAACCCCAAAAAGGATTTAACATAGCAAGACATTTTGTACCCATTATCAGTTGTTTCATGTGGATAATTTCTTGTGGGACACAACTATCATGCTATATCCGGTCAGCTTTTTTGAATAAATTTCTAAATTTAGAAAAATTGTGTGCACTAGAAAGGTTAGTTTTCAATGTCTTTTTTTCATTTATGGTAACTGCAAATCTGCTGACCTGAGTGCTGCAGGGAGGCCTGAATACTGCACAGGAGACCTGTGCCATGGGCAGCACTATTTACAGCACATACTAAGTTTAGAAACCTAACGGTATCAAACACAATCAAACTATACAATGAACACAATTAAAGGTGAATGYTGTAGGACTGACAGATTGGTAGACTGAATTAAGTACATGCAGATTCCTGCCTGCTTCATTATGTTCTATACAACTGTTAAGTCATATGGAAAAATACAATTCTGCTTAAAAGCACTCCTCTTCATCACAAATCCAAGGATAACTTTGCAAATTCTGGGTAATAGAGAATGAAGCACTTGTATAGATAAACACCATAATTAATACTTATTTAATGGAGAAAAAGTATAGTAGTAAATGAAAAAAAGCTACCCTTGAAAATAAAGCACTAGTTTTGTGCTGGGAGTTATGAATTTCATTAATTTCCTGTCAGGATTTTATTTTTGTAGTAGTCATTTTTACTCATGAGTGGGTGGCTTTTAAGATGAACAGCTGAAACAATTTAACTGAGAACTTTGAGCTGGAAATGTCAAGTGTAAACTATAAAAGAGGTTGATAGGGAGCAAGAGTTAACCAGAAGTGCTGCTTTGACACACAACCCCTTTGAATTCAGGGTAGTCAAGTTTTTTATCTGTGGTGAGTGGCTTGTTTTGTTTCTAAAGGAAAAACTAGAAAAAAAATCACATGGAGATGGTAGTTAAGTACAGGTTAGGCCTCTAGCTGCTTCTGACACTGTAATTATTCATGCAAATTGTCTTTGCTAACTGCAGTCAGGAAGATAGGGTTACGGTCTATCGTGAGTAGTACTGTGAACTGTCATGTTATGCACTCAAGTTGGGTGACTGTGGTAGGAAAATGGCAGTCCTGATCAGTAGCCGAAGGAAAGCGAAAAATATAACACATGGCAAAAAAGAATGACATTTACTTCCACTTACAGCAGCTTAATCTTCCTGTTTGGAAGGCTGGAATGGCCTTTTAATAGTAGTAATGTTAGGTGGACAGACACTAATAATAAGACCCTACACCACCCCAGTCATACTGGACACACCGGTCTGCTGCCAAACTAAATAAAACAGAGCAGGAAAGCAGCCTTGTTTTCTAGCCTTCCAGGAGAAAGACAGAGGAGTTTCCCATAACATGCTCAGGGGTTCTCCTGTCTTCATTTCCCATCTTGCTTGTATTTAACCTCTCTTTTTATGGGTTTCTACTTCCAAATCACAGTATTTTTAAAATCTAGCTGACTATTTAAAAATCCTCGTCATCGAAAAAAAATCCAGATAAAATTATTTTGTTTACTTTTTATTTTTTCTTGAAATTAAGCAGCTGCAATGTGTTTCTTCTCTCTTCTTTATCAGAGTATCACTTATGCTTTTGTTTTATATTGTCTCAAACCTATTTATTGTTCACTGCAATAGTAATCAAGGTCTGACTGCGTTTGTATTGACATGGAACAGGTAAGAATTTATTATATGATCTGCTCATTGCACTAAATGTTGTTACCTTGTCTATCCATAGAAAATGCTGTGTCCTTACAGCCTTTCTCAATGTCATTCTCCCTGTCCTTCACATCCTCGTAAATGGGAGGGCAGAGGCTTCTGTTTCTCTACTAGAAATGCATTCTGGTGATGCTCAGACATAGCAATGGCCTTTGTGTCCACTCAATCCCCATGTTACTGTATATATTACACAGATTATAATGCTGTGCTCTCCTTTATATGTCTGTTTCATATTCTTTAAGAATTTCGGTGGAAAAGCTGAGTAAGCATTTTTTTGTCAGTACTGTGCTATTTGTAACAACTTTCTAAGAGATGCTTTCATAGATACTATATTGACCTTTCTTGGTTTGCAGAATCTGATGAGAAAGACCCACCAAGGATAGGCTAGTATGATGCCCAAAGTAGGCAAAGTTGGCCTTTTGCAATGGGCAATGTTCCTTTCATATGCCATGCCTAGACTAGAACTCAACCCCTTAAAAGTGTGAAAGTGAAGTGAATATTTAATCTCAGTGCAGATCTGGTTCTGAGGTAAAGAAGGTGTATGCATCACTTGCTATTCTGCAGTAGCCATTTTGGTTTTGGTGCTTCTTGAGCATAAATGTAACAACACTGGGTTACAGTGTTTTCTCAATGAATAGAGATATTCCTGCTGTACTGTATGGGATCACTAAAATAATATTGGCTAAATCATCGGGAACTGCTGTAGACATGTCACACCCAAGMTCTCAGGTTACAAGACTCAAAACAGCACTCAGTAATACGGAAGAGCCAGAAAATAAAAAGCAAAAAGAATTACAGGTTTCTAAGAGATGATAAACAATGGGTGTGATTTCTGACTTAATGCAAACAGGGGAAATCTCTGGCACAAAATTCTTATTTAAGTCCAGACTAAGATCTAAAAACAGAGAGAAGAAATGCATTATTTGAAAAATCTCTGTTTCCACTCAAGGAATACAGCAAATCTGTGCTTACTGGACACTTTTGCAACAGAATGCATGAAATCATTTGAAAGATTGATAGGTTGACATACAGATAACTTTGCACTGATACAGAATTTTAAATGAGTTCCGTATTCACAGTCATAGGAATAAAGTGAAAGCCATTATATGTGGTTCTCAGAAGAAGTGAAAAGTAAGATAGAGAGCATTTTCTGATAGTAATTTGGGCATTTTTGAACTCACAGAATTAGTACTAGTAACTGAATTAAAAACAAAGTTGTAATTGCTGTCCTTGAAAATGGCTCAAAACAGTCAGATATTTGAAGCCCAAGAGGAAAAGATATTGTCACTACCTGAGGCAAACTCTGGCATATAACATACCTTCATGCCCTTTCATCTTTATGATTGAAGATTTTTCTAATCAGAAATTMAGTCATGAAAGTTATTGCAGTGGAAGAAGAAATGTCATGCAAAATTTTAAATTTCCTGCATTTATACATTTTTATATCCTCATGTGGAGTTTATGATCTGTTGTGCTCCATCATTGGGAACTGCCAGACCCAGAAGTAAGGAAATACTATCTCTAAATAAAGCAACTTTTAATATTTCAGGGATCTGTGTAAGATGATTATTCTTTTGGAGCTTTTCACTCTGAAACAATGTTCAGAAATCCTAGAAATTAAATAACTTGATGTATTCAGGTCATTAAAGGGAGTTATGGTGGGGATAGGAGCATCCAACTGTTGATCTGGAGCTGAAAAAATCTGCCTGTATCATCATAGATTTGTCTAGACAAATGGATGAGTAAGCATTTGGTGTGAGGTAGTGAGTTATCTAGCACTTGTCAGCAGCAGTGCAACTTCTCCCTTTAATCGTTAACAAGGAATATTACTTTTTGTTCATCATGAATATACTTCCTATCTAGGCTGACCTCATAACTGTAGCCTAGATTGAAAATGTTCCCTGAACAGTTGGAGAAAGGTAAGCTTTGCTGCCCTGAATAGGCACTGCTTAAAATGTTTCTCTTCCATACGCAGGCTGAGGAACAGGCACAATTGAGCTTGATGAGAGTCTTTCCATGAGTATACTCTGCAAGCTGAAAAAAAATTACATGTAATGGAAATTTTAGGAACCGGTATGCACTTTGCCCAGTGGCCTCCTTGAACCTTCCTTTTCATCTTTGCATCACCTACACACTTCCATTTTCCTTTCTTGTTTCAATGAGAGAACAGAAGGGTCTTGATTGAGTTATAAAATCTTGCAGCTTTACATCTGTGTGGCAGGGCTTGAGTGCTTTAAAAGACAACTTAATGTTAGTTCTAGGTGGTTGACGTGGAAATACCAATCTTTAGGGAGAAATGGTTTCATTTTCTTTTAATTTCAAAACAAATGAATGTCATTTAGTCAGTCCCCTTTCAACACTCCTTATATCATTACTACATCATATTGCCTTCTGTGAAAGGACTGAAATTCTTTTTGATGTGTACTGTGGTGTTTGAAATTCTTTCTTTCAGTGAGTGAATGAAAATTCAGTACTTTCTTGTTTGTTTGTTTTGCAGAAGCTTGCTTTCCTGATAGTCTTCTAGCACGATGCCAGAAATTACCTAAAGGTTATCTTACCACTGCAAAAATATTTAAGAGATTCAGGTGTTTGAGTTTGTTTAGTAAGATAAACTGACTGAATACAGAAACAGCAGAATGAAGTAACTCAACTTAATGTGTTTTTGATTGAAAGATACTATCCTGTGCTTGAATTTTATTATTAAAAGTACCCAGTCTGTATGAGTCTGTCACTTTTGCATAAATCCCACAGAACAGTGATAACAGCAAATACATTAGACTGCCATTTCAGCCTACACCCCATGTTAGCCACCAAAACCCTTTTGTGGGTCTGTGCTACTGCTCCTGTCTAAATATTCTCTTTCATTCACTCTGTATTTGATACCTATATGCTCAAATAGAGCTAAAGCTGTTCATGGAAAGCCTCCACAATGAAACATGAAGAGGTTTTGAGGGAGAAAATCTATGTTACAATTCCATTTTCTCTTTTTCCAGCTGAGAACATTTATAAACAATACTCTCGTAGGTGCTATTACAGATATCTATAGAACAACCTATTTTTCTTGTCCTGCTTTTCTCCCGTATGCTTTTGATTTTAATAACTTGTATTCCTGCACGGGCAATAGTGATACTGAGGTTGCAAAATGTTTTCTGCTTTAAAACCTGATTGCAAATAATGATTTTGTGACTCATTAGCTCTTGGGTTGTAATTTTCTATTTCTGGTTTCTAAGTAAAGAAGAATCTTGTCAGTCTGCATTGAAGCAGCTCAATTGTTTTTGAGTCAAGACCATGTATAGAAAAATACTGTCCCAAAATATAAAATCCTTCTAGTCTTCAACAGATGCTACCTGGGGAGACCAATGTACTATCACAGTGTGAAGATGATAACTGTATGAGACTTTGTTGAAAATACAGAAATGAGCTTTCTTTTGGGGTTCCTTTTTTTCAATTCTTTAACAAAACTGGAGACGTCCACCTAAAGAGTGTTATGGTTGAGAGGTATGTGAAGCAAGGTGAACAATGAAATACCTGGTCGTCAGGCCAGCTATAACTTGATCATGCTGCTCTGCAGAATTGGATGAAAGGGTTCCTTGTGCTGTTACCGTTGCTTGCCACAGAAAGAGCTCTCAGATCAGGTGCAGCGGGCAGCCCTTTTACTGCTAGATCTTTCATTGTAGTCATGGAGCTAATGGTGATGTATAGGTGTGTGGATGGGCAGAACTCAGACGAAGTATCAAAAAACTGGCTCTGCAAGAGCATGTGAAAAACAGATATATCATAGGACTTTTTCCATCCTGGAAAAATTGTTCTTATGAAGGGGTGAGAATGAAATGGATCCTTAACAAGACAGGTGTTTTCTTTCATTTTCAACACCTATTACCTACCTTTATACTCTGAGAGTGTACATAGGAGCATCTAAGCAACCTACTTACACTATGCATTCTCTTCTATACTTCTAACAGTTGTCTTTCTTTTCTTTCTCTTTGAATTATACAATTCACATCTTTTTAGTATTACATCATACGGCACTCTGCATTCACTATCTTTTGATGCTGCTGATATTGTAGGTGAAGGTGTATGTTTTAATTTATATAACACCATTTCATTCTTACTATTTTCTTTAATATTTTCTCTGTATTTTTATACATGCTAGTACAATACATGCTGACCTTGTTTCCTGATTCTACTAAATATATGTTGAGACCTAAGTTGCAGGGCCGTTGCCGCTAGACTCAAGCAACAACAATAACAACAACAACAACAAAAGCTATTCTATTCCTTATTTCACCTTGGCAATTGATTAAAGAATCACACATGCTACTTTTCCATTTTCTGTTTGTGTAAGTTTTCTGACGTCTTTTTCAACAGCAGAAGTTCAATGGCTAATACACAAATCTACACCCAATAAGAGCAAACTTTGAGCCTGTTTCTGTAATGCTTATCCTCTCAGCAGTACTACAGAATTTGCTGGACAAATCCACATTTCCTCTGTTTGACATAAAGATCATCCTTGTATTTTGCAAAATTGCAGAGATGTCATTTCTTATGAATTTATTTATTGCAGTACCTTACAATCTCTAAGTGCTAAACTAAACAGAGAACCCATATTCTGAACTTTAAAAACAAGAATAACATTTACAATTCTATTACCAGGACAACTGATTACTTTTACCTGGACCTCTAGCCATTCTTAGACCTCTGAAAGGACAGAAACTTAATGGAGCTCAAGATGTTAAGAGAGCAAGTGAATTCTTTCTTAGTCCAGCTGAATACTTATTTTGATTTCTTTTTTTGTCACTACAAAACAAAAAGAAAAAATGCACACATTTCTGAATCCTTCACCCTGCCACAGTAAAAACACTGGGCAAAAGTGATAAATAAGAAAGTGGATTTTCTGATTTTTCTCTACAGGCAGGGAAGACCATCCCATGTATGTGTTTGATGAGATAAAAGCATTGTGGATAAAGGTGATGCCAAGCTCTTTCCTAGGAGGTGCTTCAGGAGGTCTATTATGCTTACTCACCTAGGTGAATGAATGAGAGCATTATGAATGGGAGGCCATGGCAGCTTCTGAAAAGTTGGCTTGGGTGCTCACATAGAGTATTATTTTGATAAAACTAGAGAAATGGTCTGAAATCAACAGTGCAAAAGCAAGTGTCCTTCATTATATTGGGAGCCTTGCAGGAGACGTTGTATTTGAGGAGTTAGTGATCTTCATCAGGCCATTTCTGCTCTGTTGGGCCCTGTCCTTAAGGCTGGAGCAGCCCATACGTTAGCATGAGCAGCTGCTGTAAGGAAATCTGCTGGAGTGCCCCATACCGGCCTGTGCTGCACACTGGTGGATGTTATGACAGAGATAACAGTCCAGCCTGTCAGGAGAAGATGCATGGTTTTGCTTAAAGGCACTGCAGCATAGGAGGGAGGAGGAACCTATCCACGGATGGGATCTGCGCAGCGTGCTGGGGGAAAATCCATCTGCAGTCTGTCGGATGCTGCATGAAAGTGGGCTTCCCAGCATCTGATGGGATGCAAGATTTACTCACTATCTATACTCCCTTTTTTTTTCTATCTTATTAAAACAGCTATGTTGTTATGCCATTTTTTGTTGGGCCTTTTTTACTGAGATCCCCCCCAAAACCCCTTCACCCTCTCTCTCTGCCCTCCCCAGCCCCCATTCATGTTTGTAAAGTATGGCTTCTCTAAAACAAAATCCTACTTTCAAATAGGGAATGGAAAATAATTGACCAAATACTGTACAAAAGAATCAGACTATGAATTACTGTATGATTGTGCTGGTTTTGGTTGGGATAGAGTTAATTTTCTTCATAGAAGCTAGTATGAGGCTACGTTTCGGATTTGTGCTGGAAACAGTGTTGATTATACAGGGATGTTTTCATTATTGCTGAGCAGTGCTTACACAGAGTCAAGGTCTTTTCTGCTTCTCACCCCACCCCACCAGTGAGTAGGCTGGGGGTGCACAAGAAGCTGGGAGGGGACACAGCTGGGACAGCYGACCCCAACTGACCAAAGGGATATTCCATACCATGTGATGTCATGCTCAGCATATAAAGCTGGGGGAAGAAGAAGGAAGTGGGGGACGTTCAGAGTGATGGCGTTTGTATTCTCAAGTCACCATTACCCGTGATGGAGCCCTGCTTTCCTGGAGATGGCTGAACACCTGCCTGCCGATGGGAAGTAGTGAATGAATTCCTTGTTTCGCTTTGCTTTGCTTTACCTATTAAACCCACAAATTTTCTCACTTTTATTCTTCCGATTCTCTCCCCCATCCCACCAGGGGGGAGTGAGTGAGCAGCTGTGTGGTGCTGACTTGCTGGCTGGAGTTAAACCACGACAATGATATTGATGCAAAGAAGAAGGGAAAAAAGACATGGATGATAAATATTTTGCTCTGCTTGATACAAGGAAGTAGTCCTCACCTGCTCATCTGAAATGCTGTAACTATTTTAGACACATAGGCAAACTGAAGAGAGTTCAAAACAGGGCAACAAGAATAAAAGGATTTAAAAACATGAAGGCAGGTTGAAGGAGTTGGACTTCTTTAGTCTTGAAACCAGAAACCTGTCAGAGGACATAAGAGCTGTCTTCCAATACATGGAAAGTTGTTCCAATGAAGATAGCGGTCATACATTCTGTGTCTGCTAGCACAGTGAACAATAATGAGCTCAGCTTGCTGTAACGAAGCTGTAAGTAGGATACGAGGGAAAGCTCATTAGCTATGGAGAACAGGAGGGGAGCACAGGGGGAAATCCTGGAGCCCATGTTGGTGGACATTCTGCAGAGCAGCCTAACAAGCCGTGTCTCAGGTCCAGGCACACTCAGTAGTCTGTGGTGAAGGGACGGGTGACTTCCTGAGGTCTTGGTTGTCATTACATTTCCATGCTCAAGATTTCCCTCCCCCAAGGCTCTGGATTGCAGTGTTGTATGTAGCAGGGAGCAAAAGGGAAAAGCTAGCATACCAGAATACATAAGCTGCAGCAACAGTCCTGTTATTTTGTAGAGTATTACATCCACCGTTCCCAGGAGGGAAACTGAGACACTTTGAGCAATTCTTGTCTTTACTGTCCTACCCTAATTCTCAGGAAATGTCTGTGATGGGAAGGAAAAATATATATTTTATATTAAAATATATTAAAATATATATTTTTAACAAATTCTAGTTCAGCAAATTAAATAAACAGAGTGAAGATGAACATTAAACCAGGTTAGTTTTGAATGAAGAAAAATATGTTTGAATTGTCTGTTCTAGTACTTGCATTCTTAATGGAGGGATTCAGTCATTATATATGCATTTCTGGGCTTTGTGTTTCTATCTTAGATTTTTCCGTAGCAAGACCATCCAATGTTTTGTCAAAAAACCTCAACCAAACCAAACCAAAATAGCCCCCCAAAAACCCAATGAACCACTGCATCTCTATTCCAGAAAGATGTTTAGAAAATATTGTTTGAATCTGACAAACATTTCTGCTATGCTGTATTCATAAAATAAGGCAAAGAGCATAAATAACTGGAAAATGACAAACCCAAATAGGGCATCTTGCTATTTTTCTGATGACCTTAAATAAAATTTTCCAGACACTCATCTCTGTAAAAAGAACATGGAGAGAGTGCAGCATGGAAGTTTATAATTAGGACAAATAAGACACCAGCAAAACATAATACACAAGAATTAGAAAAAAACAGGAAGAAAACAAATATGAATTTGTCCAATACCACTGAATAGAAATGAAGCACAGTATTATGAAGTCAGTTTACTTTGACTTTTCTTTCTTCAATGATTTGAGAAAATATTCTCAAATAATTTCTATATTACTTTTCTTGTAAGTCTTTCTGGATAATGGAATATATTTTAGAAATAAGCCAAGGCTATTTTTTAATTTTGGTTTGTTTTCCTCTTTAATGCTGTATTATATTAAAAAAAAATCTGCTGCATTAAATTAAAATTGCAATTTTTTTTTTTTTTTAAAATTATAATTATACCATTAGTTTTAGAGAAAAAGAAGTAAATTTTTAAGGCTTGAGTTTTGATAATTCTGTGAATAAGTGGCAGCAATATCAAAGCAGCAGGCCACTCCATCCTTAGAAACACTTCAAGAATTTCAAATGAGAAAAAGAGTCTCTCAAGTTTTTATTCTTTTTAAATGCAAATAAATGAAAATCTAATTAAAGATGTATGGTTTATTGACACTTCTTATTTCAAAGTTAGGGTTTATGCTATTTTTAAATGAAAATCTTAAATCATGCCTGGTCTTTGTGATAACTTCATTTTTTCATAAGGAGAATGCTGATATACTTGTATTGATTTGATACACCTAACACTAGTATAAAGTATGTGACAGTTTTCTATTTAAAATAGGAAAGGAAAAGTGCATTTTTTGTATCATTAAAAATRTTGTAAACTAATTTTTGTAGAAGTTTGTATATGACAATTTTTTTAAAAGGATCTACAGCTGTACAACATTTACTTTTAAAAGGAGCTACTCCAAATCCCTTCCTGGATCCTGATTACCCTAAATAGCAAGGATTGAAGGGCTTCTGCCAGCAAGGATGTTACGGTGTTTCTACTCCCCTCTGTCCACCATGCATGCATCCTATTCGTGTGCTGAACCAAATCTATTTATTTCACTGATTTGAAACTAGACTCTATGGATCATTACTGGTGTAGGATGGTCCTATACTTCTTCTGTAGGCAAGACTCTCATTGACGCAAATGAGCAAGACCAAAATCACAGGTGACCCATGTGTGTCTTGCATATATCTACAAGTAGATCAAATGCAGCTCCCATAACTGGCAGTTGCACTATGGTAACTGGGAAGCTGCTGAATACTCTGAACCCCCAGGTGAGCATCCAACAGCTGATATTGGTTGCCCTAAGACCCTACTGCTCAGTTCTGTCCCAGCCCTTAGTGGAGAGATGGGCTCTATGGTCCTCACTCACTCATGTGCAACTCTGAGTCTTCTCTCCTCAGATCTTCAACATATGAAGTATGCATTTTATGATTAATTGACCATAAATTTTTTGGTTTGTGGTTCAGAAAGGTTCACACATTCATTAGAAGTGCTCATATCAAAATTATCATGGGAATCAGTAATTTTTAACTGAGACAATGTGATGTATTGCTGTGAAATGATGCAGGATGCTCGAAGAAAAAAACAATAGGAGATCTAATTTGGGGAGAGAGGCACAATAACATCTCATTTTCACACTGGCAGAACTCTACAAAGCAGTATCCTATATACTGATAGTGCTTTGGCCATAAAAGTGAGCAAGCTGGAATGCATTAACCAATGCATTAAGTTTTGACCATTAGTAATGGGTGGTAGAAAGTGGAGCTCTCTTGACTAGCACAGTGCACCCTAAGTATTGCTGGGGAAGTGAGTTAGTGCCTTGGAAAGTGCTCAGCTTTTAAGTTGGGTCTGAGAGATGAAAGATTATGACCTCTGATTCCTTATGTTATGGAGAAACGTGAACTTTTTGCAGCTATGGGCTCCACAGAAGTCCTGTATTTACTCACTACTAGGATTCACCTTACATTTGAATGTCATGTCCAAAGTAGAAAAAGAGATTATTTTTTGTAGATGGGCAGGCTTTGCATTTCTTATATTTGGATTAAATGAAATCTTGCAGATACTAGCCAAAAGCAAGCTTGATTACATAAATATTCTCCTGGCCACATCACTTCATCAGGGCTTTTTTTAGGAATAATAAATGTTTCAAAGATAGCTGACAAAAATGTCATGTAGAAAAAAACAGCAGCAGATTGATTTAATGTGAGAGAAATAATTGCCATGATTGGCTATAAAGCTATCTTAATATAACATTCAATTTTGCAGTGAAGCATTTCCCTCACAAATAGGAATCAAATTGCATCAGCTTAGATACTAAAATCATAGATTGCAACAAAAAAGCCGTTTCTACAGAGAATTTTTTGAAGTTTATATTTCTATTTGAAAGTGTGTTTTGGAAAAAAGATCTATTTCTGATTGTGCTAATTTTCATTGTGGTAGGACAGATTTTTGTGGTACATGCTGAAGGGTGACTAAATTTCTTCTCCTTTCTTTGCTCTTAGGAAGGGGAGTCAGATGTGCCACCTCTGACTGCCTCTTGTTCATGTCTGCGCAAGATTCACCAAGTTTCTCCTCTGTATCAGTCCAACTCAATATATTCCATTATCTGTTCTCTTAATTACTGACTTCTTGAGCTTTAGCTGCCTGATTTGTTAGAAGTTGTTCTGTTTCTCACTACTTTGCCACTTTCTTTTGTTCTTCCGTCAGAACTAGGAGGGATCAACACATCTCTTGTTTCTTGCATCGTTATCAACACTAGGGCAGCTATCAAATGCTCTGTTACTGAAAAGAGCACTGATTGATATAAAAACAGCTCAGTATTAGTAAGCAAGAGGAAAGTGGATAATAAATTAAAATCACAGGAAGAAACTGCCTTTTGTTATCAGTCTCCTTTTAAAGAACTGCACTGAAATAAGACTTTTATTTACTAGTGTTGTAATTCATGTTAAACAAATAACAGAAAATGCACTCTAAAAATAACAGCTGTTTTTTCTTTTGCTTGTCAACCAGAAAAGTATTTCTTAAGCAATCAGAAAACAATTCAGTACATTTAAGTCCTTAAATTATTTTGGCAGTGTGCCTTCTTACGTTGCACATTTGAGCAGCGACTGAGCACCAATTGGCCAGTACTACATTTAGCCATGGCTCTTGGCCTTGGGCGGCACTTCTGTTCTGTTAGAGAGAGGAGGTAGGCTGCTACCACAAAACCTTTAAAGACCTTATTTTAACATTTTATGCAAAGCCACAGTCTGAAGTTCAAAACTTCTGTAACATGTTCAGAAAGAAATTCAGCATGGCATATTCTGTGACAAACAATTTCTGGAATTTCACATGACAGACCAGACCTTGGGCAGGCAAGTGGAATTCCCTTCAGATGATGATAAAGCAGAAGATATGCTCCAAGGTGCACTTAATGCACTTCAGCTGTTAATAGCAATTTAATGCTTGGGACCAGATTAAAGGGAATCCAAAGTAAGATTTCTTTAAATAATGTGTATTTTAGCCATCAAGGTTCTCAGCACCAACTTCTTCATTCTATATAGCCATTCCCATTGTGCCCCATGACTTGCTAATTTAAAKATAACCTCTATTGCCCAAGACAGGTTGTCCTAGAAACTATTGTAATAATGCATTGATATTTATATGTATAGCCCTGCACACATCTTATGGCTGGTTGCCCCTATAATTAAAACACTTGTCATTATAGGTTATGTTTATAATTTATCATATGACTTATAAATATCCATTTAATATCTGTTAAAACTTCCTGATTCCCAGATGAGAAATAGAAAAGAATTTTGGAGTGAAGCTTCATGTCAAAGTTTTCCTGGGCTGTGAAGGAGAAGGCTGTGTTCTTGTGATACTCACCATATTCTCACTATTTTTCACTTCCTGTTATTTAATACAGCTGGTTCTGAGGAAAGCAATGGATCTGCTGTCTAGCCTGCAATTGAATCTTATTGACTTAGATTTTTTGTTGATTGCATTAAATGTATGCAGAAGCAAAAGCCAGTTAATATGACAACTGAGAAGTCATTTGTCATCACAGTTATCCCCAAGTCTGGCTGCATTGTTGTGAATAGTGTGGAAGGCAGGGGAAAATTGTATATCAGAAAGCACTATTGCTATAAAACCAGCACGAAGATAGAAAGCAAAGCAGCCAGAGGTGTCTTAACTTTTAGCATGAACTTATTCAAATAGTCTTGATCTCAGTGGCCCACAGTAACTAGGGGAAGTGGCAAAGAAACTCAGGATGTTGAAACCTGTAGATAGAGGGCACAGTGATCGCCATGCTGCTGCACAGAAGCAATCGTTAATAACTCAGATATTACCAATTGATCTGAAAACACTTTCAAGGGAGGTAACTGTCAAGACTGCATTTTATAGAGGAAGAGGCTAAAGCACAGAGTTTAAATGACTTGCTAGCAGCTCAGCGGTAAACATTGGTCTCTTGAGTCCTATCAGTTGCCTGTTCGTTATACTACTGATATTGCCATGTCTCTTCTGGAGTTCTCCAAAGGTTTACCACAGTGTAGGAATCCATGACAAAGTTATTAGATATAAGTCTGGTAATAAAAAACCCTTTTCAGGAGTGCATCTCACACAGTTCTTTTCATAACCACTTCCAACAATGGTAAGGGGCCCTGGGGCTAAAAATCTTTACATTACCCCACAAAATGCAGGAACTCCTTCAAAAGTCATTCATCTGGATTTGGATGAGGGGGAAGTATCAGAAATTCAAAAGCATGGTAGATGCATGACATTCCTCTGTGGATGGCTATTAGCTTGCTAGCAATTTTGTGAGAATAATTCAGCTTGTGGATTCTATGGCCCTGGATTCATTTTGTGTGGCCATATATAGCAATCCTGCAGTGGCAATAGATGGAAGTAGCTCGCCCGCTGCCAGCTTTCTTCCACAACTAGAAAACTGGCATTCTGTTCTGAAAGCTTCTTTTACTTAACTTTTTTGGGGGGCTGTGAATGGATCACTGTACAAATGCTGTACAAATCCAGCCTGTAAATTACCCAGCAAATGAGGTGGTGGGTAGCCCCTCCATGTTGTGCTTTTCTGTTGCTAAGCTGTGGCTATGGTGCCTCTGCTATACCTTTATCTATAGAGCAACATGAGCTTTTCCAGATCTACTTAAAATGGGAAGTGGCAGATTATATGACACATATGTCATTACTTAAACTGATTTTCTTTATGTTCACTTATGTGAGTTACTTTTGTTGGATCAATATAATGATGGTGTGGAATAAAGGCCTTTCTCTGCTGCCTCGAGATGCATAAATATACAAACCCTTATTATTGATCAGAAAAGATGTGGTGAAAGTAGCACACTAGATCTTGTATCAGACTCAAGTGATAGCCAAAACTTCCATTTTTTCTTCCAGCTTTTCATGATGTTGTTTCTTCAGATGCGCAATGCCTGGCCCTGCTGTGCAAGGGGGAAAGAAGTATTCAGTGACCCAGGGCAAGGGATAGGGTAGCCTCAATCTCAAGGTGTTTTACCGA
This sequence comes from Phoebastria nigripes, assembly GCA_035582835.1. Lineage (NCBI taxonomy): Eukaryota > Metazoa > Chordata > Aves > Procellariiformes > Diomedeidae > Phoebastria > Phoebastria nigripes. The sequence goes on from JAYKAV010001599.1 coordinate 848,340, forward strand.
AGGATTAGAGAATGGGACAAAGACCCTGTGAAAATAAGAAGAGGTAGGCAATGAAATCAACAGGTGGTGGATGAGAATATTGTATAGGTGATTTCATTCTGTTCATTTTTGTTCATTTGCAAAATTGTGGGTCAAAAGAAAACAGGAGAAACAGCAGTGAATTTAAGAAGAGCTGAAGATACAGCATGCACTGTGAAGCTTTTTGTCTAGCAGTCAGTGGAGATAAACTTTACATTTCAAAGACAGCAGGATGAGAGGCCAGATTAACAGCAGAGGAAGTGAAAAAAAATTTTTTTTGAGCCTTCAGTAATGCAGGATCAGAAGAGTTTGCTGTGATAGCATATTTAACATACTTTAGAAGCCAATTGCAGGATACTTTGTGGCACTACCGAGATCAGAGAAGACTTCAGGAATCCTAGAGGAGAGCAGAAATAGAAAAAACTTCAAGAAATCTCAAAATCCTTGTAGGTGAGTGAAAGAAGGAATTAAATATGAAATATAAACCACGGATGTGAATATGTAGATTTTAGTTTTGTGGCAAATTGGACATTCTGATTTTGCATTTTTTAGCCAAAAAAAGTTATTGAGCTCTGTGAAAACACAATTAGATAAAATGTTGTGAAGATTAATTATAAATTTAGCACTGAGGGAAACAATAAACATATTTTACCAAAATAAATAAGTAGCTAAGTGAAATCTGTGTTTTCCTGAATAAAAACAAGTGAAGCAAACAAATTATGGGATTACGCATCTAATTCAAACATGAATATGGCAATATTGGATTTCATTGTGGCAGTTGTCCATTGTCAATAGGAGTCACCATGACGAAACAGCTGAATTTTCTGGAAGTCAAAGTGTGAAATAGAAGAGCCTGCTAATACATGGAGCTGTTACATTTAAAAGATTCAGGGTAGGGGCAACCATCTCAGTTTTAGGGTGTGCTTTGTTGAAATGCTTAGCTACTGTGTGGTTCATTTAGAAAGACATTAGGTAAGGAGATACTGTACAATTAGGAATAAAGGTATCCTATTAAAAAATGAGGTACATCAATGGGAGGACTGTCTCTTATTATAGGCTTGGACGATATGTTTTAGCTAGAGGCTTACATTAGTATTCAGGCACTTGTTTTATATTTTTCCTGTTTTTACAGTGCTATCCCCTTGAAACTCATTAAGCCTTTTTCTGCAGTAGGCTAGCCACTCAGGTATGAATAATCTAAGGGGTAAACAGAATATTGTTATAAATACACAAGTGTCCATTACAAGAAGTAGTAAATTTAAAGATGATTAAAAAGCAACAACAAAGCACAAATACCCTCTCAAGCGCATACAGCTATAACATAACCAGTATGTGTTTTTCTTGTAAAGGATTCATTAGAACATAAGTCTTAGAATTGAGTGAAATAAATAACTCAGCCTGATTAATGAGCTACCATTAATCATCTCTAGATCACAAGTTCAAAAACAAAAAAGGATTTATTTGTTATTGCTTTGTGCTTCATTTAATCATGAGACCCATGCAAAATAGGTGTAAAAATGCTGTACTGTGTATAAATGAGGACACATTCTAACATGACTGTGTTGTACACATTTTTACAAGGCTGTTGAGAGTTCTAGTTCAACAGACCATCTAAACATACATCCCTCTGTTTAAAAATCCTCAGGTTCAACTGACTGAAGTGCAACTACATAAGGGCTATACGGGTTTAAAAAATTTTAAAAAAAGTTTGAGATGTCTAAATCAATGTTTAGGTAGATGAGGCAGTTAACTCCAAACCTGCAGTCTGAACTTCCTCTGTTTAAGGGTGGGGGAACACTGCAGGTGGTGTAATTTGCAAAGTGAACCAAGTACCTCCAGCACTGTGTCCCACATGCATGAGTGTGTCTTTTGTGGGCAAGGCAGTCAGTGAGGAATGTCTTTGTCCCTTTCCCTTTTGTGGATTTTATATAAAACCCATAGAATAAAACCAGAAATCTCCTCCTTCAAGCTCAAGAGAGTTCTATCCCAAAGAATATCAAGGCACGCAAAAATGCCAGGAGGCCTCTGTGGATGAACAAGGAAGTCCTAGCCAAATGCAAAACACAAAAAGGAAGCATACAAAGGGTGGAAGGAAGGATGGGTAACATGGGAGGAATACAGAAACATTGTCTGAGCATCCAGGGATGACATTCGGAAAGCTAAAGCCCAAATGTAATTGAATCTGGCCAGGGATGTCAAAGACAACAAGAAGGGCTTGTATAAGTACATAAGGGACAAGAGGAAGACTAGGGAAAATGTGGGCCCATTGCTTAATGAGACAGGGGACCCGGTTACACAGGGCATGGAAAGGGCTGAGGTACTAAATGCCTTCTTTGTCTCAGACTTTACTAGCAAGACTGGCCTTCAGGAATCCCAGGTCCCAGACACCACGGGAAAAGTCTGGAGCAAGGAAGATGTACCCTTGGTGGAAGAGGATCAGGTCAGAGAATACTTAAGCAAACTGGACATACAYATGTCCATGGGCCTTGATGGGATGTACCCACAAGTGCTGAGGGAGCTGGCTGATGTCATTGCAAGGCCACTCTTGATAATCTTTGATCAGTCACGGCAAATGGGAGAAGTGCCCGAAGACTGGAGGAAAGCAAATGTCACTCCTATCTTCAAGAAGGGCAAGAAGGAGGACCCAGGGAACTACAGGCTGGTCAGTCTCACCTCCATCCCTGGGAAGGTGATGAAACCATTTCCAAGGTCATCAAGGACAAGAAAATCATCAGGAGTAATCCACATGGCTTCACCAATGGGAAGTCATGCTTGACCAACTTGATAAACTTCTATGATGAAATGACTCCCTGGTAGACGAGGGGCTAGCAGTGGATATTGTCTACCTGGACTTCAGTAAGGCATTTGACACTGTCTCTCATAAGATCCTCAAAGACAAGCTGCTGATTGCTGAATGGGCTGAATAAGCAGAGAGTGAGGTGGATTGAAAACTGGATGAATGGCCGAGCCCAGAGCGTGGTGATCAGCAACGCAAGTCTAGTTGGAGGCCAGTAACTAGCAGTGTACCCCAGAGGGGTCAATACATCTTCATTAGTGGTCTGGATGATGGGGCAGAATGTACCCTCAGCAAGTTTGTGGATGACACCAAACCAGGAGGAATGGCTGATATGCCTGAAGGTCGTGCTGCCATCTGGAGGGACCTCAACAGGCTGGAGAAATGGGCTGACAGGAACCTCATGAAATTCAACAAGGGTAAGTGTAAAGTTCTGCACGTGGAGAGGAACAACCCCATGCGCCAGTATATTCTGGGGACCACTGAGCTGGAAAGCAGCTTGGCAGAAAAGGACCTGAGGGTCCTGGTGGACACCAAGTTGAACATGAGCTGGCAATGTGCCCTTGTGGCCAAGAAGGCTAATGGCATCCTGGGCTGCCAGGAGGTGAATCTTCCCCTCTCCTCAGCCCTGGTGAGGCCACACCTGGAGTGCTGTGTCCAGTTCTGGGCTCCTTAGTACAAGAAACATGGACATATTGGAGAGAGTCCAACAAAGGGCCACTGAGATGATTAAGGGGCTGGAACATCTCTCCTATGAGGAAAGGCTGGGACAGCTGGCGCTGTTGAGCCTGAAGAAGAGAAGGCTCAGGGGGGATCTCATCAATGTATATAAATACCTGAAGGAAGAGCATATAGAGGATGGAGCCAGGTTCTTTTCAGTGGTGCCCAGTGACAGGACAAGAGGCAATGGGCACAAACTGAAACACAGGAGGTTCCCTCCGAACATCGGGAAACACTTTTTTAATGTGAAGGTGACTGAGCACTGGCACATCCTTGGAAATATTCAAAAGCCATCTGGACATAGTGCTGGTCTACTGGCTCCAGGTGGCCCTGCTTGAGCAGGAGGGTTGGACCAGTTTCCCTCCAGAGTTCCCTTCCAACCTCAACCAGTCTGTAATTCTGTGAAATAATCCTCAGAGCTAAGCCTGGAATGCAAACACAGCTCCTATCTCCAAGTCACTGTCCTACCCTTGGACAACAAAATGACGCTGCTTCTTCCTCCTGTCCCAACTCCCCTTCGCATTGCACAAGTTAGCTATGGCAATTAGGGTGCTCTCAGGTGAGAGGAGGTGTGGGCTGGGGCCGCTTCAGACTGACAAAGGACTGCTTTAGTTATTTTTGATTTATGGAAAGTCAGGATTCTTTAACTGACAAAGATTTTCCTTCGTACTTGTTTCTTTACTTTCTTCAGACAACCACAACAACAAAACAGGCTCCTACAGAGAGCCAAAAGGAAATAACGAGTAGAAATCTATGTCTGAGTTCCCTTTCCCTCCCTGTTCCTGGAATGCAGGCACCCAGGTCAAGGTTGTGGCTTGATGCTGCCATTATTTTTTGACCCTCAAATCTTGTCTTGAAAAAATCAATGTGTGCAAAAGTTCTTTCAAGTAAACGAAGAGGCCTCACTGCTTGCTGTTAATGGTGGAAGAGGAGGTGGTACTGTTGTCCACAGCCTGGGTTGTATCTGATTAGCCTGCTCATAGAGCAGGAGATAAAGTTAGGGAGCAATTCAGATGCCCAACTTAGGTTACCTAGCGCCTTTGAGAAGGGTCTAGGTATCCCGTATGTTTGGTGTCATCAGTAACCATACTGTGCAATGCGGTAGCATAGTTTATGGTGCCTCAGGGCTTTCTTTGATTGCTTTCTTGAATTTAGATGCAGAGATTCTGCCTAAATATTTATTTGGATACATAACTAAATGCTTTCTTAGACATAAGCCTTCCTGTTTGATTTTGGCTAAGGAGCAGTGCCCAACTTGTTTTAGTTTGTGATGGTTGTAAATTGGGAAAAAAATCATTATGGCTAGTGGAGCTATATTCACACAACATTGGAGTACTTAATGTTTTACTTTACACTAGTGTAAATGTGGTTCTAATGCGTACTAATGCACAGGGTTACTGAGAAAATAAATTAATCAATGGGATGGTTATGGCCCTCAAATGAAGGCATTCAAAATGCAAAGTTATTATCTAAGAAAACCTTGACATTTAAAATTCAGCTGGCAATATTTTGACGTCAAATACGCAGTTAATTTTGAATATATGGAAAGTGTTCAGAGGTGTCGTGGTTTAACCCTGGCAGCACCTAAACACCACGCAGCCGCTCGCTCACCCCTCCACTCCGGTGGGATGGGGGAGAGAATCGGGAGGGCACGAGTAGGAAAACTCACGGGTTGAGATAAAAACAGTTTAATATTTGAAATAAAACAAAGTAGAACAGTAATAATAACAGTGGTAACAACAACAACAATAGGATATACAAAGCAGGCGATGCACGATGCAACTGCTCACCACCCGCTGAACCGACGCGTGCCCGAACCGACACGTGCCTGAAAAACGCGCGAGCCCGTCCTGGAACCCCGAGCCCCCCCCCACACCCTTAGTTTTTATACTGAGCATGACGTTGCATGRTATGGAATACCCCATTGGCCAGCTGGGTCAACCACCCCGGCTATGCTCCCCCCGCCAGCTTCCCATGCACCTGGCAGGGCATGGGAGGCCGAGAAGTGCCCGGTGCAAGCAGCACCCAGCAACAGCCAAAACATCAATGGGCCATCCACGCTCCTATTATACCAAACCCAAAACACAGCACACACCCCCCAGCTACTGGGAAGAAAGTTAACTCTGTCCCAGCCAGAACCAGGACAAGAGGCATATTCAAGTCTTTGTATTTTTCTCCGCACTGCAATGATGACCATTTGCAATACATCAAAAGTCAGAGCTCCAGAAGTGAAATTGACCAAAAAAGAAGAAAACAGTTTGGACTTGACCATGAAATGCTCTAAAGAATAGTGTATATACTAGTTCAATGAAAATGAGATGATCTTTAAACCCTCAGAGGACAAGAAAATGATGCTAAAACTGAACTCTGTCAGAAGAGAATACCCAAAATGTTAGGGTAGCTGGAAAAAAAAGGAAGATTAAGAGAGATTCTGCGTAACTGAATGGGTGAAATCGGATCATAAACAATTCTGTCATAGGGAGCTTTCTGTCTGTAGCTTCAAAGGTGTAAGGAATATGGAAAGTGGAATTGGCATCTCTGCTTTGTTGCTAAGTTTGTGACAGAGAATGAAATTCTGAGTTAGGATAGCTTGTTAAATTGAAGTTATACTAAAGTCTGCTTTTTATTTTTTATTGTTGCGTGACACTATCTAATCCTTTTGATATAGAAGTACAGAGAGAAACCAAAATTTGATGGTCAATATCTGTGAAGACAGGTTATAATGGAGTAATTCTTCCTTTGGCTAAGATGCAAACAAGTTACTAAGAAAACTAATGCTTGTGATTTTGCCACTTGTTTGTATTCTATATATTACAATGCCTTTTTTTCCTCACTAAAACGTGCTTTTGCAAAATGTTCATAGATTTAGAGGTAGCCTTGCAAAAATTCTAAAAGCCTTGAAAATGTATGCAAAAAGTATTCAGCAGATGAAGAGGAAGGATTTTTTTCCCTGAAATATCATCATTGAAATGGAATTATCATGAACCTTTATACTGAGGAGTAAGGCTGAGGATAATGGTTGTTCTTCAGCTGTTTAGTCTACAGGCAAGCCTGTTGCTTGAATTGGCATTACAGGTATTGAGACAGAAATCAGAGGGGATTGATTGATCCTTACCCTAACACATCCTTGATCTGACAGCTGGAAATAAATCTACTGGTTGATATTGAGACTGTGATTTTGTTCTTATGTTTGGAGCTGCTAGGAAAATAAGACTGTTACTGCCACAAATTATCAGACAAAGTTTATGAAGAAGTATTTGTTTCTCTGATTAATTTATTTTAAATGAATTTAGTTCTTTAAATTCATCCATATATTTTACTACCCTTTTTGTGTAGTAAAGGCTGTTTTGTTACTAAAATGTAAAGAAATGTGTATGATTGGRATGTTTTCCCATATATGGGGATTCTTAGATCTGAAGATTTTTAAAACTGGTAAAACCCTGTAACAAACTAGGTAGTGATGGTACAGAAAACTACCCTGTAGTTGTCCTACAACGATATGTGTGCATATATATGTGCATGATGCTAGCTTTGGAAGGAGATATGATTTGGTATTCATCATTTTTCCTAGTGTTCAAAACTCTTGATTGCTAGAAATAGAAAGTAAGGGCTGATCAAATTAGACTCAGAAAATATCCACAATAGTTTCATAATCTTTATAACAAGTTCTTTCTTACAATTTAAAAAGTAGTTCAGGTTGGTCAGAGATTGTGTAGCTCACAGGATCTAGATTGTTTGTATAGGTATTAATACTGAACCTTGTGATAGTTGGTTGTGGTGCAGTTAGCAAGCAGAAATAGCAAGCTTTTCTATTTTATTCATGATGTTTTATCTACTGTTGCATCTATGTTAGTGCCAGAATGAGAGGAGATGATAGGTTTTTAGCTTTTGTCTTCCAGATTTACCTGTACTTAACTAAAAGGAAAGAAGACATTTAGTAGCAAACGATAAATGGTGTCAAAAGGGAGCAAATATTGTTATTGGAAAATAGAATCCCGTGAGTTCCTTTTTCATTAAATATGTTATCTGTCAAGAAAATAGGTCAACTTTCTGGGAATTGAATTTTACAGAAGATGCCATCTGGCTTTTCCAATTGTTACAAGGAAGGATGCTTTTTTGTTTGTTTGTTTTGTATGAAATATCACAGTGTTCTATAGAGGTTTACAAAAAAATAGGTCTTTACAAAGACCTATAGGTCTTTACAAAAAAAGAGACTTTTTAAAACACCGAAGAATTAACTGCATATAAAAATGGTTTTCAGCTGTTACTGAGTCCATGTAAAATTTTTATGTGAGATGAAAAACAAATCTATTCAAAAAGTAAGGACTCAGCTTTTACTCAAGGATTTTTTTTATATTCACCATGAGATGTAAAACACTGACATTGGTTTTGCTGGCCTAATATTCCCAGAGGCCAAGATGTCAAACTTTGGACTCTGGTTTCTAGAGACCATTATACATGGACATGACAACTTAAATGGGCTGTTTGGGGTCTGACACCCAATAAAGCAATCTGCTCGGGTATAGCCCATAAGACTTGGGTTCTAAAATTCTAACAAATTCCCAAGCTCACATTGGATGCTTAAGCTGCCCTCTGTAATGCACATCTAAACATTTCAAACAAAATTCATGAAATCAGTCTTCTCAAAGGCTGTGATAACAACTACATGGCTTGAGAAGAGTCCACTAGAGATCTAGACCTTCAAAATGAATGGGAAATTTAGCCTCTGCTATTAAATTACACAGTAAATTATTGTTTGTTATATAATTCCAAACACATACAGTGGATAACTGAGCAAGAACCAGCTGAATGTCCTCTAGATTTATAAGTAACACAGCTATTCCAGTGAGCAGAAATATTGAGTATAAGCCCCCTAAAGCTATTACTGAAAAATAAATCCTGAAGATCCAATATTGTGCACTATCTAAACCATATACCTAGAAGTCATTCACTGCTTTCCCTTAACAGGAGTGAGCAAATATTTGAACATGCAGTATGCATGTTGAAATTCCGTCCTTCGACCCTGAAAAAGCAGAACCGTATAGGTACTTTGAGCAAACTTCAGGGTGCTTGGAGAAGGAAAAATAGGACATCTGTGATAAGGCAAATGACCAGGTTTCAATTTGGGATGTCTGCCTCACTGAATTCCACTTCTGTGATACTGATTTGACAGAGAAATTGGTTTTCCTGCCTTTTTCCAGTAACAGAGAGCTTACTTAAATAGGTTATCTGATGGCAGAAGATTCTTCACTGCCTTTTACCTTGAGTTTCTCCTTGATGTGTGAAAAGTAGGATAAGTGTCCATGAATCTGCTACACTCATTTTACACTAGTATAAATAACTACAGAGACTGTAAATTAATAAAAAACAGTACCTTGAGGGTGGGCATGTAGCCTCTGCTCTGTTATAATCAATGACTTTTGGCCTCTAGATTTAGTGAGTCCAAAATTTTACCTTGCAATCTAAAATCCCCATAGCCATGAAATTTAATTCTGGAATCATATTTCCAAGGGTGCAAATGTAATGTCTGGCAGCCTAGTTCAGCACCATAAGAGGGTGAGGCCATGAGAAAATGTGGACTTGAATGTACAACTAAATGTATTTGGACATACGGTTCTGCTGCTGGCTTACCGGTAAGAGTTTTTCTGCTTCATATAATGATTCTTGGGCCTGAATTCATGCTTATTTTTCTCATTTAGATTCTTCCAGAATCCTGTGACATGCTAATTTGCAAGATGAGCTACAGAAAAAGCTACTTCCAGAGATTGTTACTGGTGTTATTTGGGGCAAACTGAGTGACAGCTACTATTTCTTCCCTAAGCTGCTGTGAAGTTTCATTCATTCTTCACCAGTCTGAGCTGCTCAAAACTGGGATCATTGAAGAAATTCACAGAATTATTTTTTGTATGGCTCTGGATGAACTTGCATTCTTAAAAATACAGCACACATTAACAAATGATGGTTGTAATGAAATATGCTATTGACTTTGCACTTAGTCAATTTAGGTGTTGATTTCTTGTTTGCTTGCAAGATAATTCTGCAGATGAACTAAACCAGCACATTGCCACAGTGTTTGAACATTAGCTTTTCTTGTCATGCAGTTAATATAGTTATGTAGTGGAATAAGAATAATGAAATATATCACAAGGTCAAAATCCAGCAACCGTTGAGAATGGGATTGCAAGAATGAAACTTTGGGAGATAACCAGAAATGGAGCAGACTAGGCCAACGTCAGTTATACAAAAAGAGGCCCTTCAGTATATGTTAATATGCTGAGCCATAATTTGCCATGGGCCAGGCTCCTAGGCAAGTTTGCTGCCCTTGCAATACGACTGATAGCTTCTTGCAGAGGAAAGTGACAGGCGACGAGATAAATACTAAAGCTGTGCCAACTAACTCCATGCTCCTAGGAGCATCCCAGGAGTCTTTAGCCTGGCCACTAATGCAAGTTCTGCACTCCTCATGCACCCAGAGCTCTCGTGTGAAATGCAGAGCTTTGAGTGCAAAAGCAGCTCAGTACTAGATTTTAGGTATTGTTTTGAAAATCTCAAGCATATGTCTTTTTCTTTCCATCTTTAGCTACGTACAAGCCATATCCCCCTCACCCTCCCCAATCCCTCCAAGACAGGAGACAGAATCTCTGTACCTTAGACCCAGGCAAGTCTGGATATTCTGGGAATAATTAGCTTTCCTGTTTTAACCTAGGCAAGGAAGGTTGAAAATAGGACTTAGAGTCATTTCAATTTTTAAGCATAGAGTTCCTCTAGTAGTGGCTAACTTCTTCATACTTCTTGGGCTGTATGCTCAATTTGAGAAAGTGTTGCTGATAAGAAATATTGATATAACAGGTAATTTTAAAATTACTTTATTTTTATGCCAATAGTGACATTAACACTTAGATTGAGGGCTAATGGACTCTTTCGTAGTTCTGTGAAAACGACAACTTTCTGGGTAAAAAAAAGGTTGCAAAATCCATGGTTATTTTTGTTATCAAGTTCAAAACGAACATCAATAAGAATGCCAGTGCCTGAAGTCCTTTTGTCCCCTTCAAAGAATATATATTGAATGTTGAAGGTTTTGTAATAACAGTGCTTGTGCCTGTGACGGTTCTGATGCAGTGATCTGGAAAACAGTGGTAGAGGCATATCAAAGAAATGGGAATAGCTTTGGATAAAACAGCAGATTTTACTCTTGTAGAGACAAATAATCGGTAATCTGCAATTTCAGGAAGCTGGGCAGCTCAGGGACATGGATTACCTAAAAATCAAGGTTCAATGACAGTCTTTATAAAATTACATCATCAAGTTTCTAAGTTAAATCCACAACAGCAGAAATGCAAAGCAGAAGTTAAAATTCTACTTGTCCCCATGGAATTTAACATGGACTGTTTTCCTCAAGCATGCCTAAATACTGAAAAACATATAATAAATTTTGCTTTTGCATGAAACTATTTTGCTTTCATGTGCTCGATTTGTTAAGTGGTGTGTTGGGTTTTTTTTTTTTTTAATTAAGAAATCCCCATTATCTATCTGGTTTTGTTTCTCACATTTTCAAAGTCTTCTTAGAACTGAAAAGTAAAAAAGTTCATTGCCCAGCAGAGTTTTATCAAAGCTGTCTGAACATTTGACTCAGATTTAGCAGGGTCTCATGCGAGTAAGACTACTTACATGAATAAAGCTAAGCATATGCCAGAGAAGCTTTCTGAAAGAGAACTTAGATCTGGAAAAATATGGATGAAATACAGGTTGTCCTGAACTGTAAGACCTCCTCGGGGAGGAATCAAATGATAACATCAGTAATAATTGATACTAAAATTGCATTTTCATCCCACGGGATGTCTAACTCATTATCACCTGGATTGAGTCACAGACTTTCATTTCAGCACTTTCCAGAAGTCTGTAAAAAGTGGCTTCTGCCTGCAGAGACAGATATTTTAGCATTTTTATGAGTTCTCATCATTTGTCTCCCAGCACACCACACACACTCATTTCCAGAAGACAGAAATAAACAGAAGGTCATGAATTCCCAGCACTTCAGCGGGCAGACCATGGACACATTGATTTCAGCACTGCATCACTATTCTGAGTGCTGCAAAAGCTAACTATACCTAAGACCTCTGACATGAAGGCATCTTTAGGCTGGAAGGCAGCAGTCAAACAGAGAGTGGTGAGTATAGGTATTTCTGTGGGGTTTGTTTTGTTTGTTTTGTTTTTGTTTGCTTGTTTTGTTTTGTTTTCCCCTATGACCAGATCTTACTATTGTGGAACAAACCATGGCATCTTTTATATTCACTAAAAATAGTCAAAATATCTACTTGAAAAGTTGTATCCAAATCTGTATTTTTTCAAGTAATAATTTAATTATTTTGAATTCTGTACAGGATTTTTAGTGGATTTCAAGTAAAGCTGTGATATGTTTAATATTCTAAGATTAGATAGAAAACTGAAAGAAGAATTAGATTTACTTATGTACCTTAGAAGGTGCCAGTTACCACTACTACTTCCATCACCCTTCAGGAAAATGGAAAAGTTTATTTTCACAGAATCATAGAGTCATAGAATGGTTTGGGTTGGAAGGGACCTTAAAGATCATCTAGTTCCAACCTCCCTGCCATGGGCAGGGACACCTTCCACTAGACCAGCTTGCTCAAAGCCCCATCCAACCTGGCCTTCAACATTTCCAGGGATGGGGCACCCACAACTTCTCTGGGCAACCTGTTCCAGTGCCTCACCACCCTCATTGTAAAAAATGTCTTCCTTATATCTAATTTAAATCTACCATCTTTCAGTTTAAAGCGATTCCCCCTTGTCCTATCACTACATGCCCTTGTAGAAAGTCCCTCTCCAGCTTTCTTGCAGGCCCCCTTCAGGTACTGGAAGGCTGCTATAAGGTCTCCCCGGAGCCTTCTCTTTGCCAGGCTGAACAACCCCAACTCTCTCAGCCTGTCTTCATAGGAGAGGTGCTCCAGCCCTCTGATCATCTTYRTGGCCCTCCTCTGGACTCGCTCCAACAGGTCCATGTCCTTCTTATGTTGGGGGCCTCAGAGATGAACGCAGTACCCTAGGTGGCGTCTCACGAGAGCGGAGTAGAGGAGGAGAATCACCTCCCTTGACCTGCTAGCCACGCTTCTTTTGATGCAGCCCAGGATACGGTTGGCTTTCTGGGCTGCAAGTGCACGTTGCTGGGTCATGTTGAGCTTCTCATCAACCAACACTCTCAAGTCCTTCTCCTCAGGGCTGCCTTCAATCCATTCTCTCCCCAGCCTGTATTTGTGCTTGGGATTGCCCCGACCCATGTGCAGGACCTTGCACTTGTGTGGCAGGTGCACCCGCCCTGACGAGAGACCGGGGGCATTAGGGCCACAGCGTCCTCCCTTTCCTCACCCTTACTTTTGCGCCTTTAGCGGGGTGGTGTGTGCCGACCATCACGTACACATTTTGGTCCTGGGTGCACCTCGGGCAAAAAGTGGCGAGGTTGAGGCCCTCAGCCAATCAGAGTTGACCACAGGTCAGATTGGACTAGGGTATAAATGGAACCCCGCCAGAGGGGAAGTTGACTCAGTCCTCCTCGGAGCAGCAGGTCTGCAGTCAGGGACTCTCCCCTTGGGTCAGGACGCCGCCCAAGGTAACTCCTCGAGGTTGAGAGCCCTCATCTTATATAGGTGAGTGATTATGCACATTTTGGATCCTCATTTCTGAAGATGGCCGTGTAGTATTAATTCCTTGTACACCATCCTGAACCTGTGTTTATTGATGTTGTCGGAGTGTTCAATGATTTTGATGAGCTTCATTTCTAGTTAGTTTTCTGCTAAACAATTTTGGTTCAAATAAAGTTTATTTTTTTCTATCATCTGCTTAACTTGATTTTGTGAGCGTCCGCGACAACTTGGCCTTGTTGAACCTCATGAGGTTCACACGAGCCCACCTCTCAAGCCTGTCAAGGTCCCTCTGGATGGCATCCCTTCCCTCCAGCGTGTCGACTGACGGTTGGACTCGATGATCTTAGAGGTCTTTTCCAACTTTAATGATTCTATGATTCTATGACTGCACCACACAGCTTGGTGTCATCGGCAAACTTGCTGAGGGTGCACTCAATCCCACTGTCTATGTCACTGACAAAGATGTTAAACAGCGCCGGTCCCAATACTGACCCCTGAGGAACGTTACTTGTCACTGGTCTCCACTTGGACATCAAGCTGTTAACCGCAACCCTTTCAGTGTGGCCATCCAGCCAATTCCTTATCCACCGAGTGGTCCATCCGTCAAATCCCTGTCTTTCCATTTTAGAGACAAGGATGTCGTGCAGGACAGTGTCAAAGGCTTTGCACAAGTCCAGGTAGATAATGTCAGTTGCTCTTCCCTTATCCACCAACGCTGTAACCCTGTTGTAGAAGACCACCAAATTTGTCAGGCATGATTTGCCCTTAGTGAAGCCATGTTGGCTGTCACCAATCACCTCCTTATTTTCCATGTGCCTTAGCATAGTTTCCAGGAGGATCTGCTCCATGATCTTGCTGGGCATTTTGATTTGAACTTAACTCTGCAGACTACTGCATATTGTAGAAAACTATGACTGCCTCTATGTTTTAGACATCAATGGTATACAGGACTGTGAAACTTACTCATACAAGACTGGCAGTTCTTAGGACCATAGCAAAGTGGTTTAACATATGTACTAATTGTTTAACTACAGTTTTACTTTGTGCTTATGAAAGGACTTTAACTGAAATTTGAATTACCAAGGTTTGGAAGTCTTGTACACTAGGATAGTCAGAGCATTTCGTATACAGGAGACCATATTTATAATACTTTTCTGCTAATCTTTTTTCAACATACATATATCTTCAAACACACATGCCTTACACTAAAGGATACAGTTGCAGAAAAAATGCTTTTTAAAGAAAAGAAAGGCTTCAGATAAATAATTTTGCAGAAGTACCCAGGCCATGTTTCACAGTTTGTTCTTTGCTAGATCTATGCCTAGAAACATACATATGTTTTTCAATGAAGTCTACAGCTACAGAGGTAATTGCTACACACATCACTTGACATTACTTCAAAATTCTTTGTTGAGTGTGAATTTCAGGAGCATCAAGTTTTGCAAAAAAGAAAAAAATCCTTAGAGGGAAAAGTCATCAGTTCAGAAATCTGCTATAATGGCATTTGTAAGTGAACCTTAAATTACTAGCATGCAATTGGGAGAACTAGCAATCCCTTCAAACCCTTTTAGCTATCAGTATGGGCTGTGAGTAGTTTAATTAACGAAGTATGTTCCACAGATACTCATTAGAAACGTTCCTTCAGGAAACAGATATTAGGATGTTAGCTAAAATAGGAATTTAATGCACTTCATGTTCCGATTAAGTTCATTTGTATCCCCTACACCTCTGGTGTATCATTTGTAGTAGGACATATATTCAAAATGAATACCAGAGCGTTTACTGCTGCAATGCAAATTCCTTTGCCAAATGCTTATACCTTCACATTAAACACACACTATGGACAGAGTGGAAAAATGGTTAGCATTGCTCTTCAACACCACAAGAATCATAGAATCATAGAATCATAGAATCATTAAGGTTGGAAAAGACCTCTAAGATCATCAAGTCCAACCGTCAACCCAACACCTCCATGTCCACTAAACCATGTCCCTAAGCGCCTCANGAATCATAGAATCATAGAATCATTAAGGTTGGAAAAGACCTCTAAGATCATCAAGTCCAACCATCAACCCAACACCACCAAGCCCCACTAAACCATGTCCCTAAGTGCCTCATCTACACRTCTTTTAAATACCTCTAGGGATGGTGACTCCACCACTTCCCTGGGCAGCCTGTTCCAATGTTTAACCACTCTTTCAGTAAAGAAATTTTTCCTAATGTCCAATCTAAACCTCTCCTGGTGCAACTTGAGGCCATTTCCTCTCGTCCTAAAAGAAATATTAGGCATCACCAGACACAACCCATTAGGTATTTAAATCTCAGGATACTTCTTTCAGTGTTAGTGCCTACAACTAGTATGTTACAGAACACACGCACTTAAATATTTTAGCTAGCCTGGCCTTGACAGTTTTCTCCCCAGCAGAGAAAAGGGAGATGTTGTTCCAGCTCAGAAATAGATTGCTATCACCACCCAGAGGCTAGCTGCATCCAATTGCTATAGGTCCCTTCCTAACTAGATGGGCATCGAAGTGTTGGTGATCTGAAGAACGTAGCTTGTAAGGCAATTAATATGAAGGGTTACTCCTTGGGAGTGGACATAATGTAACTCTAACAATTTGTTTCAGGGGAGTGGCCTCCACAAATTGGGATGAGGCAATTGATACCTCTCCTTAAGTCCACCGGTTGCACGCCCCAGGTAGACAGTCATTGCACTGGGTCAGCCACACAGTGGGCTTGTGAACACCCTGAAGTCTAAGCCTGTGTGTGCTGATTTCTGAGCAGGCACCAAAAAAAAATTAATCGTGTTTCCATAACAATTTTCAGTCAGAATGGTTCTTTTAAGTAAAAATTAGCCTAGCCATCATAAAGGTAGGAAAGAAAAGATACAGTTATGGGAATATTTTTAAAATGCTAAGATCAACTATGTGTGACCTCTCCGGGAAGTTGTGTTCTTCAGGCACATATGTACAATGCATGCAATACTACCAGGCATCCAGCAATGGCATCTGATTTCATGGTGTCACAGTGTTTCCAGTCTCTGCAAGCTTCTCTCTTTATTTATTTATTTTTAAAATTTTGGTTAGTGGACTCTGTTGACAGCAATTGTCCTGTCACAGTGGTGGAAGTGTGTGAGAAAGCATGTATTTTTTATTTTCTTTTTTTTTGAGAAATGTATTTTTTATTTTCTTGCTTTGTTGGCATGCTGTAGCCTTTACCTTGCAGTAGGGAAGTTTTCATAAAATGTCCACTTAGTCCTTCAGGTGTTTTAGGTTTTGGGGGTATTAACTTCTTTTTAGAAATAAGTCTCTGATCCTTAACTTGGACATTCTGGAAATTGCATTATGCTACTCAGGGCTATATGTTACTGTGGCACTGATGGGGAGGAAAGTGAGGTGAACTGCAGTGCAGTGCAGGACAGATAGTTCATACAGTACTGGGCAATGCTAATAGCCTCTGCAAGCCATGGGAAACTCTCTGTGAGCTAATTATATTTGCCTCAGAAACAGAAGCAGCAACCAGTCTTTATGCTGAAAGACTGTTAGTGATTGTGAAGCTGACCTAAAAGTCCTGATGAACTTGAACTCTATAGGCCAAATCCTCCACCCCTCTTGTTTTCTGAGCCAGGATAAGAAATTGATTTCATGTATTAAACCTATTGTAGTGGGTAAACAGTCTAGTTCTTCTCATCCCCTTATTCCTTTACCTGTAATGTGATATATTATGTTCCTATTGCACTAATTCAACAAGTCAGGTAACATATGCCTAAGTTAACCATGAATATAAAACATATTACAGAGTTCCCCTTAGCCATATGACATTTTTATAATGTGATTGCAGGAAGAATTTCCTGAGAGACTTGTAATGGATAGACCTATTATAGCACTAAAATAATTTGCTAAGGGACAAAATAAGGTCTTTGAAGCTGGTGTTATGTCTTAGCTGACTTGTGCATTATAATACTCTGAAACATTACCACCGAAACTCAGGAAGGGTTTCTAAATATATAACAAGATGCACAGAACAAAAGATCCACTACAGATGATGGAAGTCTTCTGGAAAACAGAATAAACTTTTTCCTGGTACGAACAGTATGCCCCATTTTATCACAGGGACGTTTTCTCAAAGCACGAACGTCTTTCAAAATACTTGAGGAGTATTATGGCTACATGTCATGCAAATCACTAAGCCAAAAATAATCTCAGAGTCTCGGTTTCTCCTTTCTCAGTCTCCCTCCGCCGTCGGTRGCAGCCAAGCACTGACAGGGCCGGACGCCCCGACATGGCGCCCGCCCCGGCCCTCCCGCGGCTCCCCGGGGCGCAGCAGCACTCGGCGCGGCTCCGGCCACGGCTGCGGTGACGCTCGCCGCCTCGCTCCGAGTCGCTTC
Organism: Phoebastria nigripes; assembly: GCA_035582835.1. Lineage (NCBI taxonomy): Eukaryota > Metazoa > Chordata > Aves > Procellariiformes > Diomedeidae > Phoebastria > Phoebastria nigripes. The sequence goes on from JAYKAV010001599.1 coordinate 865,918, forward strand.
CGCGCCCCCCCCAACTCCTGGCCGCTGGCGAGCAAAGCCGGCGTCCGGGTGCAGCGCCGGAGCGCGGGGCGGGGGCGGTTCGGGCCGCCGCGGGGGCAGCCCCGCCGTGCCCCGCTGGCCCCGGGGAGCGACCGCCGCCGCTCCGCCGTGTGGCGTCCGAGGGCTTTTTCGAGCCTTAACGAAGCCCGTGCGGCTCCTCTCCCTGGAAGGCCGCGGAAAATGGGTTTCCTGGGCAGGCTGGCGGCGCTGCCAAAACTTGTTGGGGCAGCGGCGGGCCGGGGCGGCGGCGGCGGCTGGCGACGGCCGGGACGGCCCTGCGCGGGGAGCCCGCTCCCGGGCTGGGCCGCCTCTGCCCGCCGCCCGCCGCCCGGCGGCCGCGCCGCCTCCTCCCGGGCGCTGGGCGAGTACGAGGAAGTTTTCAGGTCCTCCGTGGCGGAGCCCGAGAAGGTTTGGGGAGCAGCCGCCGAGCAGATCCAGTGGTACAAGCCCTGGGCCCGGGTCCTGGAGAGGGGCCGCCCGAGGAGCGCCTCCTGGTGAGTCTGCCTGTGTCCCGCCGGTGCGGTGGAGGGGCCGAGGCCGGGGGGCGCGGGAGGGCACAACTCCGCTGTAACGGGGAGGGCTGCCTGCCGAGGGGGCTGCGGGTGTGCTGGGTGTGGGGGTCGTGTGGTTAACACAAAAGTACCCCAGCATGTATCTGGGGTGGTCATTGTGCCGTAGCTGATGAAGGAGATGGCTGCAGAGCATGGAGGAGTTCAATGATTACACTTGGTTAAGCTTAATGATTAAAAGGAGCATGGATGAGTGTTGTTGGGGTGAGAGGGCAGTTAGCGTGCACTGTGACAGGTGTGACATACACGTGTGTGAGTCCGTGCGTGTCTGGGTGACGCGGGTGTGTGTGCCTGATGCTCCCCCATCCGACCCCTTCTGGGCCTGGATTGGGAACAGGCTGCTGTGAGCACGGGAAACCGGGCATCAGGTGCCAGGGGAGGTAGGTGTATGAAAACACAGAAACAGTGGCTTTCAGAGTTGTTCAATCTTAGAAACTATCTAAGTAGGTCATCATTTAGACATGTGGTTAAGGTAATGTTTGGTAAAAGCATTGGCATTGTAATATATATATCCATGTGGTAAATGGCAAACTGCCCTAAGACAGAATATGATAACCTTCTTATAAATTACTGGGTAGGATTTTCAGTACTTTCTCAAAGGCAATTTACCTGTTAAAATTTTGTGTTGACCACCATTGCCTCTTTTTCAGCAAGTTTACATCATGCTCTTTGGTCTTTTCTCAAGGAGAGACTGATACAGGATAAAAAAGGCAATGCAGGATGAGGGTCATCTTTGGTACATTGACGTGCTTTGCTGTTTTTATATTTTTCTGGTTTGATTTTAATTTAAAAATACTAATTGTCGTGGTTTAACCCTGGCCAGCACCTAAACACCACGCAGCCGCTTGCTCACCCCCCCACTCCGGTGGGATGGGGGAGAGAATCGGGAGGGCRTGGGTAGGAAAACTCGYGGGTTGAGATAAAAACAGTTTAATAATTGAAATAAAACAAAGTAGAACAGTAATAATAACAGTGATAACAACAACAACAACAATAGAATATACAAAGCAGGCGATGCACAATGCAATTGCTCACCACCTGCCGAACTGACGCGTGCCCGAAACGCGAGCGCCCGTCCCGAGACCCAGAGCCCCCCCACACCCTTAGTTTTTATACTGAGCATGACGTCGCATGGTATGGAATACCCCATTGGCCAGCTGGGTCAACCACCCCGGCTATGCTCCCCCCGCCAGCTTCCCCTGCACCTGGCAGGGCATGGGAGGCCGAAAAGTGCCCCGTGCAAGCAGCACCCAGCAACACACAAAACATCAGTGGGCCATCAACGCTCCTATTATACCAAACCCAAAACACAGCCCCCCCCCCCCGCCCCAGCTACTGGGAAGAAAATTAACTCTGTCCCAGCCGGAAGCAGGACACTAATCATTCTAAAAATATAATTAAAAATACTAATCATTCTCAAATCTGCCCAAATGAGGAGATGCAGAACCAGCAGAATGGAGCTTGCTTTCTTATTGGTGTCTGACGTTATTGTGTGGCACCTCTAGTAGTGAGAATTGTTTATATGTCTTAAGCTGAATGTTAAACAGCACCCAGCCAGGATAAATCTCTTTAAGTCAGCAGGGTTGTATAACAGTCAGAAGTCCTAAAGTGGATGGATGGGGTCCACTGACCTTGATTTCTAGGTCATGGTACTCTTCAAAAAGGGCAGGTAGGATTGCCTGCATAATTAGGTCTAGAGAAGGGTCTAGAGAAGGGTCTAGGGAACAAATCCTATGAGGAGCAGCTGAGGGAACTGRGGTTGTTTAGTCTGGAGAAAAAGAGGCTGAGGAGACCTTATCGCTCTCTACAGCTACCTGAAAGGAGGTTGCAGCGAGGTGGGTGTCGGTCTCTTTTCCCAAGTAACAAGTGATAGGACAAGAGGAAATGGCCTCAAGTTGTGCCAGGGGAGGTTTAGATTGGATATTAGGAAAAATTTCTTCACCGAAAGGGTTGTCAAGCATTGGAACAGGCTGCCCAGGGAAGTGGTGGAGTCACCATTCCTGGATGTATTTAAAAGACGTGTAGATGTGGTGCTTAGGGACATGGTTTAGTGGTGGACTTGGCAGTGTTAGGTTTACGGTTGGACTCGATGATCTTAAAGGTCTTTTCCGACCTGAATTATTCTATGATTCTATGGTTAAAGACCAGTAAAGCTCCCTGGCTCTGGCATTCCTGAACAGAATAATGAAGAAGTCAATACAATGGTTACTTTTTAGGAACTAAGGAATGGGAATATAATACACACTAGCGAGCATGGTTTTGCTATCAGATTCTGTCAAACAAATGTGGTTTGATTTGCTGAGCATGATAAGCTGGCTTGCTGAAAGTAACATGGTTAGGTCTTTGTAAAGCATTGTGACTTCTCAGATGGAGGTTATTTGGCCTTATGGCAGGGATAACTGGATAAAGTTTCATGGGCTGAAGTCAGACTTATCTTCCAAGGGTCTTTTCTGGCCTCACTTCTCACCTGCATCTTTCTCTCTCTGTGGATGCAGATTGATGCAGATTGCCACAGACTGAAATTATCTCATTAAAGTGGGCAAATACCTGAAGGGAGGGTGTACAGAAGACGGAGCCAGGCTCTTTTCAGTGGTGCCCACTGGCAGGACCAGAGGCACAAACTGAGACACAGGAGGTTCCCTCTGAACATCAGGAAACACTTTTCTAATGTGAGGGTGACTGGGCACAGAGTTGGTTGTGGGGTCTCCATCCTTGGAGATATTCAAAAGCCATATGGACATAGCCCTGGTCTACTGGCTCCAGGTGGCCCTGCTTGAGCAGGGGTGTTGGACCAGGTGCCCTCCAGAGGTCCCTTCCAACCTCAACCAGTCTGTGATTCTGTGGGATTATACAAAGATGCAAATCTCTGAAGACTCAACATCAGGCCCAAATTATTGTTTGGATGTCAGGTATCTGTTGCTCTGTTGTGGATAATAAAACATTAAGCAATTCAAATTTGTGTAATCTTCTTTAATGTCTTAATGTGCAACATGCAGTTTTATTTCTTTTTTTATTTAAGTTCACCTTAAGTGATAACAGGCTGTATGTGATACTAATGTAGTACTGTAATCCCTCTGAAGTCCCAGATGGTTACCAGCATTCAGTGTGCTCAGCAGGACGACAGATAGATAAGTTCTTTGAGGAAAAGACTGAATATAAGAGAGAGAGAGGATACAAGAGGCTCTTTCAGAGGACATGCTGAAGAGAAAACAAAGAGGATGGACATAACTGAGGAAGAGGCCAGGCTTCCAAGAAAAACATAGGTTGCTGGTCTAACAGGGTAAAGATGTAGTTCTGGTTCTGAGGTTTACCTACGAAGCAGTTTATGGAGACCTTAAAAATAGTATTAAGAAGTTGATGTATGTGCTTCTTGAGTTAGAATTTATCTCCTGTTTCGGAGACATATTATTAGGTCAATTAATTAATATCCATTTTTTTCAGTATCTTTGTTTTTGGTGGCCAAACCTGAGACTTACGGAAACAGATACTTTTCATATATTTTCCAGTCTCATTTACTTCGGTTGAAGAAGTTGAAGGAGGTGGTTAGTGTATTTAAAATGTAGCTATAAGGCAAATGCCAGTTCGTCCTCTCTAAATACTAAGAGCATGAAAGAAACGTGCAGCATGCCCTAGTGCGTTTTCTTTAGTCTCTGCCATTGGAAATACCAGTATTAAGTCAGTGGGATGCAAAATGATTTCCAAAAGGTATGTGATCAGCGTCACCATCTGTCGTGAATGAGTGGTTTAGAGGCTGCTCAAAGAATCACCGTCAAAGGTATTAGCAGAAAGCGATTTTAACAGAGATTTATAAAAGCGTGACTTAGCAGAATTTGATGGCAAGGTTCACTCTATCACTTACTACATGGGTGAAGTATACAAAGGAAAATCATGTTCTAATTGGGCTAGAATGATTAGTACAGAGACCAAGGATGAAAAGGGTACGGGAGACCCTCCTGTTGAGTCAAGAGGTTCAGAGTACACCCCCTTGCTTTCCAAACTCCTTCTCAGAGAGGAGTCTAGGTGTGGCTGGATCAACTCCTAGTCTCAGACTTGGACAACATTTTATGTCTGGTACAAAGGGTAAGGGATTTTATGTGTTTAGCAGCAGTCCAAGGTTCATTCACAGTTAAGGCAGATCACAGGATTTTAGCAGCACTTAATCATTAACTAATTCAACATTTACAAAAGAAGTTAGTAGAGTCTACTGCAATCACAACTTAGTTACAAATTATGCTTACTATTAGTTCACACACACACACACACACACACAGAGRCAGACAGAAATATATATATAAATGTACAAAAGGTACCTATTAAAAATTCCCCTCGAGTTCCGTGAAGGAATATTCACATAAAATGTCTTGGCATTTTTCTCAACAGGTGAGGGTTGAGCTTCAAGGAGTGAAGGGAGTTCAGCCCAGGTCCCGTCGTCAGCTTTCGGCGACGGTCCTCCGAATATCGCAGACTCGAAAGGTCACGAGCTCTGAGAGGYGTCCCACTCAGAGGGAGATGCTGGGTGCAGCCCGCTGCAGTCCAGGAGAGTTCAAAGGGTCTCACTTAGGACCACCATTTATAGGTTCGCAAGATGATTGGCTTTAGTCATCTGTAAATTTCCATCCTGGCCACAGTCCGAGGTGGTAGTTACTAAAATTCTGAAGGTTTCAGTATTGTTTCAGTTGAGCTAAGACCCATATAAGGGTATCGGGGGATGACACCTGGGCCAGGCAGTGGGAGTACGTTCCCAGCCTCAGCTATGCAGAGTTTGATACAGTCAAGGAGTGCTCAACTGCCAGACTCAGTACACCAAGGCCAAGGTTCCACGGGAATTTCTGAGACCAACAAGTGGCCCAGGAGAAGAGGGGGAGGAATGCACCACCACACCATCCCCTGGTTGTTTTGTTGAAGCAGTAATGCCAGGTACCATTGACTGTTCTAACCTGCATCAGTGGCTGGTACGGCGCAAAACATCATCTGGTTTTGCCCACATCAAAAATAATGAGAAAAGCAAAAAAGCACGATTGGTCAAGAAAAGGATGAAGGAATTGGAATTGTTTGGTGTAGAAGCCAAAAAGGAGATGCAAGTTTTAAAACACGTAAAATTTGGCTGCAGAGAATTTGGCTACAAAGTTGAAGGAAAAACTGTTCTCCGAGTTGGCTTTGAAGAGGTCAAAACCAGAAGTCTTAAATTGCAACAAGGGAGATGGAGATTTTAGACATTAGAAAGAACAATCTTTTTAATGCTAAAGGCAGCGAAACACTTGAACAGATTATTTTGGGATCTTGTGGAATCCCAGTTAGAAAGGTTAAGCAAATATTTCTTTAGGAATGCATAGAAACAGTTTTTCCTAATGCACACAGGCAGAGGGCAATTTTGCAAGTTATGTTTTTTCTCTGGTTTGAAGACATAAGCGCAATATAAAATCACCTTCGAACTTTAGGAATGTTGCACAGATTGCTATTCAAATGTTGCTTACACTTTTTAAACATGTGACTGGATCAATTAACATAATACTATCTCAAAATATCTAATATTGTTGTGGTTTTGTGCCCCAGTCACAAAGAGGCAGTAATTCCTAGGTGACTGCTGTAGGCAACTTTAAAGAGGCTCAAGGGGGTCCTAATGTGGGTAACCACACTCAAATTATTAGAGAGATGCCTTATTAGATCTAAGTTATGCATAATGTGGATTAACAAATGCTGCTGCTTTCATGGATGTATGGGAGAAAAGACTTATCAAAAGGATAGGCAGATATTGTCAGAATATTGGTTTAAAATGTTGCTGTGAAGGAAGCTGTTTTGATATTATAACGAGTTTTAAATTCTGCTGTGATTTTTGACRGGAAGAACCCTGTCATTTTTTTTCCACCATAGCACCAGTGGATGGTAGATGAGCTCTTCAAAGAGACTGCTAGCGAACTGAATCCAGTTTCTTTTATGTATTGGAGTTGTACTGTTGACTCTTTTTACTTGTTTTACTTTTCCTCTGCTCTGTTTGTTGAATGTTATTAATTTCTCAGCATTAGGAACACAGCCTAAAAAAAGGTTCTTCAGACTTGGGATTCCTTTGGTAAGCCACATTGAGATAATTGTCTGGTTAGCAACAGATTGGCATTTTACAGTCCTGCTTATTATGGCAAGATTTACTGGCAGCTCTTACAAACATCCTGCAGATCCACCTCTGATCTTTCTGCAGTCTATTAGAATATTTTCTTTTTGATTGTAGAATCTGTTTTAACTAGGAGCATCTCATTGAGGTCCTTATTCCAAGACTGGGTCCTGGTTTCATGCTGCTGTTTCTTTCCAACTAAAGCTTATTCAAGCAAATCAAAGTTCCTCACGGGTATTCATCTCCTTGGGAGTCACTGAATCAACAGAAGTTTGCAGCAGCACAGGGCAGCTTTTCAAAGCCAGGAAGCTTTTATTTGTCAGCCAGAATGAAGTATTTGAGCATGTCCTTGGGTAACAGTAGAGAAGCGAAAGTGTTGCAGTTGTGGTCATGGTAGGTGCATCTCTGCTTCTCTGTAAGAGCCTCCCTTCTTCTGAACGGGATAGCAAATTTCTCATCACACTGTCCAGATAGTCTTGTTTTTTGTTTCAACTTGCAGTTCACATCTTTTTCACATACTTGTTCACAAGCGATTGTTAAAAATTTATGTGGCAGTGTTGATGTTGCCATGTATCTTTAGAAGAATCCAACCTCCGGTACTTGCTCATGTTTTCACTGTTCTTAAGTGGTTATGCATAGTAGCCCAGGTATTGTGCTCTCTTGTTCCCTTGTTCATATCATCCTACAGTGATTTCATATAAAAATCAATGGATGACCTGAATCCTACACAACTTTTATGACAGTAATACAGAGTTTCTCTATATTACATGAAACAACTCCCAATCCTTTATTGTTCATACAGTTCTTCTTTTATGGGAAGGGGTTTGTAGTACCGAATGTTTTTGTTACTTTCCAGGTTGGCCACTTTCTCCCTATTAATGGCATTGTAAAGGAGTCACAATAAAATATTACTGCATCCTAAACATCCTAACTGCTTTTGGTTTAATAATTGCCATTCTTTGACAATAAAAACTATCCTATGGCATCTGTGCATATGGATATATGAATAATGTATCAAATATCCTAATTTAGAGCAGTCCTTTACTAGACAGGAAAGGTAAAGAAGGAAATACTCTTTTAACTAGTAGTGGGTTACTTTAGGCCATCTGTTTTTATTTCTAGTTACATTATAACAATATCACATTATCACAGTGAGTGTCCCCATAGAAATTTTTGGAAACTCTCATCTGTTTTTTCTGTGTGTTGCACTTCTTTTTGCTGTAGAGAGATACGTGCAGATAGAAAAACAAACACAAAGAACATTATTTAGAGTGAACTTTAATTTTTAGATTGTGTCATCTTTCAGTTCATAGAATCATTAAGGTTGGAAAAGACCTCTAAGATCATCAAGTCCAACCGTCAACCCAACACCACCATGCCCACTAAACTACTAAACCATGTCCCTAAGCGCCTCATCTACACGTCTTTTAAATACTTCCAGGGATGGTGACTCCACCACTTCCCTGGGCAGMCTGTTCCAATGYTTAACCACTCYTTCAGTAAAKAAATTTTTCCTAATGTCCAATCTAAACCTCCCCTGGCGCAACTTGAGGCCATTTCCTCTCGTCCTATCGCTAGTTGCTTGGCAGAAGAGACCAACACCCACCTCGCTGCAACCTCCTTTCAGGTAGTTGTAGAGCGCAATAAGGTCTCCCCTGAGCCTCCTCTTCTCCAGACTAAACAGTCCCAGTTCCCTCAGCCGCTCCTCGTAAGACTTGCTCTCCAGTTAGTAGAGTCATCTTTGTATCTGGTGCCTTCTGTATTTTCTTACTTGATGATTATGCTGCACTTGAATTGTCTTCTTCTGTGTAAAATGACAATAAAAATGAAACCTGAGTTTTTGAAGTGTTTAATTAGAAGATGAGAGTTTTCTGTAAATGTCTGGCTGTTGAAGAGGCTATGACTCACATTGCTTTACAGGGGATTTTGAGTCACTGATGTAAAAAATGGTAATGTCAAATGCATTATGAATGTCAGACAAATTTATAAGATTTTATAACTGTTGGGGTCAGTTTCATTTCGATACAGATGCTTGTATGCTTAACTGTTATTGCCAAAAGATGAATAAGTATATTTTGAGTCCTGAACCTGTTCTTCTTAAAAAAGATATGTGTGCATGCCAGTACAAAGTAGTGTAATTACACATTTTCGTAATGTCAGATTATTTTATGTGAATGTATGCTTTTTCTGTGAAACCTTAGCTACAAAAATCAGAATTATTGATGCAAAGTAAGTTAAATCAAGACCAAGTTTAGCAGATTCTTAGTTAAGTCAATTAAGGTACGGTACTTCCACTATTTTCACTAATAGGCTTATTTAGCTTTTTGAGTAAATTGTAAGGTTATAGATTAAAAAATGGCTTCCTGAACTGAGTATAATGTTTTATGAGCTATATTTTAATTGAATGCTCTCATTCGTTAAAAAAAAAAAATGCAAAAAAATAGTCTTATTAGTTTGCAAGGCTGGCTGTTATGTACTTCCAGCTTCTTTTTTAGGTTTATAGGTGGAGAGCTGAATATCTGCTACAATGCTGTAGATCGTCACGTTGAGAATGGACGAGGAGACCAAATTGCCATTATTTATGACAGTCCTGTAACAAATACCAAAGAGAAAATAACATATAAGGAACTTCTTGAACAGGTATGTTTGAGAATAACCTTGTTACTGAAAACGGGCAGTAAATATTGCACAGCAGGTAGATACTAGAGAGGCAGAAATGTTCTACCTTGCTAGTTTATTCCTTTTGCTGTGCTCAGTATTGATTTATAAGTTTCAATACCTGTACACAATTATACTGCGTCTAAGAGGTTTTGATCTTCCTCTAATTCCTCTTTTTCTTCTGCAGTGTAATAATTTTTTTCCTGGTTGGTTAAATTTTGAACCTTTCTCTACTGGATTTCTTTTTTTCCCCCCTAACAGTTCTTATTTCATATTTAAAAGGTAAAGCAAAGTATTAGTCAAGTCACTTGACAGTTGCTACGATGAACAAAAATACGGTTCCAGTAGAAATGAAGATGCGTACCTTGGCTATTGCACATAACTGAGTGTAAAAACAAATGAAGTTTGACAGGGAGGAGTTGTAAAGAGAGCTGCATCACCTGCCCTGCTGTAGGCTGTGGTGGGGGTGCTGGTGGCCCCACACTAGTTTTCTGTCTGGAAAGTCTGTGGATTTTGACTTCCCCATCGGCTGAGGTAGCTTACCCCCAGCTGGGGTCGTGAATACCCAGTTCTGCATCAGCCCATTCAGACTTACTCGTGCCTGACCGTGGGTTGTTGCCACCACGGGTGTTTGCAGTCTGCCCCGTTCAAGGTTCTCCGCTCTCACAGCCGTCAGCTGGTGGTTTGCCCTCACGCTGCTCCTCTGTTTAGCTGGCTTTTTTCTTCCAGTTATATGTAGCAGTTGCACTTAACACTGAGTGTAAAGAAATGTTGGAGTCAGACTCGTATTCTTCCTTAATGTATTTCAATGTGGAAGATGCATTACAGTGAATGGAACACACTCACTCTACTTCAGATATGCATGTAGCATCTGGAGTAATGTGAACCTACGGTTTAAAACGTGAAATGAGGTTCACAACACAGTAATTCAGTTTGTGAGGGTTTTATTCCACTGTTGCAGGAAAAGAGAAGTCATACAGCTACAAAAAATGATAAACCTGTACTGCAGTCTACCTTTTAAGGAAAATATAGAAAACATTCAATCCTCACCAGTTTTCTGTTGATTTACCAAGTTCAAAAAAGAACTTAGAAGTTACTGTACAGTATGCTGGGGCTAGAACAACTAGCTTCAGTGTTTTAAGAAATCAGGAGACTGTAAAAGGCCCCAGCTCCTTATCTAATTTTATTTATTCTTTTGTATATATTTTATATATATAAAATATTATATATAAAATATATTTTTATATACAATTTTGTCATGTGCCATATATAAATATAAAATATACACAAAATATATCTGAATATATAAAATCAATTTATACATACATATACATATGAAAATACATACTTGTTTTATTTTAGTGAAGTAATACAACATTTTAATGTAAATTACCTTAAGTGGACTCTCTCTGTAGAAATTTCCTCTGAAAAGCACTTGAAAAGTAGCCTTTGTTTTGCTTTTTAAGCTTGATGTTGGTATTAAGTCTCCTAAGTTTGTGCATCTGCATTCTCTGTAAGTGTATTAAATGTTTTGGGATATGGCAGATTTGTGCAGAATGAGAAAGTTTTGCTAGTTGACATACACATCCTTTCCTCCACATTTCCTCTTGCAGCAGCATTACCAAACCAAATGGAAGAACTGGTTTAACTTTTCTGGGGGTATGTAACAGAACTCATTCAGAAGTTCATTATAATCTTGCCGGTAGCGGAGTCCTGTCTAAATACTGGTTTTGAATTCTCTACAGTTTGCTCTTCTCCTTAATCAAAAGGGAATATAAGTGAAAGGCAGGATTTGAGATTATTATCTTGTCTGTTGAAGCTGTCTAGTCCATTCTGTGGAATAAATTTAACTTGGTTTACCTGGTGACTATTGGACACCCGATAACAAAGATATTCACAAAGAGATATGCTGAAAATGGGAAAGACATGGGCTGGTATATTTCGTGTCATAGATCTTGTAGGGTCTAGGAGAGACTTTGAGAAAAGGCCTACCAAACCACTATGGAGCACTATGACATTTTGCTCACAGCCCTCAGTCAGTGCTTGTCACTGTGTTCTCAGTCTGCTCAGTGTAAGCTAAAAGTACTACATCCTGTCATTTTGAAATAGACTTTCAGTGCTCTGCATGTTTCATTATAGATCAGTATGAGTGCAGATCAGACATACGACCAAAGTTGATGAACCTCCTGGTGGGGAAAGAAGCCTTTTGCCTTCTTTCCTGAGTTCCTTTCTCAATTTAGAATAGCTTGACAGTGTGTATCTGTGTGCAGACTGTTGTTTGGACTGTCCACATCCAGTGAATGTTTAGTAGTCTGTCTGGCCAGTAAGCTGATAGTGTAATGAGGATGTCTTTTCAGAGAGGCTGCCTGTTCAAAATGTCTCTACAASAGATCAGCACTTGAAGTGGTGGAATTCTTTCTGGCTTTTGGTAATAAAAGTGGAGTTTATAGATGGATTCACCAGAAGTTATGTAGGATAACTGTGGGTCACAGGATGGGAAGATGCAGAGTTTTGTAGCAGGTTGGATCATTTGTTCCAGGATCAAACTCATGGTAAGGATGAAAAAAATGACATAGGTGCTTGGTTGGAGATAATAAGGCTCCTTAGGGAGGGTGGGATAGCTTGAGCTATGTACTCAGGAAGCCTGTTGTTTTCAAATTATCCCTATCTTTTTTACTTGTTGCACTGCTGTTCAGATCTAAGAGCTACAGTSATGTTGCAATTTTGAAGTTAAGCACCACTGAACTATAAATAATTGAGAGAAATGTTGGAAGCTTGTGGATGTTTAGTGCCCAACCTGTGGGAAACTTCTTTTTTTTGGCAGAACTGGAATAGAAGGATTGCAGGACAATTTCAGCAATTCTTTATTGATGTAAATAATGGCAAGAACAGTTTGTGTTGATACTCTGTACAACTATACTGTCTTCACACTTGGAAAGCCTTGAGAATTACAGTTAGTTAAAGTGAAGTTGTACGTAGTGCATACAGTTGCATTTTAAGTGTGTTAATTATATGTTACAGATGAAATCTTCCAAATGCAGAGAGGAGGAATTTGGCAAATTTGAGACATAACAGTCTTCCAGAATGTACTGATTGGACTTTTTTCTTTACTGATGCCTGCTATAGGCCTTTAAATGAGGATTACAATGTTGGACTGAAGCCACTGAAATGGGGATGTAGGTGAAAGTTTTAAGTATGCCTTGGGAGGTTCTCTAATTCCAGTAGTGAAATGGCAGGAAAAGATAAGGGAGACACAAATTCTGTTAGAATTATTACTGAATCTGTGTAGTATTAGGGAAATATAAAGATACCCGGAAGAAATAAGGAGCAATGGCTTCTGTTCATTTAGAAACAAATTTTCTGATTGTGTTGGAAAATACTACAATTTTCAAGTTAAGACAAAGGTTGTTAGGTAGGTGAAAAAACCCTTCTGTTTACATCATTGGGTGTATTCTCTAGAATGCCTCACTCGCTAAAAAGAAATCTCAAGAATTTGGCAGTCATTTTATTTGCAGTTGTTGACGCTTGACAGATCATGTACACAAAAGCAGCATGATTTCTCTCTGTGATTCTTTTCAATAACAATGCACAGTTAACRTGTTGGGTTCAGTGCCATAATAAATAATTTCTGAGTGCAGTAACGTGATGGGATTAGTAAAACCAGCACCTCCCCAAGCCTCTGACAGCACTAAATGTTACAAAAATATGGATGAGAAAGAAGGGCTTCAGGTTATCAACAATGGGCTAGGATGCAATTTCTTCTGTAGGAAGGTTTTTTCCATAACTACCCACCCTAAAAATGTCTTCTTCCAAAATAGCTGTATTAGCATTGTCAGTTTGGATTTATGTGTGTATCTGTCTTGCTCTGCTCATATCTCCTGTATATAACTGAGGAATCACCCAGATTGTTTTGTTTCTGGTATTCTTTCTCATTCTTCATGCTTTGCTCCATCTTCCGTCTTTGCCTTCTGCGTTGAAAAATGACCAATTCCTTCTTAGCTAGAAATACTGACTTTCATTTCAAGATATTTTTTCTCAGAGTTGCTTTAGAATCAAAGCTAGAATACAGACAGAAAATCCCATTGAGACTGACAACCCAACTCTTTATCCTCTTTGTCTGGTAAAGCAACATTATCTTGATAAAACTATGTATTAGACTTCTTTAATGCTGGTTTTCCTTATCTTATTTAAATCTCAAATGGCATTCTTCAGTACATTTCCTAGAAAGATTTAACTGCGATGTCACTGGGGTAGCTCTTCAAAAATATCAATATTAGTATTCTTTAAAGGATGAGACTAATCAGGAATTTACAAAGAGTGGTGTCTTGGGTTTTTGACATTCCAGACAAAAGACTTCCAAATGACACTGTAAAAGTCTGAAGAAGCAGCTGGAACTTGATCTCCCCTGACTGAAGATAGTTACACCGCAGTTACACTGCAGCGTGTCAACGTCAGCGATGCCTACAGTAATGTATAATTTGGTGCAGCTTGGATAGATGAGTGAAGCAAAGCCATGCTGAATTAACTGCTGAGGCTCCTGACATTTCCACTATATGTGGTTTGTAAGTTTTACTTTGGACTAGGTTTAGTTTCATCCTTTGAACCAAATGTCCCATAGCTCACTTCAAAGCCATCTGAACATAGCTATCCCACAAATCTTTGCTTCCTTGACTTGTGGATTCCTTTAGGAAGTGCCATGCTCATGCTTCATCTGTCTCACTGCTGCTTGATTTCTCTCCACACTCCGAGTGGATGTTGTCCAAATAATGGCCTTTTAGGGGAACATAGATGCTGTAGGAGTTGTGCAGAACACTATGGGCTATCCTTCACAAGTACCAGAAATTTTTTCGGAGGCAAATGGTTGTCTGGAACCCATCTCTTCTGTGGAGTGAATGCCATGGCATCACTTCTGATCAAACATTAAATCCATGCCAAGCTCTTAGGTATTTGTCGTGGTTTAACCCTGGCAGCACCTAAACACCACGCAGCCGCTCGCTCACCCCCCCGGCTCCGGTGGGATGGGGGAGGGAATCGGGAGGGCACGGGTAGGAAAACTCGTGGGTTGAGATAAAAACAGTTTAATAATTGAAATAAAACAAAGTAGAACAGTAATAATAACAGTGATAACAACAACAACAATATACAAAGCAGGCGATGCACAATGCAGTTGCTCACCACCTGCCGAACTGACGCGTGCCCGATACGAGAGCCCATCCCCGCACCCCGAGCCCCCCCCACACCCTTAGTTTTTATACTGAGCATGACGTTGCATGGTATGGAATACCCCATTGGCCAGCTGGGTCAACCAGCCCGGCTATGCTCCCCCTGCCAGCTTCCCATGCACCTGGCAGGGCATGGGAGGCCGAGAAGTGCCCGGTGCAAGCAGCACCCAGCAACACACAAAACATCAGTGGGCCATCAACGCTCCTATTATACCAAACCCAAAAGACAGCACACCCTCTCAGCTACTGGGAAGAAAGTTAACTTTGTCCGAGCTGGAACCAGGACAGTATTACAGAATCCCCATCTCATCCCAGTCCCTCCTTGGAGACACACAGTCCACAGCCAATCTCCCAAACTAGGAAGGAAAATGGCCCTTCCCAAAAATCCCCAGCTTCCTCTCAATCCAAAGAACTTMTTGGCATCTGGAAGAAGAAAGGAGAAATTACTGCAACTAACCACAATCCCAGCAGCTGTCTGGCTGTATGAGAAAGAAATAGAAATTACTCTGATTTATATTTTTTTTTGTTATTTGTGGAAGAGTGTACCGGCACGACTACCACCACTGAGTAGGTCTTTATACACTGCATTTGAGACAGTGTGGCTGGGGTTTGGTGCAGAAGCCTAGGGGGGCTGTGTTATCAAGGCATGCCATGTCCACAGCTTATACAGTTGCCAGGACTCTGCTTGGCACACAGGCAGAGCTGGGATGGGGCAGATGGTCTCTGATGGAGCTTGTTGCTCCACGGAACTTCCCTCACAGCTCACGGCCCCTGGGGAATCGTYTCTCAAGGCAGAGCAGCTCTCAGAGTTAATCCAGAGACCTACGCCACCTTTCCRTAGCTCTGTGACCAGTGCCCTAATTCTACCAGAAACCTCCTAAACACAGTCCCAAGCTCAATATGTGTATAGGAAAGGAGTATGTGCACTTACTCAGGCGGGCATCCGGACCGTCGATTTTGCAGTTCCCATTGCCTGCCGTGGYAGAGAGTGGGCCAAGGCGATGTTCYTGCGTGTTGTTTCGCAGGGGTCCTCTGGGGGTTGCAGGCATGTAGACATGTGCAGCACCATTGCCATGCTTTTCCCTAGACTGTCCCAGGACTGCTGATCCTAGGACCAAGGGCATGGATGTCCTTGGATGTCTGTGGATGTCCTTGGATGTCTGTGGATGAGCAGTGAGCTTGGTGGAGTGCTCTCCCCTCCCGTGCAGATCTGTTCAAGATCTCTCTGGTAGGGGCACGTGCACTGTGCCACCTCTGAAGCATGGTTTTGCCACCTCATCAAGAACATGGTCTTCATCTGCTTGAAATGAATGCAGCACCACTTGTCAGTCCTCTTCCACTTAGCAGCAGGCTTGACATTAGCAACAGGGTGGCACATCTGCTGGAGAAGGTTTTGCAGCAGTAGGAAAAGGAGGAAGCAATAATTAAGAAGAGTAATAGAAGAGTGAAGAGGCTGATCAAGGGGCGGGGGAAAGCAGCAAGGAGTACTTTCTTTAGTAGTCTTGGAAAAACGACACAGTGGAGAAGCTAAGAGCATAAGGCGACTTGGTSCCTTTGGTTTAGAGGAATGTGTATATGACATGGCTCTTTTTACACCATGAGATGCACTTCAGGATATTTCAGGAGCTCTCAGTATTTGAAGAATTCTTTTGTGTTTAGCTTGCRTTGACCCAGTCATTGTTCAACCCAGGAAGGATTGAAATTCCTCTTTTGAGCATTTGGAGCGGAATTTCTGTTTTARTATCTTCTAAGAAGAATTCTTTTGGCATGGACCAAAACTGCTTTTTGTAACTACTGGGGACAGCCAGGTGATTTACTTCAGAACTGCAGTACTTCTCCAAACCTGAACTGCTACTACAGATGTAGTATTTGTTTGGTGGCTGGTTAAAAATAAAGCCATGCTCACTGGGGGCTTGCATTTGGTAGAAGTGTAATTTAAGCCCAGATCTTCAAAGTTGAAAGCCTGCTTGAGTTTCTTATTATATCAGTTGGTCTCAAGTGATTTTATTACTGAAGTGTCTAATATATTAAAGTGATAGAGCAATCTTAAACTTGAAGAAAAGCAGAGAAATAGCATGCTGGTAGGAAAATAGCAACTGTAAAACCTTGAGTGATAAAGTATGCTGTCTTAATGTAAACCATAAATGACAACACGCTGTAACGAAGTGGAAGGTTTCATGGCTTTTAACAGTTTAATGAAATGTCACTACTCACTCTTCCGCCCCCCTTTTTAGAAAGAGTGATTGCTTGGATGTTTCAGGGTTTCCACATCAATCTTAAGGGCAATGTAAACCTGCTTTATGATGTTCCCTAGTCTTCCAAACGGGTGCAGATAGAGACAGTGTTTTATTATATATTATGTACTCCAAATGCTCCCTGGCTGTCAGAAGGGTGAGGGAAAGGGCAYAAGGAAAATCATAGATACCCATGTATTGTATTAGGTTATTGTCTTTGGTGACATTAAACTCTCTAGGGTGGGGAGGTTAAGTGCAGGCAAGTGATTACTGGGTTTGCATGGAAGACGTGGTTCCTATCTGCAGCATGCTACATGTATTCTGCTTTAAGTACAGTTTACCCATGATAGATTTCAATAAAAATTACTTAAGTACATGCAGAGCTCTTCACTGTCTCCCTCCTACAGCCAGGTACCAAAGTTATATAGCTTGTATACAGGCACTGGGAGTCTTCTATTACAAAATACTAATTATGATCTTTAAATGATGCCTTTTTCCTTTAGCAGGCAAACATTTCCTTTTTCATCATCATTAATAATTATAAAGTAATAATAATGAATAATAATACTYGTCCATTGTGTTTAACTACTTATCGCCTACTATCCACACTTACACTGAGTATAAAATTACTCATTAAATATTGTTTTCATTGCCTCTGGCCTTTTTGTCAACACTCTGCTTGAAAGTCTCACAAGCAGCAAAGATAAGGATTAGTTTTCTCAGTTCTTTGAGATAAGGTGATACTAGCTCTGTGTTACAATGAGTTTGCAGATTTTAATGTTTTCACAGTAGGAAATATAGAAAAGGAATTTACCTTTGGAAGTAGAGTTGTTATCCTTACTTACAATTAGTTTCACCAATGCTATCTAGAAATGACTGTAAATGCTGGTGATATGGCAATAAATTCTAGTTGTGTACATGTCCAGGCCTTGTTGATTTTTGTTGGGTTTTGATAGTGTATGTCAGTTTCATAGGGTATGACAGGTATTAATAAGTCCAGAATTAAAGATATTTTCTTTTGATAATCAGTAACATTTAATATAAGAGGTCTGTTATAAATAAATCATACACATACCTTAGTTTGTGTGAGTTTTCACCTTGGTATGGTGATGACTTTGCCTTATAAACATATTCTCTCTTGCGGCTGAAAATAACAGCAGGGATTTATGCAATGTTTATGAAAAATGGAAGCTATGCTGTTATCTTCTGATGCAAGCATGCATGCTTGGGGCRTCTATGTTTCAATTTTCTTAAATCCTCCGGCAGAAGTATAGAAATATGCATAGTTTGRTTGTGGATGAGCTGTGTATTTAATGCAGACACAGGTCAGATGCATCTGGAGCTTCTGGATGTTACTGTCTCAGGTTGCTGAAAGTCTGAACATGTGTTCCCACTGAGAGAAGCAGTGAGTAATGCTGTATTATCCTCTTCAGTACATGTATCAGATAGGCTTCTAGGATTGGATGYAATTGCCTCAAGTTTTCTTGAATATGACCATAAAAGAAAGAGCCTAATGCCTACAAATCTCGGAAAGTAACAGTGGTACTACAATTTGAAATATTAACCTGGAATAAGGTAACTCTTTAAATAGAGAAAACTCAAATTTGATGAATAATATAAATGAGCGTAAAACATTTCAAAGAAAATCTACCCTCCTGAGTAGCTCATCCTTGAAAGAGAGGGTCCTTCCCTCCTGTCCTGCTTGCACAATGTGTATTATTGGCCTAGGCTGCTCCCATTGCTTGCATTATTTGCTGGGTCACTGAAAACATCTCTTAGTGCTTCAGAAGCTTGGGTATTTTCTATTCTACAGGCAACATCCCCCTGCTGCTTTCAGGAGTTTGTCTCCCCTTTCCTTTCTCTCCAGTCTGATAGTACCTGAAGAAAAGAGTCTTTCACGAGACTAAATTTTACTTGAAACCTTATCTATGTGATATAATGAATAAATAAGGAATAATGCAGTACAGGTAAGATGTGAGGAATTCATATATGAGTAGATTCATGTTACACTGATAGTGAAATAAATTAGAATGTTTCAACTTCTTATGTTTATTGTAGTATTTTTTAGTGAATGGCGACCTCTTAAAGAAGAGTTTTACTACTGTAGGTAAGAAGAGTGCCCCTGTAAGACAGAGCAACTCCTTTGTTCTGAACTTAGATTTATATGTCTTCAGATATCCCAAGAACTTCCTAGAGAATTTAACTTTTTAGTCTTATCACTAATGTAAAACTAYTGCAAGCAAAGCTGTTCTTGTTACGTCTGACTGGCGTGTAACCATGCTTATGGAGTATTCCAGTTTATGACTTCCTGGGGTGGTTCTATTTCCATCCTGTTTCCTATTAGCTTATTAGTCTACTTTGTTTCTTCTTAGTCTACAGTTTTTCCTGTTAACCTATTAGCCTGCGTTTTGTGCACAGTTACATGCAGTTTTACCTCTGTTACTTATACACCTCTACACACTGATGTCTAATTGAAAAATGCAAAGGCAGCGAGCAGGTTTAGATACTGAGTGTTACACAACTGTCAGCCTCTGGAATTCGAGAAACCTCTGACAGCTGAGTTCATTCAATTGCTCTTGGGGTATTAGTAATTTGCTTTTCCTTCAGAAGATACMACATTTCCGTGCCACAACAAGCAGGACAAGTGCACGGTGCTTGTCACAAGCTCCCATGCTCACTCTAACAGAACTTACTATGTGGTAAATTGTCCGTCCTGGTGTACTAATGAAGTATTCAATACTAGTGTTGTGACAGAATACTGTACACTGTCGAGGTAATAAATATTTTCTCATGGTGATACAGATGGCTGACATTGCTGCTGATCTCTCACATTTCTGGAGTTCCAGTCTTTGCTGCCATGCACAGTCTGTCTTCAGGCTTCTGCATACCAAAAATGAAAATCCGAAAGAGGGAGGAAAAATTATTTCTTAAGTCTAAATGTATTTATCTGAATTTGTATTTACATTTGGTTCAGGGGATAAGGTTTCTTGTCTCGGGTTCTGAGAAGTTTACAACACTGTAGTAGAGAAAATGTTACTACATACTGATTTGTGTTTCAAACTTAGCTRGTTAGGACAGCATTTGCTTTATGAAATGCCCTGTTTACATCCATTCTTAAAAGCTAGAATTGAGAAATATAAGCAGTTATCTGGATAAAGGAAAGAATGGTTAGTGTCATTTAAAATTTTGTAAAACATTGCTATTGATTTTTTGCTCTAACGTGTAAAATAATTAGCTTCAGTCCATTCTCATTTTACAAGAGAGAGATGTATTACAGTGTTTTTTGCAGAAAGGAAATTGTCCTAAATTTATTGAACCTGGATTGCATTGTTCATCTACTTTTTGTATCATACTGGCTTGTCTCCTTAATGTCCTGTGTCTGTTGATTGTGTGAAAGTTGTTTTTTATAGGGCAACAGCAGATCTGGAAGAACTTTTAATATGTTGTGGATGTTTTGTCAGTACAGGTCTCCAAGTTAGCTGATGTCATGGTCAGACATGGTGTGAAGAAAGGAGATCGTGTGGTCATCTACATGCCCATGATTCCACAGACGGTGTACTGTATGCTGGCTTGTGCGAGAATAGGAGCCATCCATAGCCTGATTTTTGGTGGATTTGCATCTAAAGAGCTTTCTGTTCGCATTGATCATGCAAAGGTAATACGTATTTGAAACAACAAACACCATTGCATTAGTTATTCATATAAATCAATGTCAAAAACCTTTTTTTCCAGAGAGGATAACATTTCTTTGCGTGGTAAGCAGTCTCAATTTGTTCATAATACTTAACATTGAAATGCGAACAAAGTACTACATCTGTGCTGAGGGTGATACTTTTATAGCAGACATTGAGCTACAAATTTTGACCTCTTTTGAAAAAGCATGAGTTTAACATGCTGCTGTCTGTTTAGAGCATACTTTCTTCTCCCATTTGTCAATCTTTGTCTACAAAGCATCACCTTAAAACCGGCTTTTCACCCAGCATTTTCCTCAAGTGTATGAGGAAAATGCTGCCAACCCTAGATGACTTCATTGGTTTACTTGATGTTTATATATATTAGGTAGTACATTTTTCAGCTATACAGCTACCTCATCTAATTTGTACATGAATCAAGGCAGCTAGGGAACCAGTTGTCTTAAGTGAATGACTCTGCAGAGAACATAATTAATGGAGATGAATGCTTTAAAGGCTTCCATGTTCGGCACAAGTTGAACTTGTTTATGAAGCATTATGTAAGTCTTTGTAAGTGAAAATGCAAATAGTACTTTAATAACCTACTTAGTAGTTTATATGTGCATATTAGTAGCTTGTGTATGCATTAGTTTCAGACCAGCTAACAATGTTTGTACTGGAAGTTTCTGTTCTTGTTTTCTACCAGTGAAAAAGACAAAAGTCTTTGTCATCTTGATCAGTCACCTGTATCATTCAGACCATCTGTGGTAGCCATCTATCACCGAATCGCGTTGGTTAGGCGTATAAGCCAAAACATTATGTAGGGTAAAGTCCACAGGATTTCTGGAACTTTTACTTAGRTTTTTGTGTACAGAAGTGCTTTTCAGATCCCCAAGGCTTGAATTTTATGAATATTCGTAAATAGAAAGTTGAATGCATTCCCCCTCCTCCCTCTTGATGTTTTAACAAAGTGGAAGTTAATAAAACAGCTGAAATGGTTTGTTGGAATTGTGAAAAAGAGCTGGGGGAAGACTAACGACAGCTCCATGGTTTTCCCTGTCTTTCTTTCCGCTCCGTCACTATTTCAACGAGCTGTAAAAATTAATTTTAACTCATAGAAGCTTTTGATTAGGGAAAAATAATGTAGAAGAAAAAATGATAGACTTTTAAAAGGGAAGTTACTACAATATGAATCATCTAGCATGTTTACTTTTAGAGTATTTTGCAAATATTAACTAATTAATCCCAATGGATTTTCTCTGAGGAACAAAGGGAGACAGCACAGTAA
Source organism: Phoebastria nigripes (assembly GCA_035582835.1). Taxonomy (NCBI): domain Eukaryota; kingdom Metazoa; phylum Chordata; class Aves; order Procellariiformes; family Diomedeidae; genus Phoebastria; species Phoebastria nigripes. The sequence goes on from JAYKAV010001599.1 coordinate 887,705, forward strand.
CCATAATCCTTGCTTCATGCATTAAAAAGAAAACAGAGAAAGTTTAAGTAATTTACCCAAGGTCACACAGCAAGTCTTTTGCAGGGTTAGCTATAGAATTACTAGCTGCAGGCCACGGATTAAATCCTAATTTACATTGCCTTTTTCTTTTTTCTTTAAAAGGCACATCTAAATATTTTGGGTGATTTTTGATCCATCTGATGTGTAATGAAAGTGTAAGTAAAGAGGAGAGGCACATCCTCRGTCTAAATTTCAAAGCATGCCCCAATTTTGCTTGTAAGCAAATAATACTGTAAAGCTTTCTTGATAAGTGAATTGCACACTACTGAGATTGTTTTTAAGATATGTATATAAGTAGCTGTGATAGATGGTATTCTGCTGAACTCAGAAGTTAATTGAAGCAGTCTCAAAAAACCCTAACCTTTCTATTAGGCTTTTATGTGTGAATTGGTTTAGATGCTGCAGTACAGGACCTAATGTTGGTAGAAAAAGTTAAATATGTGGAATGGAAAGCTGGCTGTGAGATGCTCTTGTGGAAGAAAGGTCAAACTTCACATTTTATTGGAAGATTTAAGTGAAAGAAATAACAAGCACTTTCTAGTGACTATGAAAAGGTACATATACTTTACCAGCTTACCTTAATTTATCTTGAATTTTAAATAGGTCTGGGAATGCTGCAAAGTCCTGCAGCTGATAATTTTTACTCTTGTCAGGTATTGGCAGTTACAGACGTTCTGCGGTGAATTGTGATGAAGTGATACAGAGCGTGAGAACAGGCATTTCTTGTCATCTTTCTTTTCACCTGAATCTGGGAATATATAGTTTGCAGTATCGAAACAATAGATGCTTTTGAAGGACATTAACTATATTTTGAGAAATTAATACGACATCTGTTTAAGCACTTTATCTTAGTAAACTAGGAAAACTGAGAGGGATACTTAAGAACAATATGCTTATATGCCTATTTGATAGGGTAGTTGCTATGCCTTCAACAACCAAATTTTCTCATGTTTTTTGAATCACAATAATTATATAGCAATTCCAGAGGACTTTTTAGATTTTAAGTCCAAACCCTGCAAAATAAAATGCAAGTAATGGAGTTTTTCAGACATGTGATTTTTGAAAATGCTTCACTAAAGCAGTGTTATGATTTGCAAGTGAACAACAGTTCTTTGAAATATAAAGTGTACAAGACACCCAAGTTATTCAAAACTATCTGTTACTATCTTCCATTCCAGAAATACTGTATTCATCACTTATTTACAGTTGACAAATTTGGAGATTTTAATAAGGTTTCCTTGAAAAAAAAGAGCTAATATTTTGTAATAGTTTATTGTGAATAAGACATAGTTCCTKCGCACAGGTATGTCTATGAATGGTTACCCCTACTTCTCACCATAAGATGATCCAACCTTTTGAGTGATTAGGCAGCAAGCTCAGCTGCTGATAGATAAGATGCACAATTGTCTTATAATAGTTGCAGCCCTGTCTTGTCTTCTCTTGAAGCACTGTTTATTTTTGGAATTTGTATTGTAGATTAGAAGGCAGTATCTTGCTTTTTATTTTTAACTACTTGTATGGTATGATTCAGGTCTCTTTCTTTAGAGCACTGTATAATATCTGGCAGAACTAAATGTGTATGGCAATCTGACATAGATCATCTAACCACAAAGCCTGAGCAATACCAGCAGGTGCAGCAGAACTATATAATGACTGCATAAGCACTGGATTTCTTTAAAGTGCGTATCACTTTTTTTAAGGAGGAGGGAGGCACAACAGAAGTGCAGTAAGTTTGAGCATAGGCTTGTGATCAGATGTGTGGCTGCAGCACAAATTGAARAGAGCTTTGTGTGTTGAATAGTGAGGGCCTGAGCACTGGATCTCTCTGTAAACCTCTTCATGACACTCCTGACATTTTGTGCCCCAAAGGTAGTCGGTTTTCAGTTTGGGCTTTTTGCAGCTTTCTTAGTTGGCCCAATAAAATGTATTTATTGCTTTTTCTAAACCTTGCCTTGTATGCTGTTAGAGACTATAGAAGAATTTGTAGGAGATGTCTTTACAACAGAATAAAATTGTTGGTCTGGTACTATCGGGCCTTGCTTTATCTCATTTCTACTTCTTCATTTTTTTTTTTCTCTACAGCTCACTATCGCTGGCATTCCTTCACCAGCAAACCTTTGAACTTCCCTGGTTTTCCTTCAAACTAGTTATATTTCTATCTAATCTTACTGTGCAGGACTACATGGAGCCACAGAAGAGGTGTGAAATGGGTGTATAAAAGCAATATGGGAGCAGAGATGCAGGGAAAGTAATGTCAGTAGGCAGAGAGGTAGAACACTAGAAAACAGCAGTTAAAGCCAGTAATGGAGCTTTGATTTGCACAGAGTGATCCATGATGCTTCCAAGTAGTAACCCTCACTTGGGAAATACATCAACCTAGCCAATTTAGTATTGGTTATTTTTAGACTTCCTTACTGCATGCAAAGTAGTTGATGAGCAGAGGCAGCACTATTTACAAAAGACTGTAAACCTGGCATTGACAACAGTCTTTCATCTTAACAATTGAATAGAACTGTGTTAATATCTTACATTAATTACAGTCTAATTTCAGGGTAGCCTCCAGATGAATTTTCAGTTTACCTGCATTGTATTGTGTCATCTTTTATTAAAATCAGTGCATGCCAAAAGAGAAAGATGACAGATGCTGAAATTTTAAAGCTCATCTGAAATCTTTATTTTGAATACGAACTAATTAGCAAACTTCCCTGAATGGCAGATTTGGACAGGAAACATTTCATTATTGCACAAGAAAACAATTTAATCTGTGCTTTCTGTGCTGAGTTTAATGCAGCCTTAACTGTGGCATTGTGGTTTGTGCCTACTTAATGAGATTTCTGCTAATGCATACAATTAGTAAACTAGCTTGATCAAACTGAGGGGCRTAAGATAAATATACTTCTAAAACTCCAAAAGCAAGGAGGTTGAAGACTCATTCTTCTCCAATTAAAATGTGTTCTGACATGTAGTTTCTTTGGTGCTACCTTTTATTTCCTGAAATACAAGAAATAAAAATACTGATCTTGGGACCTRTGTCAAAATAGTTTGTATGCAGATTTCTTGACTTAGGAAATCTTAATAAAACCTGAGGTTAATTTAATGACAAAGAYGCTAAATCCACATCTGGAAATAGAAGTTATTCTAAAAAAAACCAGAACTATGGAAATCTGATTTTTAGTGGTTTTGCATCCTGAATCCTGCAACCATCACTTGAAAGACTCTAACTTTACTTCCCTCATGTGCCTTACGACTTCAGCTTATTCTCTTCCTGTATTTCTAGTTTCCTGTCATCTCATTTGCCTTCTTTTTCCTCTTTCCCCTATTTTCCCTCCCGTGCCATTTAATTGCAGGCTGGAAAAGAGCCAGCAAAGTGCTATAGCTAGTTTTGAAATACGCCATTCTGTGCAGGCAGATAATTAAAAAGCAGGCTAGACAGGACAGATAATTGTTGACATCACTGTACCACTTTTCCTTAATGGAGGGGCTAAGATGGAGATAGGTTTTTCTCTCTGTCCATTAATTTTTGTGCAACTTAGAAGAACTTAATACTGTTGATTTCTTACTCAAATTTGGTTGAAAATGGTGAAGAGTGTCAGAAGTTGTTAGTGTGCTTCTGAACAAAAAACGGATGCATGGACAGCAAGATCACACAAGCTTGATTTCCTTAGAAAACTGATCTAAACCCCTGTTTCTAATTACGTGAAGATAGATTTTATACATAGAGTGTCATTAACCAAAGAATTTCGTAGAAAACATGTTATTAGGTTACATATATAAAATATATTGCAAATGTATATACTAACAATCTAACTTCTTTATTTTAGCCCAAGCTCATWGTAACAGCAAGTTTTGGAGTAGAACCGAAAAGGAAGGTGGAATATGTATCCCTCCTAGAAGGAGCACTGGCAAGGGTACAGAGCAAACCTGATAAAGTTCTCATTTACAAGCGACCTAATTTGGTGGGTGTACAGTTGTTGTGCCTTTATGTTAACTTTCAGATATGTATGTAATGCACGTGCCTTTTCTCTTTCACAAGTAAAATTTTTGGTGTATCTGTTTGTAGTTTATTTTTGAATTCTATGGGGGAACTTTATATTCATAAGATTTAAATAGTAAATAGAACTAATGCAGCAGAGAGATTACTGTACAGAAAATGGAATAGTACTGTACAGAAAATTGAATAGTACATGTTTTTTGACCCACTTCCATTTATTCCATCTGTTTTTCTTTTGACACTTTTCTGTTTTTCAATGGGCAGGGCCATGTTCCTCTTGCCCCAGGTCGCGATCTTGACTGGGAAGAAGAGCTTACAAAAGCCCAGTGTTATAAATGTGTCTCCGTTCCCTCAGACCATCCACTTTATATTCTGTATACATCTGGAACAACAGGCTTGCCCAAGGTAAAGGACTATCTGTAGTCTAAGTGTCTGTGACCAACCTATTTGCAGTTCCACTTGAGAAAATATTTAATTAAAAAGGTTGAAAATGTTTGCCAGTGCTCAGTGCTATAAATGATAAGCATTGCTAGAAATGGTTTAATCTCATTTATTCACATTTCACTACTTTAAAGTCAGTGTCTAGGAATAAATCACGTTTGTTTATTTAAATAGTAATAAAATAAAGATAAACTGCATTTACTTCAAAAAGTTTGTACAGTATAAACTTTTGAGGACAGCAGAATGTCTTCTATCCATTAATGTCTTCTGCATTTTAACTGTTTGAGATAAGCGTAGTATAGTCACTTAATGGCAAGGTTAGTGAATATATCACTTGTGAGATAGCATTTATTGCTGAATAGTCTTTGCTTATTCATTATTTACATATTAGCTAATCTTCCCATAGATAAGATTTAATGAATGACATTACAGATTAAATGGAATTAAGCATGTTCTGAAGGGTTGTGTTACTGAACAGTTCTGAGAATATAATTCCCATGAAAATGAAAGTTTAGATTGAGTAAGTGAAAACTGACATAGGGCATTCCTTGAAAATGTTTGCTTTCAAATGTCAGTTAGTCTTAATGATCTATTTTTAAAAGAAAGTATTTTAAAAGCAAACTCTTGAGTGTTTGCTTGGTACTTACAGTTCTCTTTTAAAGTGTAGAAGACAAGCTGAGTATAATTTTCTGGCGGTGGTCTTACCACCACAAATTCAGAGACGGTATCACACATYGCTGGATATGGCAGTGCTTAGACTACTACTAGAAAGTTATTTAATGATGTGGCCTATAAAGTTCAGAATCTATGGAGAGCTAAGGGAAAACAAACACAGTTTTGCTGAGAAAAATGTCTTCTGCTTTTGCCTTGAATGTGGGCACTTTAAAGCAACATATGTATCATTTAATTATATTGTCAAAAGGTMCAAGATAAGATCCTTTGTTACAACAGGTGTTTTCCTTGACTGTTAGTTTCAAAATATAGTATCTCAGAGATAAATTTCTCAGAAGCTTACTTCACTGTGTTGGCTCTCCAGAGAAAAATATGGACACCTTGAATGAATCACCCTTATATGAGGGAGAGTATCAACTAGCACTAAGCTACAATGAGTAACTTAATGAACAAAATAACTTTTTTATTCATTTAAGGAACTTGCTTTTAAATGGTCGTGCAGGTAAAATTACTTAGTTATGACCTTCATAACAAAACTTTTGTTAATCTCAGAGCAGGGACTAAGTTAGAAGCTGAGACTAACAAAGGCAATCTGCTTTCTGAAATTYGTGAAGTGTTAGTTAACCATTCTCTGCTGTGGCAATCTCCATTTTAATGAGTTAATATGTCTCTACAGTCCCTCCTTTCTTGGACGAGGCCTGAAAGTGCCTATTTCATTCTATTAACTACATAAAGAAAATGTACYGTGCCTAGCACAGACAGATAGCTGCATTGTAATATCTGCACTGTAGACATTTGTTTGGGCAGATGAATCTCACCTGAGTTTTAGTTCAGGACATCAGGACATAGTTTACTTAATTCCTTCTTCTAGAAACAGTGTRCTACAAGATGATGAAATGTATATTAAACGTAAAAATATTACAAAATATTTCAAAATTTTTCTTATTAACGGTGTTCCAGAGCTGGTTTTTGGCTTACCAAGGTGCACAATGCTATTGATACTCCCTTATTCTAATTTTCGAATCCCTCTTTTAGAGTAAGACTGGGATGTTCTTCATTTTGCATTCATATGTATACTTGAGGCTAGGTATTAAACCTTTCAAAAATAGACATCTGGTTTAAGCCAATTTTCTGACATCTTTAAAAAGAGTCAGTGCAGAAGGAGGGGTACATTTCAGGGAGTAATTCACCCCAGTTATTTTAGGCATCGGCTACTCCACAGGTGCTCCTCTTTTCCAGTGATGATAGACTAGACAATGAGTTTGAAACATGCCTAGCATTTAGATGGCCACAGTTTAAGTGAGGTAAATACTCAATCTCTTATTTTTTGTCAGCATATGTTGACTGAATATTTGTATATCCAATTTTAATGAGACAATTCTAGTCTTTGTTAGTTATCTTCTGAAAACTATTGTCATGTAGGGCTTGAGATGGGGTTTTTTGTTTGTTTTATTCTATGTTTGTTTGTTTGTTTGTTTTCCAAAATTACTTCTTCAGTGGGAATGCTAGCATAAGCATGCATTTGTCGGAATGGATCCTTTTCTTAAGTGAGGAGTATTGGAATTAAACAACTTTAAGTGTATTACTGCTAAAACCCCCAAAATTTCATTGAAGACAGGAATATCACTGCATCCTTCAAATGATCTTAAATATTCAAATTTTCTCATTTAGGGTGTTGTCAGACCAACAGGTGGCTATGCAGTTATGTTGAACTGGACAATGTCAGCTGTATATGGACTCAAACCTGGTGAGGTAATTCTGTTTAAATGTTATGTAAATTTTTTTGAATTCCTCTTAAAAACTCCCCACTATATTTATGTTTTTATTTCCTTTTAGGTGTGGTGGGCAGCTTCTGATTTAGGCTGGGTTGTTGGTCATTCCTACATTTGCTATGGACCTCTCCTTCATGGGAATACTACAGTTTTGTACGAGGTATGATCCATTCTAAAAAGCCAGCCTTTGAAAAGGCAGCATCTCCTCCCATTGATGATCCTGATGATCCTGTTTATGCCTGTCCAGTCTTCATGCCATATATATTTAAATTGTGTGTATATCTTCAGTGTTTATACTCTTCTGTCTATTACAGTAATTTGTAAGGAAAACTTACTTCACTATCCTTCAAACTTGTCTACTTCATCTATGTGACTGGTGATGGTCAATGGGGCAAGGAACTCCAAAACAGCAGACCTAGAAATGGCAGTTGGTGGAGTKTACCTGTGTTGCTGAGGCTTCAGCCACAGGCCATTAGACTACCTTTATTATGGATCTAGGAGAGGATGTTGTGTTTTGCGTGTCTAGAGATGACAAATTCTTACTGGATCTGAGTTGGATGCAATTGGGAGCTCTATGGTTGGAGCCAGAACTCTTAAGGAGACTTGTCCCTTCTTTCCTTCCTCTACCACTCAAGGCACCTGAAGCCAAGACTCAGATGACATTCAGGGCTTGGTCCTTCTCCTTGGGGGATGAAACTCAGCGGGGTGGAGAGGAGACTAGTCCAGTTAGAGTGGCCTGCTGCATCCTAACTTTGGTGCTCAAAAAAGCAATCAYGCTGCCTTACATTGTTATTTTTTCAGAAGTTATTGTTGATTCTCTAATCGCCGGGCAAGAAGATACAGTGTTGGTTGAACCATCTTCTTTATTCTTCAGGGAGTGAATCCAGTATCCGTCAGTGATAGTGAAAGACATTTTATGTAAAAGCACTGACACTGTTAGCTCTTAAGCATGCTGAGACTTGGTTGCCTGCATTCACCTGACATTAGGAATTCTGGACATATCCCAGCTTCTCCAACACTATGCAGAGTGAAGCCCACCTAGTAATTGTTCTGTCTTTTTCAATGGTCCTAGAGGCAGAATTTGTTTTAGCTCTGCCATTGTGGCATGCTGATCACCTCTGTTGATTTGTAGTGGTAATTAGAAACGTGTGAACCATTAAAGGAAATCTAATGGTAACTCATGGCAGAGCATACAAGAACTGCAAAAGTATAGTGAATGTACTGATACTGAGGGCATGAAAAATCATATGAAACATGCTTTGATGACATTGTGAATATAGCAGGTGTTAGAGCACCATCTGTACCCAGTGTTTGTGGAGCAGGGGAGTCAGCATGACGTGGTGGAAACRTACTGGTTTACAGACCATCGTAAGTGCAGAATATGCATAAGGAAATGCATATTATGATTAAACTTTCTCCATCTTCCAGCTAATACACCATACAAGTGAAGATGACCATACTAGAACAGAAATGGATTGTTACTGTTTTCAGGAACAAGCATTATCAGAACAATCCTTTGGTGTTTGCACAACCAGTTAAGTTGGTATTGGTTGAGATGTGCTTCACTGTTATGAACTTATGCACTGCTATTGGTGGGTAGCTGGTAYTGGGATTGTGCCTGAATTTTGAGTAAATATGTTTCTGAATCCTGGGGATACTGAAGAAGCRTGAACAGTTGTAGTAAGGTGAGGTTGCCTCCAAAATTGTTTGGATGCTGCTGCATCAAACGCTACAGAACTGACTAGTGCTTCCTGCATCCTGTTTTGGAAGTTAGAAGTATACTTTACTGCTCAAAGTTCACTCTATAAACTTATAAGCGAGATTCTCACAAGCAGAAGACGCCTCTTGAAGCAGGTCAAGAATCCTCAAGTCCAGAAAAGCAATGGTCRTTAGGGGTGCATGTACATGATATTTCAAATCACAGAAGTAGTGCAGTTCTGAAATAAGTCCTCTGATTGTCCTTGCTTATTGGTTTGGCTCACAGAGAGGTTTTAGACGTATGAATGACATCTTTACAGAGAAAGCTAAGACAGAAGCTTTGCCACTTGGGATAAAAGGGAAGGATCCAATGAGTGGGACTGCACTGCTGTGAAGTTCTCCAGAGCAAATGAAAAGTACATGTGCCAACAGAAAGCTTTAAAACTGTCAAGAGCTCCCACCTTATTCTGAAGTACTTCCTGTACTATGCAAAAGGGCCAAATTGACAGCATGTGGTCTAAAAGGCCCAAAAGTTTCTCCAGCAGATGCACCACCCTGTTGCTAATGTCAAGCCTGCTGCCAAGTGGAAGAGGACTGACAAGTGGTGCTGCATTCATTTCAAGCAGATGAAAACCATCTTCTTGAAGAGGTGGGACAACCATGSTTCAGAGGTGGCATGGTGCGTGTGCCCCTACCGCAGAGATCTTGAACAGATGGTCAGGGGAGGGGAGAGCACTCTGCCAAGCCCACTGCTTATGAGGACATCCACGCCCTTGGTCCCAGGACCAACAGTGTGGGAGAAAAGTCCAGGGAAAAGCGTGCCTACACTGCTGCACACATCTACATGCCTGCAACCCCCAGAGGACCCCTGCGAAACAACACGCAGGAACATCGCCTTGGCCCACTCTCTGCCACAGCAGGCAATGGGAACTGTAAACTGGTGGTCTGGATGCCTGCCTGAGTAAGTGYGTGTACTTTACTATACGTGTATTGAGCTTGGGACTGTGTTTAGGAGGTTTCTGGTAGAATTAGGGCACTGGTCGCAGAGCTATGGAAAGGTGGCGTAGGTCTCTGGATTAACTSTGAGAGCTGCTCTGCCTTGAGAGAYGATTCCCCAGGGGCCGTGAGCTGTKAGGGAAGTTCYGYGGAGCMACAAGCTCCATCAGAGACCATCTGCCCCATCCCAGCTCTGCCTGTGTGCCAGGCAGAGTCCTGGCAACTGTATAAGCTGTGGACATGGCATGCCTTGATAACACAGCCCCCCTAGGCTTCTGCACCCAGCCGCACTGTCTCTTCCTTGCCTCAGATGTAGTGTATAAAGGTCCTACTTAGTGGTGGTAGTGGTGCTTGTACTTCTGGCCACATGTCAAATCCTGTCCCTGCCCTGCAATCAGCTGCTTATACAACAAATACCATTCAGGATGGTTCCATTTCTTTGAAATGCAGTGGTTAAGGTGGTGGTTGTTGGCAATATATGATCTCTTCTTCTGCCCTGAGTCACACTTGGGAAAGGTCATAAAGGGAAGAGCACTGCAGGCTGGGGTAAGGATTGGATTAACCAGGTTTACCCAAAACAAATGGATTGAATGCAGCAAGGGAGTGTGTGAAGCACACAGGTGTGGAGGAGGGGAAAACCAAGGACAGAGAGAAGTATTGGGAATCAGTTCCTTTTTAATCGTTGCATAACATTTGCCAGATTGAAAGACATTGATGTCCAGTGGTATTCCTCCCATCCCACTCCATGCACTCGTGAATGCTCAGTGGGTTGGTGACTGTCTTCAGTGAAGGARCAGACAAAGTCCTGACACAAATGCACTGCTGGTTGCCCCACCTATGACAAAGAGAGCGGAGAACTGAGCATACACATAGTGCGGAAGCTGTGCTCAGTGTTTCAGTCTGAAGGAAGATCTCAAAGATGTCCTCACAGATGGTTCAGACTAAAAGTGATACCCTGAATTTGCAAGGTATTGGAAACACAAACAGTGTCTGTCCCACATAGCCCAGTGTCTTTCAGATGACCAAATGTAGATTGTGGTTCCATTATGCATTCGGTAAAAGCACAATTAAATTAGGCCTGTGCTGTACCATTGTCAGAGTGTACTTTATGGTGTGGGGCGCAGGGGTATGCAGCATCTCTCATGATGCTCATTGGCACTGAGGACATCATGAACGATCCTGTCCCTTCTTGGCAAGAAGGCATTGGCATATGTTTTGGTTCTGTGACCAGAGATATGGAGTATAGGGCTTATAGAAATTTTATGGTGGAACCTGCTGGGGATGTGTGAACTGAYACGCTACTGTCATCTGCATGAAACAGATGAAAGGGACAGCATGACGCTTCCTAGAAGAGAAGTCCTTTCAGTCAAGGGAGCAAAGATCTGTAGGATAGCTTTCCATCAGAAGACTTTGAGCTGCATTTTTCATCCAGTGAACAAGGCTAAGTCTAGTCTAAAATAAACCTCAAATAACATCTAGTGGAAGAGGTAAAGAGCATTGGCGTTAAATGGTTTGGTCTACTAATCTGCTCTAATTCACCTCACTACTTGCTATGTAAACAAAGTCTGTGACACCACATGTGCTCGCATTCATGTTTCATGTTATTATTTCACATGGTACTAAGTTTATTTTTACCAGTGCATGTAGTAGGAAGAAGATTGATAATCTCTCRTAGAACAGCAGATTGTGCCTAGGTGACACCTGTGTATGTTACTTWGTACAAAATCCTGTTGTTTATCATTTTTGTAACAGAAAAATGTAAAATAAGAAACAAAATACAATGTTTAAAAGCAAAGCAAATCTTGAGGTCTTAAAAATGTGTTTTGGAATGTGTTCTTGTCTTTGTGGTTAACTTTTAACTTTGTGGTTAACTTTTAAAAGTGTTAACTTTTTCTTCTGTTCATGGAAAGACTGTGGGTAGTGTGTTAAGTTGTTCTATGAAACAGAACAGCAGGTTTGCAAAACAAGTGTTTTTTGTTAAATATTAAAGTACACAAAGTGATAACAACAAGCACAAGGGTTTTTTTTTCCCTGAACAGCTAAGAYGGAGAAGCTCACATGCCTTAATGCTCCCAGCCAATGATTGCAGCAGCTGGAGAAAACTTAAACAAATGGTTATTCTTAATTTGWATTTCAATGTACCTTCTGTCCACATGAAGTTTACTGACTTGCTTACCTTCAGTGTTCAGCATGAAAGCTTGCAATGAATGCGTTATTGAAATACATGATGCAGAGAATATCTACAGTGCAACTATGGCAATAAAAATCAGCCATTCGTTTGAGYATTGCTTATGTTTAGCTCTTTTTTGAAGAGTCTCCGATGTGCTAATCTGGTGGAATCCACTTGCTTCTGTGAATTTACAAACCAGCTCACTGTGGAACTTCTGAAAGCTTTTGAGTCAATGACAAGTGTCAGCTTGCTGATTGCAGGAGTGACACTTGGTTCTTAGTGCACATACAACTTCTGAAGGACATTAGGAAGCAAGGTTATTTCTAGGATATTGCAAATTAAAAGTAATCAAGTAGTTTTAAAAAAAAGGAGGAAGGCATTTGTTTAAAAGCAGTGGGGCAAAATCCTAGGAAAAGAAAAAAAGGCAGAATTCAGGAGGAGCAGGTAAGTGAGAGAGTACGTTAAACTCATGAGATAGACTCTTGCAGAAAGGATTCCTTAGTAACTAAATATATCTTTATGTGGAAAAGGGAGTACAGTAAATTTACCGCAGTTCATATGTTCAAATACATACATTTGTATAGATGGATAAAAATATCCAGAACAACGAACACTATATACTTGTGTACTTGAACTTGCAAATGACCCCAGATGCAGAGGTGGATTCATGATATTTTGTAGTACATGTGTACATACTGTACAGCTGTCCTATACCTTTTGCTCCTCCCAGGGGTCATGCTTGTCAGATTCTTGCTGTGTGTTGTTCGTTTATGTAGGGCAAGCATGGATACATCTGTGAGAACTCCTAAAGGTTCACTAAATAATTTGGGGATCAATTTTAATATCTTAAGTCATGTAGGCTCTCAATTAACTACTTATGAAAGAAAGCAATCACTGCAATTTCTTTCTATTGCATATAAAAAGATCAGTTTTCCTGTGAAGAAGAGAAACAGTCTGGACATTCTTTTCTGCATTATTGTGGTGGCAGAAGAGACCACTGTGAACAAGAGATACAAGCTTTGGCTCTGAAAAATTAACTGAAGTATGCATGGCTTTGCATACTGGGGTATTCAGTGTACATTTTTCACCTGCCTTTTCCAGGGGTGAGAGGGTGAGGAAGAACGATCTGTGTGCTGCACTTAAATCCCACCAGACTCCATTTGCCCTGCTCCTGTCAGGTGGTAACAAYCTTTGCTGTTACATCTTTATAGTATGTAAAGGCCCTGTGAAATCTTTGGAAATTCAGTATCCTTAAGCAAAAAAACCTATTATTTATTTTGACCTTGTTCTGTTGTCTGGAAATGAAGGCTTAAAAGGATGTGTGGATGTCACTGTAAGCTATATTTAATTAAGTACTAACATGCTGTCCTTCAATCTTGAATCTACTTTCCCAGCAACTTAAATTATTTGTATAGGTAATCAGAGTTAATAAGTATGTTCAAGATTTATGAAGCAGAAATATACTCTAGGAAAATAATATCTATTCTTTGCTGGTCTTATAGTTGATGACATTTTTTGTGTTMGATAGTATGGATCAATATGTGAGGTTCATTTTCTGGTATATGGTCTCCACACAAGCTAGAAATCTGCTTTCTTACTTCGCTTGGATTTACTCACACAGAATAGATCTTCTGGGCCAAGTTAAGAGATAGACAAGCACAGCACAGGGCTGTGTCTTCTCAGGTCAACTGTTACGTGGATCACAACTCTGCAGTATATAATAGTCCTCTTGTTAGGATCACTGCTGGTTTTGCAATACATGAAATAGCAGACTGTCAACTGTTTTGACCGAAGGCTTTGTAGACCGAATTCTTATTTGTATGTGTAGGAGTGTGAGGAATCTCAGCCTATGCTGCTAAGAGCTCATCCTTGCAGTGTCAGTGTGTCATATGTGTGCATTCCCCTATGCAGGTGGGTGTTCATAAAGGTAAGCATACATGCTATGTAAGTATACCTATGTAGATAGTAATCTCCTTTTTCCCCCTCATGTGCATGACTGTTTCTTATATTTCTAAGTGTATTTAATCATCCACAGTTTTCAGTTGATTTATTCAACTGTTCTATCCACTAGTCAAAAAGTACTGCTTTGATTTTTTTTTTTTTTGTATTCTAGAATCCTACTTCATGAATAATAAGGTCTTCTTTTAAGTTCCTTTGCTTTTTAATCAGGAAATTTTGGAGGCAGTGAACACAACATACCTTTTTGGAATTTATTGATACTAAATGTGTGAGTTCGGCTGAAATTTGGAGAAGAAATTGAGCTCTTTTCTAGGCTGATTTTATAACGTGCACAATTTACCTAATGTTGGACACTTTTCAAATCCCATCTCCATCTTTATTTCATCTCCAGATGCTCAATATAGTTCTGGTATGCAATTTTGGGGGCTTCAGTGGCTTCAGGATCTCTACAAATAATTAAACAGAGAACTCCAGTTATAAATGACTTTCACTAGAAAAGTAGAAATGAAATAGTAAAAAAAAATAGAAAGAAACAGTTTTTATTCCTTTTCAAGTTTAATTCTATTACAAAAGAGTTCCATTTTCTAGTTTGTTTGGAAAAACCCCAGTGATTTCTCACTAAATTAATAGAATTTTAAGGCTGGGGAACACTGTGATTGAGTTCTCTGATATTCTGAATAACAAAGAGCAAAAACTTCACCCAGTGGCAGAAATGCACATTTATAGAATCAAATATCATATTAGCTTGAGTATTAAATTACTATAGTCTAATTAATGTTTAAATACCTAATAGATGTTAATTAGATTCYTCATTCCAAAGGGATTAACTCATCACCACCACACTAGTTAAGTAGAAGAGGAAAGCAGTGTGAGAAAAATGGCAGTTTCTCAGAGATAAGGAAAAGACTTTGATAGTTTTATAGTAACTGTTTTTGACCACTGATAACACTGGGCCACATTAAATTTGTTGCATGAATTTGGCAGAAGGGAATCACTAAAATAAATGATGCAATGAAGAGGTTTTCATTCTAGCAGGTGTAGAGTAAGACAAGAACGAACAAAAGTGATGAGTTCCTTCAGCAGTCTCTGTTACGTAGCCGTCTTACAGTGAAGTTTTATCTCGGTGTGAATGTGTGGGGATCAAGATGGTTATTGTCATTATAAAGGCACCTCTGAATTTAAAATGTGTTGGTTTTGGAAAATAAAAAGTAAAAATCCTGTTTCTTTAACAGTGAGTATTAAAGAAAAATCAGAGTTAATATCTGGTTGACCTACATGTCTGCTTTGTGATTTTTGCTCTTGGTGAGAATGTTATTAAACAGTAATAGTACATTTCCCATTTTTCTTTCTCTGAGATGCCACCAATTGAGTCTTCAGACAGTGTTCATGATATCAGTGTCATCTTTTTGAGGATTAAAAATGGGAAGAAAAGGAAGGCTTCTGTACACACAGGGAGAAAAATAATGTTTGCAAAGAGGAATAGTGTATAGTTTTTCCTCTGCTCAGAAGACTGACTTAACAGTGAATATTCATAAATTTGTAGTCAAAGTTTTTCCTGAATGATTGCCTAATGATGGGTTTTGGGTTAGGGAGTATCAGTATGCTGTTTAGGTACAGGGAAAGAACACCTTTTCCCCTTTGCCTAGGGACAACCACTATTGAATATAAACTGTGCTGACTTCATACCCTCACTCCTTAAAGTGATTTGTTTATTTTTAAACTACTTAGTAGGTGATAACTTGTCATTTTAACAATTGCTATGGAAACTACATGGTTTCAATTTTTACTTGCTGTAACACCATTGTCAAGAATGTAAAAACAGTAATGAATTCCTTTGAATACAGCAAGGTTGGGGGTTTTGGGGTTTTTTTTTGGTTTTTTTTTTATAATCTGTCCTGGATTGTTTTTCTCCAAGGCATGACAAACTGCAGCTATAAATAAGCTACTTGAAGTCTCACAGCCCACTCTGGGTTGCTCTTGCTAATGGAATTGCAAACTGTAAGCAACAGGACAGCATGAAGAGAAAGTCTTAACTACTACCTGTGATGTCAGGAAAAAGGCAGCATTGTAGTTCCAGTGCTTGGGACTTTGAAGTAGAGCTAGGGTAAGGAAGAGGATGCCCACACTTGACAAAGAGCCATGCATTAAGGACTTCATTTGAGTGGTCTAGGACAGAGAAGGAGCTATTGTCCCACACAGAGCTGTAGTGAGACATTGCTGTGCATGTGGAGCCTTCCTCACAACACTCCCTGGGGTCCTTCCAGTCCCTGCTGTTGCAACAAGTCCGCAGGGTACACAACAACAGCAGCAGGTTTAAAATTGCTCTCATTTGGCACAGCTGTTAGCAACTTAGGGGCATCCAGCCTTTCTACAGTTCTTGTAAGCCATTATCATCAGCTTACAAGATTACAAAGAAAGCACTGCTTCTGGAGTTTGCCAGTTTTGTGATCTTTCTGCCATCATCCATACTGACTGTATTTGTGGAGCGAATTCAATAGGACGTTATCATCTCAAGTCCTTAGTGGAGGTTTGGCAGCAGGGCCAGCAGCAGAAGGACGAATGCCTCTATGAACGCTTCCTTTTGAATCCTGATGTGTCAGGATTTTGTGTGTGCTTTGGTGTCAGCAGGTTTTAGTGGCAATGAGTTCCATGTATAATATTTGCTATGYAGAGAGAATTTCCTCCTCATAATTTTGAATTTTTCTTTAATTGAATAGCCCCTTGTTGTTAGGAGTCAGACAGCATTGCTGAGCTGTTATTGATACATTGTTGGTTATTTTATTATAGCTCCTCTTATATGTCTTTTTCCTCAAGTAATCCATCCCGGTGGCTTCTGACTTTCTCCATAGGAGAATATTTCTATCCCCTTGATCGTTCCTGCTGCCTGACTGTGAATCTTCTTTCATAATCATGTATTATCCATCAACACATTCTGCCTGAGGATGTCTGCTCAGCTGGTAGACATCTGATAAATTACATGCTAAATCTAGGTACTTCCAGAAAGACCATCCTATCTGTCTGTCTGTCTCAGAGTCTCTTGGTAGGTTATTAAAATAAAGTCTTTTCTACTTGAATCCTCCTAGCTGATAGAAGAAGTGTCTGTTTCTACTTTTCTTTTTTAAATTAGGTGAGGCAGATCACTCTGACTGCCTTGTTCTTGTTTACCATGCTCTCAGTTCCTGCCAACCACAGATACTATTGCTAATAACTTTTAAAATAAATTTTCGTCTCCAGTATTGATGCAAATACTGAATAGCAACAGGTCTTGAACTGATCCCTGCAGAAATCCAGTGGAAGCATCTCATTTGCTCATAGTCCCCAATTGACTCAGCAATCTGTCAGCATATTCTGAATTTAATTACCCTGTGCTTTATGGTTTATATTGCCAACTTTTTAAAAATCAAAACTGCATGTGGTAATAAGCCTCTCATGACATCTTGCAGTACTTCTTAAAGTTTTTGTATAATAAATGGGAACTCTCTTTGGCAATTTTATTTGTAGTTTTTTGGGCTCTGAAATTAATTTGCGCTGTCTCAGATTTGTTTTGCTTATGTCAGTTTTTGTTTATGCATTTGTTAAACTGTGAACAGCTGCCAAGGCACCGGGGAAGTTTTTCTGCAGAATCAGTAAGAATATTTTACAGCTGGGCCAGATTTTTTTTTTTCCTAAATGAATATTTTAAGTGTCGCCTTATTTTTTGGGTATTATTTACTATCGACTGTCAGGGGAACTTTCTACTCCTTTCCTTACACTGTTTCTGTTTTATTTGTTTTTCTCCTAGATCTGAGAATGGTACTTCTCCAAACCAAAGCTGTTGTAGCTTACCTGTGACATATAAATATCAACCTGTCAGAGCCCTGCATGCCTACCCACACACTCTTGAAGGTTTAGCTGCTTGTGTTGAAAATGCTGTAAGGCTCAGGCTCAGGCTCAGGCTCAGGCTCGCTGGAGGTGTGAGGCACAGGCATGGCTGCAACGTAGCTCGGGCAGGAACCAAGGGTGAGGGCCTGAGTGTAAATCACCTCCCGAGCAAGGGGAGGCTCCTTTTGGCTCTTTGCACAACTCTGCTGTTTTCCCAGTGGTCTGATCCAAGGTTACACAGCTGCACCATGGCAAACCTGGCCTTGAGCAGCAACAGCCAAGCCCCTAGGAGGGAGTGGGTGTGCTCAGGGCCAGACACAGCCCTTTTATAGGCTCTGGACATTTCCATTTGGTTAAAAATAACAGCCTACGTTATTACTGGCAGACTAACCAATTTCACATTGCTCCACAGTTAGGTTTGTTGCTGTCCAAGATGATTACAAATGGTGCTAGTTCAGTTACGTAATTAATTAATGATAAGTTTATGGAAACACAGACTTTTTCAGCCTGAGACCATTTGTTTAAGTGTTAGTTAGTGATGTGCGCTTGAACTCCTAACCAGATGATTGCAGGTCTGCAGGTACAGTGAACGTTACAGGGAGATGACATGAACTTGAACAAATAGGTTCATGAACAAATATTGATGAACACTTGGATGAATATGTGAAAGTTGTGATGAAGAAGTGTACAAGGAGTATGCTTAAAGACAGGCTGGTGAAAGATTTTTCTTTGGGAACTGTGCGTTTTATGACAGAAAAAAGGACGTAACTCACTTTTTCAGCAAGCAAATAGCATTCTTTTGCATTTCTTTTTGGTAATTTAGGATAGGCTATTAGCAAAAAGAGAGTTTTTGGCATTGGTGATACTCTTCCCTGCTACTTTGGCTGGGGACTGTTTCTTTTGTTTATTTTCTCTGCATTTGCTTCTCACTGCCTCTCCATCCTTTAAAAAAAAAGGCTTTTCAGTTGTACATTCTGTTTTGTCTTGTTTTTTTTTCCTTTTACGGTGATCCTCTGCTCCAGCACTCCTCTCACCAGCAGTATCTCACCGTAGGGCTGCAAAGCCAATGGTACGTATACGACCTCAGGCGTCCTGTGTTCCTTAAATCTGCCAAATGGTTCGTCGGTGCTCTTGCCAGTGTTCAGGCACAGCTGGATGCAGAGCAAGCGTGGGGAAGACTGCAGTGGGGAGGGTGGGTGGGGGAGAGGGAAAGGGATGAATTCCTATGAGCCTGCATCACAGCCAGCATGCTGCTTTTTACGTTGGGATGGGGCAACTAGCTTGATTAGTGTGTGTTTTCATAAAGACATTTACTGTGTTACTAGTGCCTCATTATCAGAACAAAACCAGCGGATTTAGTAAATTCTTCGAGGTATTCAAATGCCTGTGTTCCTTTTGCATCTTGGTTAAAGGAAAAGTATTAATTAGAGTTTCATATGCTGTTTTTTTTCCACTGGACCTGTTAATCTATCTATTCCAAATTTGCATGTACACAAGGATGGTGAAGGTATCAATTTTTCTTGTGACTGGTGAACTGCTGTAAAGATGGTGACATTTCAGTAGTGAAACTTTCTCTGTGTTTGTGGCTTCTTGCATAAAGCATTGACAAAGCTGTGTTTGCAGTATGAAAAGTGTATGTCTCTCCTAACTTGTGTGCTCTGTCAAAGCTCATCTTCCAAGTGTGGCCTTTCTAGTGAAAAGGTTATGGCAGTACATGTAGAGCTAAAGCTCATTCTACATTAACATCATCTTTTCATGATTTCAGCGTATGTATGGAGCAGTTCATGCACTGCAGCAGTTACATACAGTAAGATTGTGATTATATGATCCTGTGCTGACTGCTTTTCATATTTGCAGCACCGCAGAAAAGTATTTTTGATTATTTTTTGTTATTATTACTTACCATTGGGCAATTTGTCACATCTGATTACTTCTGTTTTATAAATCTCCTGACTATGCCCCCTAGCTCAAGACAATGTTTAGTTTAAAAAAACTCAACCACAAACCAGACCACAGTCTGGTAGCACACTAAAACAGAAGAGGGGTCTTTGGCTTCTCTCCAGTCTTCATGTGGGGTAGCAGCACAAATGTGCCAAGAGGCCAGCTGTAAGCAGCTAAGTGGGAATTTTTCCAGAATTGGGAGGAAACTACTAGGTAAGAAAAAGCTGACATTATGTCCCATAGGCCTGTGCATGGGGGATATAGCTGTGGTGCCGCTGTGTCCAGAGACTCCTCGTTCAGTGGGACTCTGGGTGTTTTACAGGCTGCTTCGCAATAAGGGTAGATGTAGACATGACTCCCTCTGCTGCCAGTGTAATAATGGCTCTTTGTGGCTGTCTTTTCATTCACCTGTCCATTTGTCCTATTTTTCTAAGTAGCAGCTAGTATGTACTGTGTTCATGTGAGAGATTGTGCCCAAAGCTTGTGAATTTATTTCTACAAGTGAATACACTCACAGTATTATTATTTTTAACAAAGCCTTCTGTAAAGTCTTACTTGAAATTACTTCTGTTGCTGTGCTGCCGGTACTGTTACATGTTCAAGCCTTGAACTGTCAAGGAATTAGGAAGTATTTTTATCCTGTGACATCTTAAATTATTCTCTCCATAGGGGAAGCCTGTGGGAACGCCAGATGCTGGTGCCTATTTCCGTGTGCTAGCAGAGCATGAAGTAGCTGCCGCCTTTACTTCACCAACTGCAATTAGAGCAATCCGTCAGCAGGACCCTGAGGCAGCCTTGGGAAAGCAGTACTCTCTGAAAAGGTGAACTAAGGATACACTGGAAGCAGTTTCTGACAGAAACAGGCTGGATGAACTAAGAATAGCAGAGTGTCTGGGACTTTGCCCACCTCTGTATAGCAGAATTCAAATGTATTCTTGACAATTTAGGTGTACATGTATTTGCTTGTAAATTTATATTGATAGTTTGGAGGAGATGAAAGCTGTGAAAAGATTATGACTCTAAGGTTAAGAGCTCTTACTGAGTTAGGGTTACTCGCTCAACCTTGATTTTGCTCCACTGTGCTTATACCCTGTAATACAGTCTTGGATTACACGATCCTGTACTGTTTTCCCACATGACCTCTCATTTTACTGAGTGCACAGGATCTTTAGTGTTTGTTTAACCAGCAGCTAGTCAATGTTTTGTTTATCTCCCCATAACTTAGTTCCTGCTTATGGTTATGTGCTCCAAAGACTGAGCTATTTGCTATCTTGTACTGTTTTTAAGGTGTTTAACACTATACTAGCAGCATGCTTCAAAATCATGAGTTCATCCTCACAAATCCCCTGTGAGATGAGAGAGTGGTATTATCTGTATTTTGCAGATGGGAAGCTGAGGCACAGAGAGATTAAGGTCAAAGTCTTCTATTAGTTTTGAATATCCGGTCTGAGCCACTGAACTACCACTATTTCAGAGTTCTTAGGTGTTATTAGCATTATATTAATAAAATGCCTCTCACACTGACTTGCATCTGTGAGTGTTTAATACTTCTACAGACCAAGTTTCTCTATCTTTTGGCAAACAGTTTAAAAATGACAAGTATGTGGGTTTGGACCACATCGAATCTTGAAGTTGAATGATTTGCTCAGCATCAAACAAGGACTGTGTCAGACTGTATAGGCAGTATTCAGTCATAAGACATCTTTTATCACACTTGTCCGAAGAGAAGGGGAAGATGCAAAGCCATGTAGCTTCATTAGACCTCCACATTCTTAATTGCTCAGGAAAGCTTTATTTATTAGTAAGCTGGATTTATTCCTGAGGTATTCATTACAAGTTCATCATTACTTTTTTCCATCTGTTTTGAGTGCTATCATCAATCCTTACCCCTCCTTGAAATAGGAAACAAGCTCATTTGAGACCCTAAAGCACTATCCTTCTATGATGTTTATTGACAAGAAAGCGATTCAGATGCTGGAAAATTTAATTGCTGTTCCTCAGCATTTTTTAGGCAATGACTAAAATGACTTAGTCTGTCTTTTGAGTATTCATTTAATGGAAAATCTGCTAACCTGCTCTGTAAGTTGTCACATTTTCTGGCCAAATGAGAATTCCAGATAAGAGTCTCCTTGCTGATATCAGTTGCCACATATGTAAAGAGATATTTCATCATTCCTATACAGTGCATAGTTAATGAGCTTCTCCATTTGTGCGCAAATGTCGTTGTCTCATAATTCGCTCAGCTTTGGGCCATGTCATTCCCTGGTACGTGACTTCTCTTTGCTAAACCCTCTAGCGCAGCATTTAATATCTAGTAGTCTCTTGGATTGTCTTAAGGCAGTACTATACAAAATCCAAAGTCTTTTTTACCCACAGGTGAGAAAGACTTTGGATTTTGTATAGTACTGACTTAAATCCAGTGACTATTCTCCAACCACCAGTATAGTGCAGTAAGTTTGACAGTCTTCAGCATGCCTCTCTTTTCATGTTAGACTAGGATTATTTTACTGTTAGGTCTAGTCATGACCCTCTGACTACTTGGCTATGTGTGATACTGTGGCGTATATTACTGAATTTGGAAGGGTGCTTAAATTAGACTGTCTATCTTATGATGATTTCAATATTAACATCCAGCTAGTTATAGTGTACGTCCATCTTATGGGTTAAGGTGCAGTTGGTAAGAAATGGAGTCCAACAGGTGATTAAAATTTCCATTCTAGGAAAATCCTTGCTTTTGGGTGTTACTTGGATGGACTTTTCCATCCAAGGTCAAGTGAATTCTGGCTGTTTCAGTTTGAAATCAGTCTTACTTTTAGTTCATTTACTTGATCTATGGTGCTTTCTTCTCTGTTATATGGTGCAGAATCTTTGAAATGAGATGTCTTTTTGCTACCTGGCCTAAGATGTATCCTTACTTACTCTAGAGACTAACACATGTCCAGKAATGCAGTCCTGAAAGAGGTTTCCACATGGTACATTTCATTCCTGAAAACTTCTGTTAAAAAACTGATAAAGGTAAATGTCACTTTTTAAAAATCCTGTTAAAAAGGACAATGACTGATAAGGTACAGAGTTGGTAGGCAATGCCAGCTTCCAATATACAAGGGAGTACTTGATTTACAGGAGTAAATTGAATTATGAGCAGACTCGCGTTCTTTTGAAGTGACATAAGTAAATCAATTTCTGTTAAGAACTGCAGTTGTGTTCTGTGTCTCTCTTGACTCTGTCACCCAAACCTCCAGTGCTTGGATTCTCATGACCAAGGTAGAATCTATGCAGGGAGGAAAATGAACAAACACATCAATGGAGAAAAATCAGAAGACCTGAAAATATTATTTATTTATTTTATGTGTTTAAGTGTCTGCAGTCTCCAGGTGCATTAAGAATTAGTAAGAGTTCTTTATTTCCAGTTTATGTTAAGAAGTGCAAATGAACCTTCCTTGAACCTTCCTTGCCGTCTTTTCAAGAAAAAAAAGCTTATTTAACATGATGCAGATAGAGTTTTTCTTTGCCAGAAAAAACCTGGTGTATGCGTTCCAGAATTAAAAACACTTCTGTGATCTTTTAATTTGGAAACGTGCAGCTCAGATTATTACCCATGTGAACACTCCTGCTTTTGGGAAGTGGTTTGGAGATGTGGTTTCTTTTGTGCTTGGAGTGACACAAAAATGTACACGCTGTATTGAACAATTTAGATTGTGTCAGGGCCATTAGGGACCTTGATCTGTACCCTGTATCAGGTGATACTTCAAGTCCACTCTGCTGGACTCCTGAATAGGGCCTAAAAGCTTGATTGCACTGAATTTTATGTTAGGAATGTAGGTTTTCAGAACAACAGCTTAGGACATATTTATTTAACAGAGAGGTCATAAGATTTTTCTTCCCCAGTAACTGCATTGCAGTGATAGATGATTGCAGTAACAGGTGCATTGACATGCTTTGACGTTTTAACTGGACTGTTAAAAAATTGTTCAGTGGGACATTTTATAACCATTGCCATCTCTCTATTGCTATACTGTTTGATAGGAGAAATTATTCCATAGTTCTTATGCTTTTTTAGGCTTGTGGCACTTTGCTCTCGTATGCTTTTTGATGGTTTTGTGCTATAAATTTGCCAAAGAACTAATCCCTCTCCTTCTTGCAACATAAGGTTGCTCTTGAGCCTGCAGATTATTAAATCTGATTATTAAAGTTGGCAATTCAGAAGAGAGGAATTCTGGTTTTGGCTCAGGATAACATGATGTCTTAACTTTTTTGTCAATTCTTTTAAGTTCTTGGTGTTTTAATAGCCCTGTTTTTAAAACAAGGACACTTAAAAGAATTTTTCAGCAGTTTATAAAGTTAATGAATTCATAAATTGAATTTTTACATCATAACTGAAATGTTGTGTTTAACATGCCTAATTACAGAACATTCCATATAATGTAAATTGAGCAGTGCTTAACAGGAGTGCCCTGCATGTAAACATGAGTCTTAAAAAACTTTTCATAAAATACATATTTGTACGATATTTTGTTTTCTTCTATCATAAACTTTTATCTGTGTTATAACTTCCAGTTAGCTATTAACTGTAATTATCAGCACTGGCTTGTGCTTTACAATAAAAGCATTCAGGTGCAAGATACTGATTGGGGTCACACTCATTATGATCATTATCTTCTAATGTGGGAGATATGCTCAGAAAGCAGTTTACGAAAATGATGTTGTATATTTATGAGTACAGAAACCTATGCTTATTTGGTGTGAAAGCTGCTTATACATTTGACCCCCTGCCTTCTATTCCAAGAAAGAACTTGCTGCAACCCATCTTGGGGTGTTAGAAAGGAGGGTTGGTTGAAATGCTGTTCTGAACTTAAGGAAGTTGAATTCTTTTATCTGCATGTTCGAGTTCAACATGGTAACATTTTTCAAGATCTTCTGATGTTTGTAAGTTTGTAACTAGGTGTGCTGTAAGTTGATTTTCATATATCAAAGTTATTATTATGGCTACCTCTATGATTGTTACTTCTGCTTAGTTCACAGATAAGACTGTTCTCAGTTCGTTATATTTAACTGGTGCAGGGTCCCTCGCTTGGTGATTAGAGTTCCCAGTAACTTTTGCTTGTGGAAGTTTCTTTTCCTCTAGTCTAACTATGGATCTGTAAATGGATCTAAAAGACAACAAACTCATCACATTTTTGATGTCTAGGCCAAATATCACTGTGAAAAAAGCGCTTTTCAATTTTAGGACACATGGCTTATTGCACTTAATGATATTTCATCCCATGTTTTACTTACGTTGTTTCCAGATGAAGCTTTATGCTGTATATTCTCCTGCCTTGCATCTGCACAGCAAGCAGGTCACTAGTCCTTACGCTGTGAGAGGCTGCCTTTTATGCTAGTAGGATGTGCCTATCCTCCGGAGAGGAATGGGGTGTGAATATTCAAAGTATGCTTTTTGGCTTAGGCAGCCTTGCTATGGGAAGTCTGTGGTCTCTAGATGAGAAGCCTTTGCTATTGAGAGGTCAATCTCTAGGTTCCCAGAGATGACAAAATGCCACTGACATTGATCTGGCTGTGGTAGAGCGTGCTGCAGTCCTAACAAGGGGACATTTTGGAGAAGTATTTTTAATCCCAGGTTGTGTTGTTGGGCCACATGAAGCTCTGTTCATATCTTAATGTGGCATTCTGTCATCTCAGAATCCTTGAAGATTGATGCAGTACTTGGTAGAGTGTCTCTGTAGTTTCTGTTAGCATGACAGGCTGTTCATGAAATGTTCAGTCACTTGTAGCACGAGTATACCTGTGCACTTCACTTGATGAAAGAAAGAGGTAATTTGCTGGTAAACCGAGTTCTTCTGATGTGGAATCTGAATGTATGTTTCCTTCTTATCTTTCCTCTCTTCCCTCAAGCCTTTGAGGTTTTAAATTGCATCTCTGGGTAAAATGAAAGTGCTGTCTTTGTTGGTCATACACCGAGTCGGGAGGATTTGGGAGAGGGAAGGCATGAGCCCACCCTGTGCGGATACTACAGAAGAGAAGCAAGTTCTTTGGTCTGTAGCAATAGGGCATGTGTGTGTGGCAGCTCTGCATTCAGAATTCACATTATTCCTCATGGCAGGATTGCACCTGGTGATTATGAACAGGCATTAACATGGCTGAAGTGTTTCAGATTGGCACACCAGCCTTCTGGGGAAGGAGGTGCAGTTTTCCATTGCGATTTATCTGTAAAAGTAAACCAGAAATATTATGTCTTAGATTTCCCCCTGGTTTAGATTTTATTTCCCAAATAGATGATTTCTGTTTCAAAATCTTGCTTAAATAGGAACGGTTTAAGTGTGCAGCAAAATAAGAATGTCCACAATGTCAGGCATTCCTGATTTCCTTTTTCTGAGATGCAGGAACGTCCCTTTCAAGTTATAATGCAGTAATCTAATAGCTGTCTCTATCGCTGTCTTTTTGAACAGTAACTTAACAAAGTCTCCATACTGTAGCTTAGCCTTGTGTTACTTAGCGTTGCTCTAGGGCCTTGGATTTTTTTTTTTTTTTTTTTTTCATTTTGGTTTTCGTTTTGGTTTAGTTATATAAAAAATAAACTTAATCCTTTTGAGTCTCTTCAAGGTAATTTACTCTCTGAAGTTGCCTCTTGTTCTTTGTGGACTATAGAAGAAGGCTAGAGAACTAGTTCAGCATAGACATATTTTTTTGATAATAAGAGCCAAGTAAGATAAATACCATGCATTTCCCTCAATAGAAACCATGCTGTCACGACACAGACTGATGATAAAGTATTGAATATAAATCAGCGGTTCATCTGAGTATAGTTGGCCATTCATTTTCATCTGTACATCATGAATCTGAATTCAAAGTTCCGTGTCTCTATCTGAAGAGGATTGCTTATTTGTTGGAGGTGTGAGGCAAGATTGTAAATGATTCTTCTCTTTAGTATCTTCTTATTAGGTGACGTTGTCTGTCCAGTGTCATGAGTAACCGTGAGTTTATATGCAATTTAACAGGGCTTTAAGTTGCTTGTTAGGAAGTAAGAAGTGCAAAAAATCTGCTATGACATGAATAAAGCTACTGTGCAAGTGTTAGAAAGATCAAAACCTAAGCAGCATGCAGTTATGTACGGTAATGTCTAGCTTCTGAGTACTGATAGTCATATTTAAGAAAGCTACCATTGACATAGAGGATCTTATAATTTTAAACAGGGCGTGAAGTGAATTTGTAATGCTTAATGAAGGACAATAAAGCATGACTAAACATCCGATAAAAGATTATGAAGTTAAAGATTGTATGGGTTTAATACCCAGTTATATAGCACTACCTAATTTAATGGTACAAACGTGCAAATCACATCTGTCAGAACTGCCAGGTGTTGCATCTCTTGACTGCCAAAGCTGGCTACAGCATGTCCAGTGAAATGAGCTGAATTCTAGTACTGTGATCAGGGACCCAGCACTGCTGAATGTTGTTCTGTGATCTACATTGTCTAGTAGGATTATGTTTTTGTTTTTGTTTTTTTTTTTAATGTATATATAGGCAGCGTCTCCACAGAAAAACGGCTTTAAGTCCAATGTTTCCCTCAAAACTCATTTCCAAAGGCATATAAAAAGATAACTCAACAGCTCGAAAAATACTAAAATCTGTTTAAATGGAACATTATTAACAACTTAAAGCTAAGAGTTATGCTACAGGTATTTCCTTTTAGTTCTCTTTATTGCTTTACTAATTTTCCTGGTATCTCTCTCTGACCCTTTTTTGGTATTTCATTCTTAACGTTTTGCCTAACAGATATCTACATAGTTCCTGTGTACAGAGCATTTAATTATTTTTTACTTCCACTGACAGTTGCTTGGCACTGGTCTACCAGGGTCTTTGCATTCTGAAAATAAAGCTTCTTTTACATGATATTTTAAGTAGCATAAATTAATGTTGCTAAGATTCTGATTTTCACTCAGTAGGATGGAGCATAAAAGGAGTAAGAGTTCTCCCTCCCCTTTTCTCTTTATCTCATCCGGGAAACCAACCACAGATGTTTATTGAATTTGTTTTCTTGTTTTCCTTTCCCCATCCAGATCAAGATATATACTTTTTTATTTTTATTTAAAGGTTCAGAACGTTATTTGTAGCCGGTGAACGCTGTGATGTGGACACGCTAGAATGGTCAAAAAAGGTCTTCAAGGTACCTGTCTTGGACCACTGGTGGCAAACTGGTGAGTGTTTTAAAATACCGTTTGTAAAATATGATGAAGAGATATTTTCAGACTTGTTTCCTGAGCCTGCAGGTAGAGCTGGTTTCTCTTTCCATGAACATTTAAATAGGCAGGACCAAGTGTGAAAAAAAGAAATTCAAGCAGGAAGAATGTTTTTTGGAAATGGTCTGAAAAGTGACTTCAGGATGTATTTAAAACAGCATTTTTAAAAGCTATATAGAAAAAAAAGGTGTTTTCTGATGCCTGTGTTTGGAAAAAAAAAAAAAAAAGAAAAAAAAAGTTCGCATCAGTATTTTTTCCAGGTATATTTTTATATTGTTAGCACGTGTGACTACTTTGTGACAGAAAACTTGGTATTTAGGGAGACGTTCAGGTTTAAGTTAAGTTTTTTCTACATATATTTTGTGTAATTAACAACAAACAATCTGCAGCACAGAGTAGACTCCTTGGTCTTTAATATTGTTCTGTATGGATCTCATTCAACTTTTATTGATTATTTTGGAATGTCTCCCATTTATTTCACTGAAGGAGGCTTAGATACTTAGACTGCAATGAAGGAATCAGAGTACCTACCAATCTGTGTGTAACTTTGCAAAAATCCCAGCTGAATTCTGGATTAAGGCTTGATCAAATGTATCTCCTTATAACTATGGATTAATGTATTTTTTAATTTCACTATTACAAGATCAGATTTGGATTTTGCTTCTTACACACATTATTGCTATTTAAGCTAAGGAAATGTATTACAAAAGCTCCCTCCTCCCCTCCCTCCTTCGCTCCCTTCCAAGAATACCTCTTCTATTTTCTGTGCGTCATTGTTTTGAGATGCAAATTTTCTCTGGTCTCTCTCTCTATGGAGAAAAACGTTTTGATTCCCCCATGATGGGTCAGATAGCAGATACATAAGATTAGAATAAAGAGTGGAAAACTCTTTAGTTCATCTATAATATATGTTATGTAATGAAATCAGTTGAGGAGGTTTAAAATGCATCATTTTTATTAACACACCCCCCCCAATCTTAGAGAAATACTGAGAAAGTACTGGGAGATAGTAGTGTCATTTTTTATTTAATCTTGATTGAATCTGCTAATTAATTGATAAATATGAGGGACGAGACCTGTATTTTGCTCACTTCTCTATGATCCTAATGTCTGTAGGCAAGAACAGGCCTCAGTGATGCAGAATGAGCAATTAACTGAAAAAGATTAAAAGATCAAATAATGTCTTTGACAACCTACTGAACTGTCAGTAAGCAATATTACTGTATGTAATTTTGTGTGTGTTTTTATCTGTCTATGTCTGTGCATGTATGTATATATATAATGGCCTATAGCTTTGATATATATTTAGTGCAAAGGTTTGATGTTACTGCGTTCATTCAGATGTATCTCAGGTACCAATGAGAGATCTTAAGTAAGATGTATGTGGATGTAATTGTACTCATAGTGTGTAGAGGTAAGACTGTGTTTGAGAGACTTTTCAAAGACGACCACAAGCCCAGCTCAGAATATAGTATGTTTCTTGATTTTTATATTCACAGCATGCTCTTAAATTAAATTGTAGTACGACTTAATGAGCTAAGGCCATTTCAAATAGTGTTTGAGAGCATTTACTAATTTGATTAGAAGGAAGAACCCATTCTTATTTCCAAGTGATTTCTGTAGAAATGTTTGCTGTGAATGTAAGCAAGACATTCAGTCCGAAGGAAAAGATTTACTAAGTCAGAGTTTGTATCAGAGAGCTGAATTTCAAGGGGTAAGGAGAAAGAAAGAAGGAAGAATCACAGAATCATTGGGGTTGATGAGGACCTCTTGGGGTCATCTAGTTCAACTGCCCTACTCAAGCAGGGTCACCTAGAGAGAGTTGCCCAGGATCCTGTCCAGTTTTGAATATCTCTATGGATGGGGATTCCACAACCTTTCTGGGCAGCCTGTGCCCACATTTGACTGCCTCACAGTAAAAACGTTTTTTCTTGTGCTTAGCTGGAATTTCCCGTGTTTTAGTTTGTGTCTATTGCCCTGTCACTGGGCACCACTGAGAAGTCTGTCTGCCTCTTCTTCATTCCCTCCCATCCAGTTTTTATACACATTGATAAGGTCTCCCCTGGGTCTCCCCTGAGCCTTCTCTAGACTGAACAGTCCTAGCTCTCCCAGCTTCTCTCCATATAAAAGATATGGAGATATTCTTGGCTGTTCACTAGGTTCTCTCCAGTAGCTCCATCTCTTTTGCTGGGGAACCCAGAACTGGCCCCTCCAGATGTGGCCCCGCCAGTGCTGAGTAGAGAGGAAGGATCATCTCCCTCAATGTGCTAACAACATTTTTCCTTTTGCAGCCCAGGATGCTGCAAGGATGCATTGCTACCTCATGGTCATCTTGCTGTCCACCAGGATCCTAAGGTCATTCTCTGCAGATCCTTCTCTTTCCAGCTGGCTGGTCCCCAGTGTGCAGTGGTGCCTGGGGTTATTTCTCCCCAGCTGCTGGACTTCGCACTTCCCTTTGTTGAACTTGTTCCTGTTGACCTATTTCTTCAGCCTGTCAAGATGCTCTGAAAGGCAGCACACCCATCTGATACGTCAGCCACTCCTCCTAGTTTTACATCATCTGCAAACTTGCTGAGGGCACACTGCTTCCCATTGTCCATGTAATTAATGAAGAAATTGAATAGTATTGGCCTCACTATCAACCCCTGGGTACACCACTAATGGTTTGCCTCCAATGGGACTTTGTGCCACTGGTCACAACCCTCAGGGCCTCTCTGTTCAGACAGTTCTCTATCTACCTCACTGTCCACTTATCTAACCTATACTTTGTCAGCTTATCTGTGAGAATGTTATAGCAGGCAGTGTCAAAAGCTTTACTAAGGTGGAGGTAAACAACTTCCACTGCTCTCCCCTCATCCACAAAGCTAGTCACCTCATTGTAGAAGGCAATCAGGTTGATTAAGCATGATTTCCGCTTCATAAATCCATGCTGGCTACTCCTGATGACCTTCTTGTCCTTTGTGTGTTTGGAAACACTTTCCAGCATTAGTTGCTTCATCACCTTGCCAGGGACTGAGGTGAGGCTGACCAGCCTGTAGTTCCCTGGATCTTCCTTCTTGCCTTTCTTGAAGAGAGGACTGATATTTGCTCTCTTCCAGTCTCCAAGAACCTCTCCCAGTCACCATGACCCTTGTAAGGTAATTGAGAGTGGCATTGCAATGACATCAGCCAGCTCTCTCAGCACTCATGGGTGCAACTCATGAGGCCCCATGGATTTATGCATGTCCAGTTTGTTTTAAGTCCTCCCTAACCTGGTCCTCTTCCACCAAGTGTAAGTCTTCCTTGCTCCAGACTCCCTCTGGTCTCAGGGGTCTGGGAATCCTGAAAGTCAATCTTAACCAGTAAAGGCTGAGGTGAAGAAGGCATTCAGTACCTCAGCCTTTTCTGTGACCTTTGCCACCAGATCCCCTGTCCTGTTCAGCAGTGGGCTCATGTTCTCCCTACTCTTCCTTTTGCTGTTCATATACCTGTAGCATCCTTTCTTGTTGCCCTTCATGTCCTTTGCCAGATTCCACTTCAGGTGAGCCTTGGCTTTCCTAACCCCATCCCTACACAGCTGGACAGCATCTTTATACTCCTTCTGGGTCAACTGCCCCTACTTCCACCTCTTGTACACTTCCTTTCTATGTTTGAGTTCAGTCAGGAGCTCCTTGCTTATCCATTCAGGCCTCCTGCCTTTGATTTCCTATTTGTCAGGATGGACTTCTCTTGAGCTTGGAGGAAGTGATCCTTGAATATCAACCAGCTCTCCTGGAACTCTTTTCTCTCTGTATCCCATGGGATTCTTCTAAGCAGATCTCTGAAGGGATTAGAGTCTGCTGTCCTGAAATCCAGGGCTGTGGTCTTGCTTTTGCCTTGCTCCCTCTTTTCAGAATCCTTAACTCCACCGTCTCATGGTCACTGCAGCCAAGGGTGCTCCTGACCATTTCTTCCTTGTTTGTAAGTACGAGGTCCAGCAGAGCACCCTTCCTTATCACCTTTGTCAGGAAGTTGTCATCAATGCACTGCATAAATCTGGATTGCTTGTGCCCTGCTGTGTTGTCCTTCCAGAAGATATCAGAGTGGTTAAAATCCCCCATCAGGACGAGGGCCTGTGAATGTGAGACTTCTTCCATTTGTTTGAAGAAGGCCTCATCTACAGGCCTCATCCTGATCAGGAGGTCTCCAGCAAATACTCACTACAACAGCATGAATGTTGGTTTGCCTGCTGGTCTTCACCCATAAGTTCTCGACTGGCTCCTGACCTGACCTCTGACGAGGCAGCGCCCCTCTCACGTACAGTGCAACACCCCCTCCTT
This sequence comes from Phoebastria nigripes, assembly GCA_035582835.1. Classification (NCBI taxonomy): domain Eukaryota; kingdom Metazoa; phylum Chordata; class Aves; order Procellariiformes; family Diomedeidae; genus Phoebastria; species Phoebastria nigripes. Next base: position 919,801 of record JAYKAV010001599.1, read on the forward strand.
GCCTCCCAGGCATAGCAAAAAGTGCTTAACAGAATACAAGCTAATAAACTAGATTTGTATAACTTTTAAAATAGAGAACGGTCAGGCCTGGTAAGTGACATGAAGTAGAAATGCTTCTCCCCACACTGTCCTGTGTTCCTGAACTTCCCTTGAGATTAACATGCTCAAGTGCTCAGGGGGAAAAAGTGGATCCTCCTCCCTCTGAAAGGCTTCGCTTGTCCCAGAGCACAGCAGCCAGGGCAGCAGATGAAAGCAGCCTTCCCTTCTGCTGTTCAGTCACCTCCTTTTTAGCAGAATACAAAACGTATCCCATTAACTGTGAAAAAACAAGCAGTTATGTCACATTCAACTGTGTCTGTCACTTAGAAAATATTGTTGAAAGTGGATTTCCTTGCTAGAAAAGCCTTTTCAATCCAATAGTACTGGATTTCCGTACACTAGGTTAAAGCTGTAAGGTGCTGAATGTGAAATATTTTACAGAGTAGATAACTGGCTGTTCCACTTCATGTTAGAAATATTCAAGGTTAGTGATTGATGACAGAATAGAGGACCCAAAAATTCAGAAATAACAATTTTCCGAACTATGTCTAAAATAAAAAATCACAACTAAAAGCACAGAATAAAAAACCCTAATCACTTCTAGCAGGAAGAGGTTGAGATAATTAGCTATTTTATCTAGAGCTAATAAGTTTTTTAAATGGAATTTTTTTTATAACAAAATTCAATTCAAAATAACAAAACTATTAAATTTTATGAATTAACTTTTTTGTAATTAAATTGCACCTGAAGTTACAAATTGCTGATTTGTTATGCCCAAGATTGAAAGCTTCTGATTTACTTCTAGATATGAAAACGCTTTTGACCTTTGATAATCTGGCAAATTGTTACTTATTCCCCAGTTTGATATTTGTCTGCATTCTTCCAAAACAAGAGCATTGCAAAACTGTGAGAAATGTTGGCATCTTAATTTTACCTGAATACTATAGATCTTACTTATGCAGTTGTGTCTTAGTCGTTGACTCTTCCAACTGAGGCTAAAGCAGAAGATGGAGGAGGAGGGCAATCCAGTATCTGGGTAATTAGTGTTTCTTGTATGATGGAGTAATTTCTATTCCCTTTTTTATGACTGAGAAAAGAGGGGAAGAGATCAGCTTTGTAGAGATGAGAAGCAACTCAGTCATTATTTGGAGATGGAAATGAGTATGAGTGAAGGGAAACACAAGGCTGACAAACAAACGTATTATAAAATAAAAAGGGATTGTAAACCACTTGCTTCTTCAGGTTTAGTAAGGTATCTTCAAAGGTCTTGGCCACTTTGCCATATATTGAAACTAGAAATAAATGACTATGGACAAAGAAATGTAGGTCGAGTTTTCTTTCATTCTGTCTTTGGAAGATTTATGSAGTATATGAAATCAGTGTGAGTTGAAACAGTACTTTGAAACAGAAGAAAGCTTTCATTAGGGGACTTCAAAGCACCTACACCTGGTAAGCCTGATTGATTAAAACTTTGATTTGTTTCAATATGCCTTCATCAATAACACTTATTTAAAATGTTAATACTTGTGTTACAAGTATGGTAAGCACATCTTACAAGCTGTGAAATGTATGTCACAGGATCAATGAGCAGCAAGTAGGATTTGAGGCAGTAAGGACTGATAAGCACTTGCTGCTTTCTTTGGAGACATGGCAATGGATGAAAGAATGGTACTTTCAGATCCTGTGCTCATCTGTACATGGAGAGAGGATAATCTTGTTTTGGATTTGTGCAGGTGTTTAGTTTTTCCTTATTTATACAAAATGACGCTTAGCATTTAAATAGCAATTTTCATCTTCAAAGTAATTGTGCAAACCCAAGCAAATTAATTCTTTTAACACCCCTGTGAAGTAAGTAAAGTTATTCCAGTCTTGCAGACATTACATTGAGAAAGACGAGTATCTTGCCCCAAGCTATCCAGGAAGCCATTGCAAATTCAGTTTTAGAAAACAGAGCTTTTCTTGCTCAGAGATAAATTTTCTTGTCCTATTTACATATGTTTTGTGATATTTTGTCTGAAAGGGAACAGGAACGCACATTTTGGACCTTGTTCTGTCTCTGTTTGTAGCTATGTTTTAAGGAAATGATACAGCAGCCCTGTTTCAGTATTCCAGGTAAGTACATTACAGGGCCCCTTGACAAATCTATTTGAAGTAGCCTAAACAGTGTCTGGGTTGTACCTGCTGTGTCACATCATTGGGAGAGGCCTCAATACACAGAGAAACGTGAGTTTGGGTTACCTTGTTTTTGGAGCTAGCTTTGAATTCTAGAAGAAAAAAAGGGTAACAACAGTGAGGATGTGAAGAGCTGTGGAAGCACGAAGGTTCTGAAAGCTTGTGTTAAACATCCTCAACTGCTTTCATGTTAGCTATTCAGTACTTTGTAGGAAAAAGAAATAAAATGAAACTCTACCACATCAGTTTTGACATTTTTAAAAAAGTTAAGTCAGATTTCTGTTTCTTCATAAGTATAGGATGCAAAGAGGTTTTTTTGTCTTGATATTTCTAAATAGAAACATTTTGAGACTCTGTCTTTTGAGGATGTATAGGAAAATACAGGTGAAACAGGACTGAAACTGAAAATTCAGTGATAAAATTTGACATGCATAAAATCTCAGTGAAGAGACATGTTTCCATACAACGTTTCTGGTCATGTACTATGGAAATCAAAGTTACAGAGCATGCAAGTATAGGAGGTTCAAATTGGAGATACCGCTATGTCCTGAGTGTCAGCTCACTAGCAGGCAGAACTATGAGAAGGTTGTGCACGTTTTCTGTTTTCATGGAAATCAGCTGCCTTATCCAGTCAGGAACGGGTGTCTGAGCAGGCATTAGGACAAAAATCACATAGTGCTTGCTACATTATGGCTGCTGAAAAAGGACGTTATAGTATGCACACATTGTAAAGAGATCTTGGATACTCTGAGACATAGTGTGATAAAATTTACTTGTAGGAATTCCCCAAGTTCTGTAGCACAATTAATTAATATACTCTATCACTTTTAAAATTGTTCTTGTTCCTTCTCTATGTCTTACCTCTAAAAGATGCAGCTGCTGTGTTGGTAATATTTTTATTAGGACATACTATTATTATGTAATTCCACATAGGAGTAATGGTTATACAAATCTTTTATTAGGACTATACAAACAAAACAACTGTATCATTGAATTCAGTGTAAAAAAAATGAATCATAGTTAAGTGTACTCTGTAATATGTTTCAATGAACTACTTTCTACCACAGTTGTGTATGGGGAAGAGTTTATTAATTATTTATTAATGTGGTCTCCAAGCAGCGTGACATGGTCCCCAGTCTTCAGTTACCACTGTGTTGTCTTGGCAACGTTGTGCAGAATCTTCTTCTCGTGAGTATCTGGAAAGATGGATTTTGCAACTGAATTCTGTTAGCTAATCTTTCCAGGTTTCCACTACAGAACTGTTCTTTAGGTGAATTACCTATCTAGATCTGGGTCAATCTAGACCTCCATCTCCCCACATTTGACAATTGGATTCCAGATTTTGTTCTTCAATCATCTTCTGCTTTGCCCCATTCAAAACCACGCAGATCAGTCCAGTGCATTCCTTAATATGATGCATTTCAGTCCAGTGCATTCCTTTAATATGGTGAAGTTTTCAGATCAAGAGGCAGCAGGAAAGGTAAACTAAACAAAGGGTGGCTGTTTAATTTGCAGCAAAAGAGTCAAGTCTTGGAAATTTTTTTTTTGAGTGCCAGAAATTCAGTTCTGGAGTTACTAAGCCCAGGCACCTGGAGCTGAGATGAAAGAGGTGAAACAGATTTCTTCCAAAGTCCAGGCTACTGGTTTAGGTTATCACGTGGTGCCTCATTGTAGATGCAGTTCATGCTTTTTAAAGACGTGTATCCTGTCAAGACTAGGATCATATTTTTTTAGTGGAAGCTGATATTCTGCAGAACAGTTCTTCAGAAGTGGGAATTACTCTGCAGAAACTTCTGCAGCTCTGCAGCCCTGAATGTAGAGTCATCTGAGTGTGCTGGTTTTGGCTGGGATAGAGTTAATTTTCTTCCTAGTAGCTAGTATGGGGCTATGTTTTGGATTTGTGCTGGAAACAGGGTTGATAACACAGAGATGTTTTAGTTATTGCTGGGCAGTGCTTACACAGAGTCAAGGCCTTTTCTGCTTCTCACCCCACCCCATCAGCGAGTAGGCTGGGGGTGCACAAGAAGTTGAGAGGGGACACAGCTGGGACAGCTGACCCCGACTGACCAAAGGGATATTCCATACCGTACGATGTCACGCTCAGCATATAAAGCTGGGGGAAGAAGAAGGAAGGGGGGACGTTTGGAGTGATGGCGTTTGTCTTCCCAAGTCACCGTTACACCTGATGGAGCCCTACTTTCCTGGAGATGGCTGAACACCTGCCTGCCAATGGGAAGGAGTGAATGAATTCCTTGTTTCGCTTTGCTTGCGTGCACAGCTTTTGCTTTACCTATTAAACTGTCTTTATCTCAACCCACGAGTTTTCTCACTTTTGCCCTTCCGATTCTCTCCCCCATCCCACTGAAGGGGGAGTGAGTGAGTGGCTGTGTGGTGCTGAGTTGCTGGCTGGGGTTAAACCACAACAGAGCATAGTTTTCTAGATAACTGAACTTATAACAGGTATTCATGTAGAGGAAGAGGAGGAAAGTGGTCATTTGTCATGTCTCTACCTGGGGGCTTGCATTCTGTCCTTTAAGGGTATGAACACAAAGATTGTTTCAGCCATTGTTTGTTGGTTAGTAATCAGACTCGTGCGGATGTGGACTGCATGTCATTAGTTACAGTAGCTCATCATTCCTTCAGTGTCATGTTAGGACACCCAGTTCGAACAGGTTTTTGGTCGTCCTTAGTGGAGGAGAGAGAGGAGGAAATTCTTTTAGGGGCCACAGGCATTGCCAAGGCAGAGACTGACCTTTCAGTAGTGTGTGGCTGTCTCATTCTGTACTGTGGCCTTTACCATTAGCTTCAGAGAAAGGAAAAAGAACAGAATTGTATGTATTTTTTTCTTTGTCTGTCTGGTCAACCTGTGTCAAAATCAAGGGGCTCTTTCCTAACTCGACCTGATGATTGGCTTCTCTCTTGAGGTTAGAGCATTGATAGTTCTTGGAATTCTTACCTTATGATAATTTAACATAACTTAAGGAGTGACATGGATTTAAATTAGGATTTGACGCTCTTGTTTTGTTTTCTAATGAGCCAAGTAATTTGGGCTAAATTGCTTTGGGGGAGCCGATCAGTCTCTTAAACCTATGAAGAGCAGTTGGTGCCTCTCTGTCCCAGTATTCCAGTAATGTTACCACTCAGATGTGGAGGAGGAGTGGGAAAACCTGCCTCTCCTCAGCATGGGACATCGGAGCCCTCAATCTGTGTGTACATCCCAGGAGTGTGCTGTAATTGCAGAGACAAAATTTCCTCAGCCTCACTCTCCTTCCACCCCACCTTTTTTTTTTTTGTTGAAGGCATTTCATTATGATATAAACTACTTGGGCCTTTATATGGGCAGTCACATGGAACATGAGAATTACAGAAGTTTCTTAAATGAGCATTTATTTGGAAATGTGTAAAATTGCTTACGTGTGAAAACCTTAACCTCAGAGCACCCTGTTTCCAGGCGGGTAGAGAAGAGAGTTAAGCCTTGAAGACTGCTGGTACCAGGCATTTTACTGGTGTAATCCTTGTTAATCGAATGCTAAAATATTGTATCTCTGTTCATGCTAACAGCGTATAGCATCTCCATCATATATGATTTGTGACATGCCTTAGTAAAATGGGTGACATAGCTTCCCTGGTTCTGTTGCCCTCCGTAGCATTTCAGTCATACAGTCATCTATACTCATCTTCCAGTCTTGAATTTTCATGAGTTTTCTCTGTGCAATCCATGTGAAATAGATTCTCCTTCAGAAATTTAGGCTGTATCTGCTTAGCTGAGAAATATTTTTTACAGAAATGTCTTGTTCATGACTATGTACTGCTTGTGTGTTGGACATCCAAGAATGTATGTCCGGATTATATACGTATTCTCTAAGGTGTTTTGACTTTGAATGAATCATTACAGTTGCATAGGTTTATTATGGTCTTTAGTGCTGGTCACTGTCTCCCCCATTTCATGAAGTGAAGTGAATTTCTCCTCCAAATATGTTTCTCTCTTGAGGGTTATTTCAGATGCAGGTTTCACATGGCTTTCAGTTCTCCCAGGCATTTTGGGAAATGCCCCACATTGCAAAGATGGCCCTGGTTCAGAGATGGCAGGAGTGTTGTGGCTTGAAAAAAAGATGGATCCCTTTTGTTTTTATGTATGGAATTGATTACAGTTTAGGCATGGTTAAGTCAGTAAGCACCCTAGGTTCTTCTAGCAAAAAAAAGCRTGCACCTCTTCAATTGCTGGGAAGGTTCTTTTTTCCTCCTGGCTGTTCTCTTTTTTCCTTCCCACTGGTCAGCACCTCCTCTGTGTTGATACAAATTCAGTATCAGCTGTGCCGTAGCCACTCTGTCTCATTTGTGCTGACATTTTCTAACTTAGAATTGATAGAAAGTATGTATTAAGCTTTTCTGTTCCCATTTGACTTCAGTTTCTCAGTGCTTATTAATCTTAATCTTTTCTGATTGTCTTTCCACATGCAGCCAGGGACATGCATTAATATGAATGAAGTATTATAAATGTTTTCCTCCTTTTTAAAATTTCATTGATGTGGTTTAGATGAGTGAAAATAAAAGAACTGTAAAGCAGTCTTAAGTTACAGAGCTCAGCCATGAATGATGTTTAGCGTGCACTGAATAGGCAGATGAAGAAGAAGAAGAGGGGACACCTTTAGGAATGGGTACATTAAATAAGACTAGTGCAGTCTCATCTGCCTGAAGGAGACAAGCTGTGACAGCACCTCCAGTTTGTATGTGTGTGAAGATGTTACAGGTTGCTGATCTCATTCTTGTTGCATGGMAACTGCTTTTTTTGTTGCTCAGAGAATAAAGTCCTCATTAGTGTAAAGCAGATGATTTTCCTGATGATTTAAGAACAGGAAAGCTGGTAGTAAGCTGCATGGATCTAGTGCATGGAAGGAATGATCCTTTGCAGGATTTAAGGCTGCCCAGTGAAGGTAAAAAGAGAGGTAACAGGAGTTTCTAAGATGTTAGACCCTGATACAGAAAAAAGTATTTGAACTGCACAACAGTAATTTTATCTGTCTTTTCCATCTTGGCAGTATTACTATGCATACAATATATTAAGATTCTCCCAAATGATTAAACAGTGAAGGGTTAGCACTGAGATGTGTAATTACTTTTTATAATCTCCATTTATCTCTTAGTATTTCATCATGTATCAGTTACGATGTTACAGTAGGAGGAAAATAAAAATTGGAAATTCATTTTTAGTCTGAAAATATATTATAATTCAATGCATTGCCTGACTTAATGCATCTTTAAACATGCCAGCTGACATCTTCAAACTATGACCAAAAAGCTTTCTATTCTCCTCTGATTATCTTGGCTGTCATTTTGCTATAGGCAACTTGTAAGATGTACATTATAAATTACCATTTGGAGGAAAAGGAGCCTGGTATACTTTAAAAAATGAATGCATAAACTTCTGGTGCTTTATGACTAGCTTGCCAGTTCATGATAACTGAACTTATTTCCTTCTTTGGTTTTAATACTTGTCATGACCCACCGACCTTTAACTAAGCTCGTTAGAGCTTCTTTACAGTTACATTTTGTACATTTATTCTGGAGATTTTATTTGGATGTGCTTTGAAATCTTCAGAGGCGTTGTGTATATGTATGATACCACAAACAGCACAGTTTGTAAATACGTTCTGTGTTTGGATAGGATTGTGAAAGGGAGCCTTGGGGGAATTTTAATGGGTTGATTTTGTTTTTAAATGAGTGGATTGAATATAGCAATAGATAGAACTGTTATACAAGAAGTATTTGGCCTTCACAAGTGTAGTATGTATTCATGGTAATAGATGCATTATGACTACAAGTGCTTTGAAGCATTTAGAAAATACTAAAAGAATTGCTGGTTTCTCTTCTGACATTAAATTCTAAGAATAAGCATGGAAGCTCAGGTACTTTCAGAAAATACATTACTTTATAAACAAAATGGATTTTGTTTTGAGAAACAGGCTTCAGGTTTTCAAATACCTTTAGCTTCTTTTGTGATTTTTTTTTTTCCCTGTGCTTCTGTACATTCGCAAGAAATAAGGGAAACACTGCTTCTGGCTAGCTGTACACAGCTGTTGTTGTACACGTGTTGATATGGCTCCACAGTCAGGTTAATACTAACATCGTAATTCCTAGATTGTGCAAACAAGCTTGAAGCTGTCATTCTCAATGCTGTATACATGCATAATAATATGGGAATGCTTGCCCATTTATTTAAATATGAATATACTTTAATTAGTGCAACCCTGAATATAATGCGGTATTTCCTTTTAAAGATTGGAAATAGTGTCCCAGCTGAGGTGGGAGGCATTCGTCGATACCACTGCAGGTTAGGATCTGATACAAAGTTAAACCAATAGAGTAACTACATAGATGAGCTTTCAGAAAGCTATTTGTTGCTAAAGCGCTGTTTCAGAAAAATGGCCTGGTTTATGAAAGCACTTAAATGTGTACCTGTGTTGCATTTGACATTTAAAATGTAAAGTAATATCCGAAACCATGAATTAGGCTAAATGGACAAACTGATTGTGGGGGAGGAAATACTTGTGATAGTATTCCTGTTTTAAATGAAACATACTGAGATAAATGGCTCGGCGGTGGCGGTGCGTAACTGGGTGTGTGATTTGTGAGCGGTCTAAGCTTACATAAGTGCAAACCACCAGTGAAAGAGGGAGTGGAGCATCCCTCCTTCACCTCTGGCACTGCCTTTGTACCCCTGCTCTTAGGCCAGTCCTACCATGCGTGTGGCCGCATGGCGAGCAGAATCAGAGCATTGATTTAGGCAAAAAACTAACCTGGCTGAAAGAAAGAATAATTTTTTTTTTTAAAAATCTGAATCAGTTCAATCCAATTCCATGTAAAAATGGGGGAAAAAGGAAGATGGGAACGTACAGCCAAGGTGTAGAAGGATAATGAGACCACACTTTTTTTACAGTTATCTTCACTGATGTGCATTTAAATTAGCTCAAGTCAACTGCGCAGTGTCCAGTTGTGCATTTTAATTACAAAATCATCCTTCTTCATATAATGGATAATGAAAACGAATATGGCTGTTTCATTGTTCTTTTTAGCTATTGTCTGTGCTGTCTTTCAGACAGTAACCACATTCTGTGGTGTCTGTAGTATATGGCCCCTGTTGTTGATTGAGCACCCTTGGTGCTACCGTACAATAAAGAATATAGAGAATAAGGAGAACTTCAAGTGGAAGTGAATACTGAACAGCAAGTAGTCATAACCAGAAAAAAAGCAAATGTTTGTGCAACGCACTGGTCCTATTGTACAAATACATCTGTACTGGAGAGTCTGTTTAATTAACGGATCTTTCTGGTTTCCTTAGTCACCTTTTAAAAAAAGGGTTGGTTCATTTCCTATTTATGTCTCTTTTTCATGTTTTCTGAGAGAAGTTTCTACATTACAGTTTCTGAGTAGAGAAAGTTAAGCAGTTATGTAGAGGTTTTTTAAGCCTCTGTATACAATTTAACCAAGTGAGAAAGGTCAAATTTAATTTCACTTGGATGTAAAGAATAGGTGAAAAACACTGTTGTTTTTCCATGAGGCTTACAGTTAACTTGTAGAGGTTTTACACTCTGTTTTGTAGAGTACTAGTGGGATGAACGAACATGTTTTGCAGCCATCCCACCTCAAGGTAACAAATTGTTCTGATCTTCTGCCAAATGAATGTAATCTAAATTGTAAGCAGCCTGATGGCCAAGGTCATGCTTTAGATGTGAGAGTCTCTCTAAATAATATTCGAGCAAGAAAGTCTTAACTGAAATTCTTTCCAGTTGATTTACTGCATATTCTTTACCCTAGCTTTACTTAAGTTTGTAAGGAGTTGAAAAACTCCATGTAAGACAAGTGTGAAAATCTTGATTACAAATCACTCAGCTTGCATACCTCATCTAAAATTTGATACTTCTTGTGGGTTTTGCTAAGATAGACCTCTGCTACTCGCTTACCATATTTTGGCATTCTGTATGCACCTGGTATTTATTGTGTTGATGCTGCATGCGCTTAATTCACAAGAGGAATAAGTTAAGAATGCAGTCAGATGGAGGAAAAATAAATGATAATTACCATCACTGTTCAAGATTTTTTCTGCTGCATCTGTCATACTCCTCAGAAATAAGGGGTGAAATGAAATACCAAATGATGCATGAAAGAGTTTTTGAAGTTTCACTACTAGCCAGCAAAGCCTTTCACAGTTTAGGATGACAGATTGTCTTTAATCTAACTTAATTGTGCATAATGTGTGAATTGGATTTAATTTCACACTTGCTTTCTGACAGTTGGTAAAACTGAATCAGGGAATCTTTAAGAATTTACAGTCTCCAGATTCTTCAGTCATTGTTGTCTCCTTGTGGCTTCTCTCACTTTTCTGTTATAATTTGCTGCAGTACCCTGCTAAATATATATATTAGAAGGTAAGAATTTCAGTAAATATAAGCTCTGTCATTAAATTTTACTTCATTTGATGACAGGCTTAAGCAAAATGAAGAGGAAATGAGTAAAATGGATGGGGAAGTTCATGATGTAATTATCATAGATCTAAAAAGTAATTTTCACTAGCATTTACTCTTAGAAGGCAGTAAAAATCATGGCATRTCAACATATACTAACAATGTGGGTGCAGCTGTACTGTGGACTTTTGTGGCAGTCTGCCAGCTGCCAGCCCAGCATCACACATCACATTGCATTGGGATTATCCAACCTGTTCTCCTCTGTGCCCTTTAGTGCCCTGGGATAATAGTGGCCAGGTGTCATCTCCTTGTTTTAGTGTTGATGGATAATTAGCATCAGACTGTTTGTAGTTAAATACCCAGCACTAGCCAGGTGTACTTGGTCTTTCTACACATTAATACTGTATCATGTCTCATGCACCAGCCTGGAGCTGTGCAGAGAGTGTAGATCTCTTCCAGGGAAGAGAAGAAGAAAACTTCATGGCAAAATTATACAGTGGATGTTTTTGAACATCCTTGCTGAAGGCATGGCTGAGCTGTACTGTACAGAGGCTGAAACAATTACCTGAAATTATCTTCCAAGACCGGTAAGCATAAGACTAAAGTGGTGCTTGGGCTACCAGCCTGCAGGATGGCTATCTAGACAGAATTTGTCAGGGTTAACAGTGCTAAATCACAAGTTGTGCCTGAGGCCACCTACTGCTAGTGCAGTCAGAGACTTAGAAACTTGCTTGGGTTTTAGTGATGAAGAACTGACTGGGAAACTGACTTCTTTGCTCTGCACAGTCCTATGCTGAAGGATGAAGGGAATGAGGTCTGTATGAATACTTGATGATCTGGCCCCTGAATCTTCAGGACCCTCCCAGTACATATTATTTCTGTGATGTGTTAGATTTGGGTTTATTATAAGGAAGCAGTATGGTATACTGTGATGCAAATTTTGAGTGCTATAATTCATCTGGTACTGTGGTTTTCTGTTCCTGGCTGCCCAGTAGTTGTTGCCATACTAGAAAGCACGTTGCTGTTACTTTCTGGCATAATTAAAATGACCACGGTGTGGAGGCAGCATGTGCAAGGAGTCTCTTCAGAGCTGCATTCATGCTATGTGGATGGATTTGTTACCAGTTGCTGCCTAAGCTTTCTCCCTTCCATAGACCCTCCTCTCCATTTTATCAGCGCTGTCTTCTGCTGTAGTAATTCCTCTAATTCCCCTCAACTAAAATGACAGCTTTGCCAGGAGAATGGTTCAAAACAGTATTGCCACAGTGAGAATTTAGTGTATTATATTTATTGCCTTCATTATGGTGTTAATGTATGACAATTGCTCCTTTTTCTTCTCTTTTTTTCTCCTGCTACATAACTACTTCCCACCTCTTTTGCATTCTTCCAGCGTCTGTCCATTGCATCCTAAGAGATTCAAAGCAGACAGCCTGACATTACTCACTTAGTGCAGCCCAAACTCAAATATTAATGTCAGAATGCAGTGTATTTTCCCTAAGTACTTCCTACCAGAAAATACAATATTTCAGCAGTGTGCCAGTCTATTATGTTGAGGAACGTGAGACACGGTCTAGAAATTGTAATGTATCAGGAATGTAAGTGGTACAGGGCGTTTGTCATCTTTAAAGTCCTGAGTTATTTCAAAACTGTTTATTTTGATTGAACCTGACTGTTGACTGAATGAGCAAGACAATTTTGAGCACAGAACTTACTAGCTGTTGCTCTGCATCATTTGGCAGAACACAGCTTCTGCAAGTCAGGCACACGGGCAGGTGGAAGCTTTCTGATGAATAAAGTCAGGTGTACCCTCCCCTTGCTACTCATAAGAGAGTGCACTTTTTGCTTCTGCATCAGCAGTTCCTTCTCTGACGTAAGAATTGCTTTCAGAGGCGCAAATGCAACAAAAATGCTTGTATYGGACTATTCATAAACTGTCCAATATAGCTCAATAATATTGAAATATCTTTAAAATAATTATCTTTCACTTAGATGTAGAGTGGGACAAAACAAAGAAGGTCACATCTTTGAATTTCAAGGGCTATTTCTTTATATCAGACTTTATCCTGAAAGTAAAGACGTAAGGAGAGACTTGGAACACTTTAACAGCTATGATTTTAAGATGATCTCTCACTAACTCTCTCTTCCAAGTCTCAGTGAAGTGCTTTTCATTATTCTCAGAGGTATATATATTCATTCCATTATAACTCAGAGCAGATGTTGAATGTAGTTACCAGACAAGTTGTGAAACATTGCTCTTCCAGTGTAAAACATTGCTCTTCTAAATAGCTGTTTCATTGTCACATTATAAGGTGTTATGCAAAAAGGAAATTGGTTTTATGATCCAGTTGTCCCTGAAAAGCCTTCCACAGCTGGAGGGCGAGCTAACTTGCTTGCGTAGGGAGTGGAAGGTTAGTGCCTAAACGTTTGCAGAAGGGACTGACTGGAAGACAGGTCTACTGTTCTGTTCCTTACATTAGAAATATGAAAGTTCCTAAAGACTTCAGCGTTGGGAATCTGTCTAGAAGCTGTGCATTAATTTCAGAGAATCTGCAACTATAAACAAGTGAGTGTCAGGTAAGGGGTGTCTGTTTGTACATTCAGAAACCTGATGCAAGGGGTAGGTGGAATACAATGTCCATTTGACAAGTGTTAACCTTCTTCAAACTGTTGCTGTTTTAACTTTCAGACCTGGGTCTTGTAACCTGCGTATAGGTCCTGACTTGAATTATAAAGAAACCAACCTTAATTGAAACCAAAGATTCTTAAGCAACTTTACTTATTGGAAATATATAAAAGGGCCACACATACTTGGTAAGGAAAATTTCTCATCAGTACTTATTTTTCTGTATTCTTCTGAACAGCGATGATTTCTTTTCAGCAGGATTTTGAATTGAATTCCACTTCCAAGTCAGACTGTTTTTTCTGTGATAAAAGATGCTGTGCTAGAAAGTGGTTGCTGTTTTCTGATAGGTTTGGGAAATTGATATTTCAATCCAGCATCCTGTTTGGAAGATATGCATTGATTTCCCAAGAAATGTACAGCACAAAGATTCTTGCTATCCTTTGACTGTACTCCTTTATGCTTCTACATTGTAAGGGAATCTTTAGCATTCAGGAACTGTTAACCTAACATAAAGAGCAAATGCTTTTGGGATTCCCTCTCTGAATTATTATCTGTCCAAGCACCAAAAATCYGTATCTTTTTCATGTATATAAAAAGTCTTATTGACCCATGGGAACTGAATGCAYGGCTTAGAGGTTAGAGCACTGGGTAAATATGGAAGTGATATATCCACTGGTAATTGAGAAGACAATAGAAGAAATAGCAGCAATTATAAAGACGTATTCACAGAGTTTTAGAACTTGTGATTCTTGTTTAGAATAAGTGGACTTTCATTCAGTCTTATTCACTGTTGTCCAAAAAGCAGGGACAAATGCAGACAAATTGGTGTGATGAAGTTTCCTTTCTAGTTTATACTGTTTTCATTAGCAGTGTATCAGTGTGTCAAACAAATCCAAACTAATTTTCAGAAATTTCAGATTCTCCCCCTCCCCTCAGGGTTTTTTGATTGAGAGCTCTTGATTAGAAATGTTTGTCAATTCCCAGTTCGTGCAAATCTTACTGGTACACCAGGTTAACAGTGATGCTGTGTTCCCTACCTCTCAGTAGCAAACCTAATTACTATGTTTTGGTGAATACCTTTCTCACCTGATCTGTTACAGTATGTTTTTTAGCTCTTGCCATGCAATATGTAAAGCAAGATATACTCCGTGCTACCACTTCTTTTCCTCCTAACACAGTCAAAAAAGAAACTGTCCCTTCCACTGTCTTTTCCAATTCACTGTTCTCTAAGAAAAACACCGTTTTTCATTCTGTTCCGAGGAAAAAAGTCTTCAGTATAGATACTGTGCAGAAAATGAAGCTCCCAAACTGTTGAATAAATTGTGAGTTTCTCTTCCTGCAACTTTCAGTGTCCTCACAGGTGGGGCAYGTTAGATCATTTTGATATTGTGTCACCACTGTAATTGTAGCTTGGGTGTTCTGCTTGTTGGAAGAAAAGATAAGGATCTGCGATCGTGTGGGGAGTGTGCATTATGTAGAAGAAGGAACAAGGAAAGGGAAAAAACTAAGCAAACTTTTTAGCCTGTCTTTATTAGCATTGAGGGTTGATAATTCTCATTCTGTGTCCCACAGCTGGAGTTAGGCCCTAGCTTAACTATGCTAGTTAATGCTAATTTTCAGCTACTTACTAACACCTAACATAAAACCACCACAAGTTTCTGTAATTTTATTATTGTTCTTGCTTCTTTTAGCACTTGAATAGTCATTTAACAACTTCTGAAGTGTCGGATGTATGCTATGGAAGCTGAGAAAATTCACAGCAAGAACAACTGTAATTTCCTAATGCAAGAGAACTGAAAATAGTTCTGACTGTACTGATCAGATATAAATATAGAGCTGAAGACAAACCTGCTTTGTTGTGCTGACGCTTGAGGGTGGCGTGGACTATGAATTCCAGGCCAAGTGACCTGAGACTTGGGACATCTCCAGAAAGATAAAGCCACGTTTTTAAAGTAACAGTCTCATACTGTGTTCCTGCTAATATTTACAACAACCTACACTTTGTTTTCTGTGGCTCAGAGTTACAGCAGCATTTAAAAGTAATTTTTATAGATTTTTTTTCTTAGAGGGAAAGAGAGACGAGCAACTGGTCTTTTTTCAGACTTAGACTTTCTGTTGTATGACTTGATAGTTTTTATTCCTTTTCTGTAATAACAACTCCTGTAGTATAAAAATGTTATGTGAAATTGAGCTTCCTTAAGAAAAAGAGGAAGGTGAGGAGGGAGGAATCTCTAGCTGCCTAACTCTGGGGATAATTAGGAAGGTGTAGGCATTACAGGGGATATTTGTGCTGTCTCATTTCGAAGCTCGGAACAAGCTATTTTACATTGGCACTTCAGAGGGGATTCCAGACCTGCCTTGCATGGGCTCCGCGCAGGAAGCAAAGGCATGCAGTGCCAGTGTTCAATTTATCTGTCGCAGTTAGATGAATGAATATCYTCCTAAGATTCAAAAACCAAGAGACATTTGTCTTCTCACATCTCCCCCGCACCCCCAAAAGAAACCCACTCCAAAATGCTGTGGTTAGTAAAACTGTAATGTTTGTAGGTGGAGGAGGAGAAAACATCTGGATTATGATCACAAAATCTTGCAGCAGTTTGATTCCCATTCCTTAGATTGTTCCTTTTGAGTTTATTTTGGCAAGACTGGAAAATTTAGGTCTGACTTTTCTACCCTGTTTCTTTTTGAGCCTTTTTATTATCTGAAATAGTTCTTACCAAGAAATACTAGTGAGATCTCCAGGATTATAAAAGAGGTATTCCTGACTTCATTATCTATGGTAAACTTTGTTAGGCACTACCTCTTCTCTGATCTTCCTGACCAATATTGTCACGGAGAAGATTTGGCATTTATTCACCTTCCAAACTCTGAATGCGTAGCTCCAAAACGGAACAACAGACACTTTGATTCTGCTTTACAGGGATAAGATAAACAACCAAGAATGGATTGATGTTTTTTTCTGGAATTCGTTCTCCCCAAGGATATTGATTCGTGAAATAACCCTTGAAGTACATCTGCCCTACACAGTATTTATATCATTGCTTTGCTGTAGGAAGTTTCTTACTGGTGTGCTATAACCTTATACCCATAGCAGAATGAACTACAGGTGTAATGCAGAAAGTGTTTACTTCTGACTGTCTTCTATGGAATRGAAAAAGTTCCCTTTTGAAGAATGYAAATTTCTGCAATGAACTTGCATTCATTAGATAATACATAAAGGCTCCTGAATTCTAAATCTTCCATTGCTTGTCTGGGATTTTTATTTTATTTTATTATTTTGATGTGCTGAACTAGAAGCAAAACTTAGAACCAATAAATACTTAATGACACTAAGAACTATCTTAACTGACAATATTTGTGTTCTCTTAACAGAATCTGGTTCTGCAATTACCGCTTCCTGTATTGGTTTGGGGAACTCTACAACACCTCCACCTGGACAGGCAGGAAGACCAGTGCCAGGATACAATGGTAAGACTATGCTAAACGTGCTACTAGAAAAGGATATTGCTTATATTCTTAAGTGCTCTTTGATTTTCATACCTCATAGGGAAAGCAAATTACAGTCTTATTAACACATTTTCCTCCTTCCTGTCACAGGAAGCTCTGCCTTTTTGTGCGTTGTGGAATGTGGTTGTGAATAAGAAATTCAGAGTTATGTTCAAGAAAATTGATCAGCTACTCCTATCTTCATTATATGAAAGGGCTAGCACATACTTCTGCCCTGGATATAACAAAGATATGAAAAAAAATACTGTGCTTTAAGGCTTTTTCTACAGTTGCACTGTTTTAAATGAGAGCAGCAGTAAAATTTGTATTGGCAAATCAGGAAGAAAAATGTTACTAATAACCATCAGCAAAAGAGGAAATGATAACTAGACAAATAATTGCTATAACTTGAACTTTGAGTGTTCTGTTATACCTGTGTTTTCAATTTTCAGAGCCTAAATAGTTTTGGTTTGGGAGATGTACATCGAATTATGTCTCAGAGACACATTGATTAGATCGATTAGATTTTCTTTTGGGCCTACAATTTTATATGAGAAGTATTCTGAAGTGCATGAAGAAAATTCTGACTGAGGTCTGTGTCTTCCACAAATACGTTGTAGTGAGCTAACAAGCAGCTTGGCAAGGATATAAATCTTCTATTCAAACTCATCTCATACTTTTTTAAGGAAAATCAAAGTCAGTTTTCTGCCTTTTTGTACAGGTATATGGGCTCATATTTGAGAGAGTTGTTAAGCACATTATCTTTCAGTACTTGTGGAGCATTTTTATTTCCAGCTGGGAGAAATGGTAGGCTATGGACCAACATTAAAAGGATAAGCACTCATTGTCTGGAAGGTATTTGCATGCAGAGGGTGCAGCCACAGGATTAAGAAGGCAAAAATATTTTCATACCTGGGAACCCTGATTTTAATACGGTTTTCAAGAATTACTTGAAGTCCAAAAAATAATTACATTAAAGATCAAACCATCTTCAGGAGAAATTCTCACATCATTGGGCAGAGAGAGCTAAGCTGTTTTTTCTTCTAATACATACAAGCGGAAGTGAACCTTAAAGAAAATAAACATTTTCAGCAGCTCTGGGTTTTGGCATTTACAGTTATGGCATGAAGACAAGCAATAGCTTAAAAACAACATTAAAACAAAGCTGTGAAGTTTGTCCAGAGTTGTAATAGATAGGGAAGAGTGGAAGAATGTAATTCCATCACACATGCTATCAGATGATAGTCAGGCCTAGAAAAAAGTAAGAGTAGCAAGAATATAAAAATTTCCTATGAATTTTTTGGAACATTGGGGCCTAGTGTAAGTAAAGAATTTCCTCGCATAGAATGAAGGAAATGTCTTTAGCATGCCTTAAAAGGGAAACATAAAATGCACACTAAAATTCACTAAAGATTTATGAAAGAACTTTACCTCTTTCAGTCTTTGGTTTGAGGCCAATTATGTCTTGTAATGCAGCCATTCATAAAATAGTGGATCTTGAAATTATTCTGTACTGGCAGCTGTCTTGCTGTCACCCACTTCTGTTTTCATGTTGTTTTGCTGCTGTTACTGTATTAATTAGAAGAGATCCTTATGGCATTTAGAAGCTAGATTCTGTATTTTTAGATTATACATGCAACTGTTAATGGTTTTGGACATTGCTAAAGTTATGTTGTATTTATGCTGTGATATAAATAGAAAGTTACAAAATCTACTTTTTTTTTTTTTTAAACACAGCCAAATTCTTTCCTGTCACAGTATTGCTAAAATAAACTGATTTCTTTGCTGATTTTTTAGAATATAAAGAATAAAAGCATTATTTAACTATGATATCAAAGTGCAGTGGCACAAATTGCATTTAAAAGTGAGTCAAGATACCATATTAATGTCTAGCTCTGTTACCTTAAATCAGACATTATATTGTGCTTTCCCTTTGATCTACTTGAACCCTTTCCAGATAATTTTATTGCATTGTTTTCAAACTGAAGCAAGTCCCACATTTTGAAGAATTAAGTCAGTTCTTCAGTAATTCAGGAGTGAGCAGTATAACATCTTCCTTCCCCAAATTTTTGTACATTGAAATACACTGCTTGCAAGGAGGAGAATAAATGCTGGAATTGCTACCTTGATAAAATAGTTGCAATAAACTGATTAGATTTTACTTTAGTATAATAAAAATAGGAAAAAATAGGAGAGAAGGCTTTGAAAGCTGTATGTGAGTGGTCTTTTTCATTGTGTGTTCTGAGCCTAAATTCTCCAAATCTAACAATACTGTGTTCTTACACATGTTCTTACACCATCTAAAAATATATAAGGGAAAAAATGTGTTTACGGATTATAAATGGGTTTTATTTATGCCATTCTTGCTGTTTTTCCTAAGTGTCTTCTATGTTTCCATTCATCCTTTTGATTTCCTATCCCAGTTACTCCTTCCAAGTCACTGATTTGTAAAACTGGCCTTGTGGACTTGCTGGTGTCTGTGTGCTGAGCCATTGCTTTCAGCAGGCTCTTCAGTTACTTTAAAAATTACCATCCTCTTTGAAGGAGTGGCTTCAGTCAGAAATAGTGAATTACAGATGTTGGCGTTCTTTGGACAGATAGGATATGATATTACTTATAAGAGTCTTAGCAGGGTTTTAGTCAGATGTCTGTCATCCTCCTTTCCCCATTTCCTCTGGAACTTTTTAATACAGAATGTAAGATTATTTGTAGTAATTTAGATCCAGCTGAACATTGCTTTCTTTGCTTGGGCAGGCTTCAAAAAGCAAGTTTTTTAAATCCATGTCAGCCCAGTCTGTCAAAACCTTTCCTCCCTGTTTTTCCATGGTTTAGTCATTTCACTTTGTTTAATTCCATTTATCACAGGCCAGGTTGATATCTATCATTCCTTCCTTATGCCCACACCTTCAGATGGAATGGGCGGCTGTAGTAAATTTCCCAGATGACTGTGTGGAAGAGGCTGTTTCAGGTGTTTTTCCTCAGGAGCCTCAGTACCAGGATATAATGCTTTCACTGAAGGTGATGGGCCAGTGTCATCGAGGGAAAAGGCTTCTGTTGGGAGGTCTGGATTCTTCGCTGTACTCTAGCATTACCCTGCTGTGCGGCTCTGGGTAGTTCACGAGTTACTTTACCTCTTTGTGCTAGACTAGAATAAGCCTTGTCAGCTGGGGAGCATCTTTCTGGGTCTCCTGAGAGACTTTGGAAACCAAACACACTTATTTACTGCTACTAGTATTTCTCACATTAACTGGGTTAGCCTCCAGTAATCTTAGTTGTTATTTCTTACTCCTGTTACCTGCACACTTCTTCTTGTATTTGTCATGTGTCTGAAGGGTCCTTTGCTATTTGGAAGTTTAAATTTTCCCGTATGAATGTGTCTTTTAATTTTCAGTTCTATATTTTTCCCTTTTTGACTTTGAGCTATTTCTGCTCCCAAAGCACGAGTATTATTTAAGACTTTTTGTACTTAAGGCTGAATGTTAATAAGGTCGTGAGGTTATCCTATTTGGAACTCCCAAATTACTTAATTCCTCTTGTTGCTTGGTGTATTGCCATTTTGAAGTGTGACATAAGTTGATATCCGTGAAGAAAGCCACTGTCCTCCACCTAAAAATACACTACCTGACAGAAGTTCTCTTCCTATATTACTTTTTTGCAGTGATGGTTCTGGATGAAAATAAGGAACCAGTGAAGGCGAAGACTTTAGGAAATATTGTGGTAAAGTAAGCAAACTAAGTATCTTACAGTTAAGAGAAGCTTCCTACATGGGTAGATTGTCTTTTAACTGAAGTTTACATATATATATAACAACAATTGAAGTAATGAGGGTTAAAAAGCGTGGCTGTCTCTGATATTGATACCAAACTGCCAGAGCTTTTTACGTCCGTTAATGTTGAAAAATTGCAGATGAAATTGTGTGAGTGATTGAGTGTGGATTGCTGTTTTTTTTTTTTCCTTAGACTACAGCAAAGTTTACCATTTCCTTAATTACCAGCCTGTTGGCACAGGATTAAGCCTTCCTGTTGGGATGTATGAGCAAGATACTGAATCATTCTCTTCACTGTTTTATCTTTCAGTTTAGTGAAATAATACAGCGGTGCAGACTGACATGCTTTGGTTTACTGGTGTGATGCTGCCTCCTCTTTCACTATCTCCTAATCCCAACTGATAACACTATTCCTAGAGGGAGAATATGTGTTTTCTGATCTCTGTAGAAACAGCAAGATGACTCTGTGTGTGCTTTGCATGAAACGGTGTTCAGTTATGGTGGTACTTGGACAAAATACATACAGCAAAAGATGCCGGGGAGGGGGGGGCGGAAAAAAGAAAGAAAAAAACCCTGCTGTGCATCGTGTAGGTGATTTCACTACCATTTACCAGAATCCTGCCAGATGAGTTCCATAAGCTTCAATATTCTTTTTGAAAGTACATCTTTCTTAGCACCTTTTCTTAGATAAAGGAGCCTCTGTTTAGATAACACTGTGAACATCAATTACATTTCTCTTATCTTACYTTCTGCCATCTCTCTGCTGCCAGAACCTTTTTCTGTAAAGCTCGATAGGCTACTGCTCCCCACAGCCCATGCCAGCTCTGTCAGGCTTTTAGGCAAATGGTGTTTTCCTCAGACAGATACCTACTTTGTGATTAACACGTTAGCTGTAGCCGCCTTTGTTTTCAGTCATAGAAAATACTTCAGTTCTGAACACTTCCTAACTGCCCGCAAATACAAGTCCCAGAAGAAATGCATTCATCCACTTCTGTGGTAACTCAGATTCTTCATTGCTTGCTTAGATGAATGGAAGCAAATACAAAGATTAGCATTAACCTTCAGTGAATTGAAATTTTTTCGAAAGCCAAAACATTGGGACAGATGTACCGATTTTGATGAGCTGTTAAAGAGAGAAGTTAGCTGGGGATTGAGGCAGTGGCCACGTGAGCTGGAGATGAGACACATAAGAGCTACAGGCACTGGTGCGTGCTGCAGAAAGGCAGCGCTAAGATGTGGGCTGGTTGGCTGCAGAGTGCTTGCTTGGGAGTCGGAGTTGCCGAGGTGCGGAGGTTTTTTGCTCAGCCGTACTACTGACCTAATGTAACTAGACCACTGTGGAGATTAAGATAGTATCACATGAAGTTATTGTACTGTGTGACACAGACGGGTATTTTCAGGATGCAGTCTGTACCCTGCCTAATTTTCAGCATCTTAGGCTAAGCCACCAGGACACACAGGCGTGTGTTTAAGCGCACACACAATCTCCCCTGAATCAGCAGACTCATATTTAGCCGTAGTTTTCCTGTGACACATGTAAGATTGTGCATTCATTCCATTGCTGAGAATGAATAATTAAAATTGCTCCAGCCTTTAGTAGACTCTGGTTTGCAGTATCAGTAACCCAGGTCAGAGTGGAGGGCTCTCTTTCAAAGCTCTCGCTTCTGTAGTGCCTGATGCCATAATAAAACGTAGGCTTGTAATCAGTGGAGAGAGAGAAAGGTATTTTGTAAGAAAATGGATCCTAGCTGTCTTAGGCATTCAGCTAGGGTGGAATAAATAGCCTTCCAGGTGTGCTCATGTCTCTCCGCTGAGCGCAGGGGTGACACAGCTAGCTTAGGGTAGGTGCTTTGTGTTACCTACCAAAAGCGAAGTGAAATGAACCCCATCCTTAGCAACTCTGCCAAACAAGCTGAATTATATCTACTAACAGGTGATGTTGGTAGACGTGTGCGTACATTTGAGTCATTACTATCTTTATCTTTAAGTACCTGTCAGGAGTGGATATTGCCATATTAGAAGGTCCTGTTTGGGGTTATTGTCAAACTCTTAAAGCCAGAATTTGTCTTCCCTAATGTGGCTCCACGTTTAGGCATTTATCTTAAGGGATTACAAATGTGTTTATATATTGATTTTTTTTGTTGTCGTTGTTGTTTGTTTTATTTTGTTTTATCTTGCCCAGCATGACTTCTGCTGCAGTCAAATAAATTGATAGGGAAAAAGGGGGGATTTTTGTTTTGTTTTGGTTTTTTTTGCATTGGATCACTCAAGAAAGAGTAATGGCACAGGAACACTATTATTTTATCGTGTCCATATTTATTGTAATATCCATTCTGAAATAGGGGGGAGAGTAGGAGCAAAGAAATTACATTGTATCATTAACATAGTTGATATGAAACCAATTCTGAGGTAGGTTAACTATCACCCCTCTTCCAGCCTTTTTCTGACTTAATCTTTTGAGACAATAGGATCTCTTAAAATTCATTCTGCAGCTTAACAAAAAAAAAAAACAAACCACCCTAAGAAGACAAGGCAAAGGTATTGATGAGCTTTAGGAGGCCAATTGTGGATTTTTTAACGCTTCCAACATTTGAATCTTTGGACTGTTAACAGAAGTTGGTTTTAGGATATTATGGTTCGCAGTGTCTTAACACTTTGTTCCAGGTTTCATTCTAGTAAGTGACAATTTGCTGCGCTGTGTAGTTGGTTTTTTGGTCATAAAAATCTGTGTCCATTAGAAAATGTGATGCCTTAACCTATCTTCTGCTTCATTCAGCTAAGCAGTTGTTTAGCTGTAAAACTTTTTGTCATTTTTTGATTAGGGCTAGTTTTCATAAAGCCCTCCTGCAAAGAATCCTTTCCTCTCTTCATCAGGCTTCTACATGTACAGACCCCTTAAAAATAGTGGGGATGATCCTTGTTACTAGCAGTGTTTGTTTGTCACCCCAGGGACATGTCCCCATGCAGCTAGAAGAAAATGGGGGAGTCAGGATAGTTTTGACTATTACTCTGTCATACACTCAGCAGCAAAATATGGTGTACCATTTTAGAAAAAAACACAGGTGTGTGCTTTATCTGCAGCATACGTGAGTTGAGAAATATTCTTCAGTATTTCTTGGAGAGGAGAATGGCCACACACTGCTTACAATACCAGCTGTGCAAAAGTGGTATACTGCTGCTCTTCGTTATTTTTATCCCAGTCTAACTCCCAGTAAAGACTGTTGGGGGCTGCTTGAGGCCTGCAGTGCTCATAAGTATAGTATTTAAAATATCTATTCTTACAACAGAGTCTTAAACTTTAATTTTATCCTGCAGGAGTCAAATACTTTATGAAAGGTAATTCTTACACCTAATTACTCCATCTTTCTGCCCCAAGTACATTCTTTTCTTTACTCATCCACCAACTGATACCTGTTTTTTTGTTTGTTTGTTTGTTTTTTCATATAACCATAATCTATGCCCTTTGGAAAGATTTTTGCTGACAAGAACTCTCATACAGGCTAATTTACCTGGACAATGCAATAATCTTTTTGACTTCACAAGTCCTTCAGGATGAAGTAATCAAATGCAGTGTCACTACACTTGTGATGAAAGGGCAAGGGAAAATGAAGACGACTATAGCTTGTGAGAGTGGGCTTGTATGAATTGTTTCTAAATTTACATTTTTCTGAGCTAGAATCTTTGGATATGAAAGATAATTAACCGAGGATTTATTCTGAAGTGAAAATGATAGCAGCAATGACCTTCACTTCCATTAGCAACACCAGTCTGATTTAGTGACACGCTTCTGCTTGCATTGTTCTGACCTGCCTGTAATTAATACATACTTGAAAATGTGTGTGTATGTGTGTATATGTAATCATGATTAGCCATGAGAATTTTCAAAGTTGTCTGTTCTCATAAGGAACGTTAGCAAAGAGAAATCCCATTTGAATTCCAGTGCAGTGGGAACCTCAGTTTTGCTCTTGTACATTATAAAGATCACAAACCCATTATGTTTATTTTATGAAGCAGTTGTCAGCACTGTCTCATTAGCTAGCGTTATTCTATATGTTCAGCCACAACAGCAAGAGGACTACATTTGCCTTATACTCATTCTCTCCAGAGAGTAATGCCTGCCAGTAAATTTCCAGCTAGATCCTAGTTACACTTCCTCTACTGTTTGTATAGTTAATTTTGTGCCATAATAATGGAGGTTTACAGGATAAGTATTTACAAATTTGTTTTACTGATCTCCACTGCACAGAATCACGTAAATATTTCTGTTCCATGTTCAGAAAGAGGTGAGACAATGTAATTATATCATACAGTGATTCTGAAGTTCTTTGGTTGTGTTGGTTAAATTGCATTTAAGAATAGTGACTGTCTGAGAGGCTCTGCAGGCCATTAATGTTTTGGGGTTTTTTTCATTAGTTTGGGATTATTGGAGGAAGAGGAAGGAAAATTATAATGTTCTGTCAATAGTTAAAATGATTCAAATGATGACCTGCCCCATTATGTAGAGTAAAATCATGCAAAAATTTATGTACAGTGTTCTAAGAGTGTAAAGTATTGAAAAATAATATTTATTCATGAGGTTTTATAAAGAAAGGGTCATGATAAATTTACAGCTTTTATAATTTTAGATTTTAAGTTGGCTGAATAGAAATGTGACAGGACTTTTGAAGCAAATACCATAAAGTTAATATCCTTTAGTGGAAGATAAGTTGTTCAGACGTAAGCAACTCATTCACGGTTTCACTATTTGTGGTACTGTGTGCAATCTTTATACAGTATTTAGAAAGCAAATAGATGTTCAATAAAAAAGCTTACTCATTTAATATTTCTTACAATGCATTAAAAAAAAAAAAAAATCAGTATCTGTGTGGAAGTCTGAAGCAACCTGAAGCCAGGAAGGTAATCATTAAGCACAACAGAAATGCTAACCAAAAGAGCTTAAAGGGAAGAAAGGGAACTAAAAAGATATAATCTTTTGCAGCACACTGTAGTACCTCAGTATCCCATTAAAGAAAATAAAGAAAAATCTTGTAAGACTTGATGGGTCAATATATGGGCATTCTAACTTGGGATACGCACATGAGAAAGGTCACAGCTCTTGTTTGTGCTCTTCCCCTTCCCAGCAAGAAAAGGAGGCTGGGAGGCAATGGCAGTGTTTTTAGACAATGAAAGCAAGGAGAGACTCCATCTGAAGTCGAGAGGGATATACGGCCTTAGCGCAGAAGACAGACAGTTAGATAGAAGCTACCTGAGATGCCAAAATAGCTGCTGAAGATCTTATCATTACGTAGTGTCTCAGTAATGAATGTTGTCAATTTTTCTCTTTCTGTAAGTGTGTGACTCTATTGCCATTCTGTGCTTTTAAAAGAATATATTTTTTTATCATTAAATTTGATCCAATGATAAAAAACAATACTCAGTATTCTGAAACTTCCTTCTATGAATGTGATGATCCCCAAAATTCAAGTACTTAGACACTCTAAGAAATGTCTCTCTTTCTCATATGTGATTGTTCTACAGTGTCTGAAGGGGATTAAGCTATATCTCCATTGCTTGAGTTGTTTTTATTTTTTGTCATTTTAATGATGTGCTTTGCCATTTTGGAAGTGATGTTTAATGTTTTCCTATTAATTTTTAAAATACAAAATAAACAAATAAAAAAATTACATAAGGTAGCAGAAAATTAAAGGCAACCCAACAGAGGACATGTTGCAGACCTGTCTGAGTGGCTGCCCTCAAGGAAGGTTGCTGGAGGGAGAAAAGTGTTGCTTGTAGAACTGTGTAAAGAAAGTGTGTCACCCTGCATAGACCAGTTGCAATACGTTCTTGTAAGTAAAGGTCATACACCTAGGAACAGTGAAAATTTGCTAGATTTATAAGATGAAGGACTGTACCCTAGAAAGCAGTGACTTTCAAAGGAGCTTTTTCTGTAACAGTGGATAAACCCCTGAATACACAATATCTTTGAATGAAATGTAGCTGGTAGTGCAACTAAGCAGGCAATATGATCCCTTGTTATTCAGTAGGGAAACTGAAAAGGAGCTATTACTATTATCTGTGGATATGATGTTAGTAAAACCATTAATGCATTATGTCCAGTTCTTATGTCTGTATTTCAAAAGGCTGTTGAGAAACTGGCTGGGTTTTGGAGAAGATACGAATGAGAGTGACTTGAGTGCTGGAAAGCGTGGATTGAAGAAACTTATGGTTTAACTTGTGGTATGTAGTTTATCCAAGATCAATGAAGTGATGACTTCATCAAGGTCAGGAAGTACCCACAGGACAAAGACATCTCTGACAGACTGCTGTTTAATCTAGCATAAAGAGATTGGAAGCTGAAGCTAGGTATATTCAGATGAGAAGTAAAACACATCGTTTTAACAGTGAAAGTATTAAACCATTGGAACAAATTCTTGGGAATATGGTGGTTTTCGTTGACACCTCTAGGTCAAACCTGGATGTCTATCTTAAAGATACATTGTCATTTAACCAAAAGTTATGGGCTTGAGACAGGATTTAGTAGACTTCATCCTTTAAGCTGTGTTATGTGGGAGGTCAGATTAGATGATCATGATGAATCTGTGCAAAAGATTTCTCTCCCTGCCAGCCTCCCACATGTTTTTCTTTTTTTATCAGCTTTGTCTTTTCCCTTTAGAAGTGAAACAATGAGTAGGACTTTCAATGTGGGAGCAGTTTGGCCAAAGGTTGGTTTTCTAACAGATTTCTGGCTGAGTACATGTGAGTAGCATTTGAACTTTCTTTACTTTTAACCTTTTCCAAGTACTTCACTGGTTTTTGATGCTTTCTGTCTTCCCCACTAAACTATAGGTTTTTTTTTCTGCAAAATCCACACTGAAACCAACTTTTGTGACCTCTTTCAGCTAATTAAAGGAATATTTCATGTAGATTGCTCTCTCTTGTCTTGCCGCTTCTCCACCCTTTTTCCAGTGCTGCTGTTCCTCATATCTGAAAAAGCTTCTAGATTCCAGATGGCTTTTGAACTTGCAGTCAAAAACTTTAAGAGTGATGTTTATGCACAGCACTATGTAAATGCTGAGTAATAATATAGCTGCCAGTCAAGATGATTTAGCTCCATTCACAAGCCCAAACTCATTTAACAATGGTTTATACTTGCTTTGACTGGCTGTAATGAACAGCCTGGGAGTACCATTGTCTACCATAAAATAAAAGGATGTCTTTTGTGGAACTCAGCAAGGTAGCATCTCTAATAGTTTTTGACTCTCATTTGTACTTTCGGAAATCTGCTTTTCTCTCTAAATTATCTTTTGAGTGCTGTGTCTATAATTGCTTTGTTCCATCAACAAGGAATCTTACATCATTTTGATGAGTGGCATCCTGAAAGGATGTGACACATGGAGTCAGATTTTCTTGGGCAAAGCTAAAGGTGGGCTGTTCTGTGTAAGGTCAGCCACCGTTTTATGAAAAACAAATGAACTGTAAAACAATGCTTAAAAAACAGATAATGATTGTCGTTTAAAGTTCTCTAGCAGAAAACAGTTACTGTGAAAGCAGTTCAGAGTTTTTCTGTGATGCTGCCAAGCTCACCTAATCTGTCTTAGTTTATCCACTTTATCATGAAATTACCTTCTTATGTGTGTAAAATGTAACCAGAGTGGATCTTTGTAAAATGAACCCATATAATTTACATCATTAATTTACACAGTTTACCTGGTTTTCCTGATGCTGTTGTAAGTGTATTCAACCTTGAAATGAGAAAGGGGCCTGGATCTGTGTTCCTGTAGTTCTGAAATTGTCACCTTAATTTCACTAGAGTAAATGGAGAATAGCATCATTTGTACTGCTGTTGCTGTAC
Source organism: Phoebastria nigripes (assembly GCA_035582835.1). Classification (NCBI taxonomy): domain Eukaryota; kingdom Metazoa; phylum Chordata; class Aves; order Procellariiformes; family Diomedeidae; genus Phoebastria; species Phoebastria nigripes. The sequence goes on from JAYKAV010001599.1 coordinate 948,180, forward strand.
TGGTGAAAAATTGGCATGAGTGAGGTCAAAATTCAGACCTATACCTCTTCTTTGAAGTTTGAAATACAAAAGTAAACTTTTCTCCAGTTCAGGTGCTTTGATTCAGCTCAGTGTAGGTTTTTGGCTTGAACTTGGCTTTGAAACTGTGCCTATTCTTTGCTAGTTAAATGGGATGAGTTGACTGTAGTTAGCTTGATCCAATATAGCTGGTAACACATTTGTATTTTAGAAAAAGCTGGCAAGCTTGTCTTGAATTTGTATTTGTTGAAGCTTGTGACTGTCCTCTCCAGAAGGAAGAAGCAATGATGAGATAGAAGACGCTGCCAGAGTTATGACCATATGAAAAATCCAAACAAGAATAGTGTAAGGGAGGGCTTATCTTTAAACTGATAGCAGATGCGAAGGCTCAACACTGGCTGGTTTGTGGCTTGGTATGCAGGATGAGAGAGAGAGAAGTTAACAGATAGCTAGAGAAATACAGTAAATACCTCCCAAAGGGAAACCAAGCAAAGCAACTTCTTTGTATATTGTGGAAATGATGATGAAGGAACCTAACTCCTTCTATCTTGGTCTTCTGTGCTCCTGTTGCTTGTGAAAGGAAAGCAGGAGCATGTCTGGGGCAATCAGGCATACTTATGCATAGCTGGCATTTTTTGGTCAATATATCCTCTTAATAAAAATAACCCCAAAAGGCCTTGAGTATCAACTCAATATTTGGACAAAGAGGCAACAGTTTTTAAATATAGAACTTTTGGAGGTGTGTGTTATGTTTCCTAGGGAGAACAGGCCCAAACCCAACATCTGAAAATGTTCCTTTTTTATGGAGGGGTTGGGGAGAGGAAGAGATGTTGGCTTTCAGGTTGCTGTTATTTTCTGACTATCTGATTTTCTCTCTTCTGCTCTTTCACATAATTATGATCCAGTTCTGCTCCCTTTGGAATTCATGGCAGCATTCCCACTGGCAGCAGTGGGATGGAGGTATTTTTGGCTCTGGGCATTTTAATCCTGATGTCCTGGCAAAATTCCAATACACGTAATTATGTTCTGGCAAGCTGAATTCTACCTTTATTAATTTTATTAATTATTTGTGTTTGCACAGCACCTAGAAATTCTAGTCAGTCATGATGCTAAGAACTTTACTATCACGGAAGAACTGTATGTGCCCATTGCTCTGGAGTTATTTTGCCTGAAAGACRAACAGATGGAAGACGGCACTCTGTTTTTGCTTAGTAGGTGGAATAGAGTCCTAACTGCAAGTAATCTTTTACAGAAAGCCATGGAGGCACACTTTCAGATTGTGTCTGTATTGTGCTATGATTTGCTCTATAGAGATACCTGTGGTAGCCAGTAGTTTAGCAGTGTGGTTTCCATAGACTCACGAAATATGCACTGTGGATGYACTTATCATTGCAATTTGCTTTAAAAAAAAAACAACCACAAGAAAAACAAAGAAACAAAAAAAAGCCCCCAAAACCCCAAATGGTGGGAGTAGGGATTATATTTGTGGTGATATGTTGCATACTTCTGTGTTCAGATTTCTAAACAATTACAGTTACAGAAAGGAAAATGTTTTTCTGATTTCAGCAATAAAATTGGTTCTTCTATTTAATGACTAACTGCAAAGTACTGAATAGAGCTGTGGAGAAATTATTAAGGACTTTGTCAATATGAATTTTCCTTTCTCTCCCATCACAAGGATGTTTCGGACTGTTAAATAAATTTAAAGTGCAAAATTTGCAATGACTGAGGCTGTTATGAATTGCTATGCTATTAGCAACCAGGCAACAACCATAGTAACTACTATTCTCTAGTGGTTTTTCTTGGATCTAACAAAGAGATTTTTCTTTTAAACTCATACATACACAAACACTGGGATCAATATATTGTTTTTCTGATTTTTTTTTCTTTCACGGCAAATACACAATCATGCCCTATAGAGTATCAGAAGGATGCTTACTAAGCTTGAAAGGCTTAAAATAGGCCAGTGAATTCCCTCCAGATGGGCAGAAGCCAACCTGCCCTCCTGAAGCCTGGGTGACTACCTGGGAAGTGTCTTGGCATTTCTGGCCTTACCTTAACCATACTTTCAGGGAATGTGATTTATAGGATGTGTTGAGCCAGAACACTCTGAGAAAGTAGTAATATTTATAGTAGTATATTCTATTACGCTAATTGAGCTGAATTAAGCTGAAAAAAACTGGGATTGTAAAAAATCATGGATTTGAATCATTACTAGATGATATGGCCTTTTCAATGTAGCTTGTACTATTTATACCATATTTAGGTAAAAAAAAAAAATTATAATTATTCTTTTTGTAATGTTAGGAATGTGCATGTCACGGAGTTGGTAGCACCTGTTCTTGTGACCTGAATATCATAGGAGACTGGTAATGATATCAGTGTTGCTACGCTACAGAGGGGTGTTTCACTGCTGGAGATGTTCCCTTTTGGTGTCATAGGGGCACTATCGTAGAAAATGAAATACCGCTGGCTAAAACGTTGCTGGTTAGGAATGCAGGCATATGCTAGTAAAATCTGTATGAGGCATTTATGATTTTATCTGTATAAATATGCTTGCTTGCACGTTCTCTCTCTGTTACTAGGGTTAAGCTTCGTAAAAGTTGTGTTGATATGTCTGAATATGTATCTCTTAGGCAGTTCAAGTAAGCTGTGTTTAACCCTATCAGAGCTTTGAAAGAAAAAACAACTGCTGCTTTGTTAGCTGAGACTTCTGTAGCTTCTCTTCTTCCGGCAGATACATATGTGAAATATCCCCTATTTTGTCATGCCCATACCCTTGACTGAAGAATGGGTGTATAGCATGCATTGAAATCTCAACTACTAAAGCAATCCAAAATTTTGYAGCTTCACTTCTTAAAAAAAAAAAGTAAAAATAAGTCCAGTTATTTTAGAAAGTTCTAAAAATGACTTTTATCACTTATTGGAGAACTCCTCTAATAATTCCAATAATATTATGCACAGTTTAAATAAAAAAGAAAAGCATTTTTATTCAGATTCTCATGACTGAAGTCATTTGAGTTGTATCTTTTTACAGAAACTGAAGATCTGTGCGTCTGATAATTCAATTCATATGTCTATACATGTGTGAGCGTGTATGTGTGTTAGAGAAAGAGATACCTATAATAATGAAGTTGTCTGTATCATCGCATATATGCATTCTGACAGATACTTCATCCTTGGAAATGTTGAAAGCTGAATGCTGATAACATATTTATAGTACAGTATATAGTGTGACCAAACGTTATTTTACTGAATGCCAGAGATGCTTATGTTATATAAAAGGTATGGTCTGGATACAGCTCAGAGCTGTATGCATGTGATCACAGCAAATATATGGTCTTTTTGATCTGTTATCAGCATATTATTAAACAGAACTGGTCTCTGATTGTATAGCCAATGATTATTTATCTGAATATAAAGTATGAATGGAAAGCATGAGTTGTACTCATTATATCTGTGTTTCTAACTACTTCATTCTGCTCTTTTTAATTTAAGGTTGCCTTTGCCTCCTGGAGCATTCTCAGGTCTTTGGGAAAATCAGGAAACATTCCAGAAGTTATATTTTCAGAAATTTCCAGTAAGAATTACAAAATGAATTATATAAACTTCTGGTAATCCTGCAGAACTGCATGACAGTAGCTTTAAACTGGATAACATACAAAATTATCATATCTTATTTTAATGGGAGATCATTGATATATGTGTTATAAAATTAAAAACATTTCGAGTTAAAACTTTCTTCATACATACTTTAAGCTTTTGGGCACACTGGGTTTTTTTAAGATCTGAAACAGAAGAAGTAAACCTCAAACTTCTGAACCTAAACGGTTTTTTATGTCATTTGATCTAATAAAAGATATAAGCCTCGCAACCTTAGACTAGCATAGCTTCAAACATACTACTGCTGTTGACATGCAGTCATTCTAACTTAGTATCAGTCCAAAATATATACTTGCCCACTGTGCATGTAAATACATTGGAGGCTCCTTACTGAATTGGTTATGTTTCCTTGTCAGATGAACTATCCAAGGACTGACTTCCTCCTTTCCTCATAGAAATAGATAGATTGGTCCTATGTGAATGTCCAAAATGGAAAGTTTGGCTCAATGAAAGTAAATGAGTGAATTGATCGGGTAAATTATTTTTTGTGTGTGCTTGCATCATGATGATGATGTATGTTTGGATCCAGCAAGCAGGAATATCTTTAGGGGCAATTTGACAACTGTCATTGCATTGTAACAATTCCATTCTCCTTGTGTAGACTCAGGCAACATCCTTCTCCAAGCTGTCAGGGGTCAAAGAAAGCAGAGTGGGAAAAAAATCCAGGTTTATGTATTGTCTTTTGTTCTGTCTTAACAAAGGCTACAAAACCTTTTTGGAAAGGGAGCTGCATGGTATATTATGACATAAGAATGGTGAAAAATATTAGAGAATTAAATCTCTCGGGCACCAAAAAAGTATTTCATTTGAAACAACCGGTTTTGTTTGTTGGTTTCACAGGAAATGGATGGATGTTCCTAGTACTATTTCTGAGTTTATTTTTGGTTGTGTTGTGTCTAGGGATATTACGATACTATGGATGCAGGTTATATGGATGAAGATGGCTATTTATATGTCCTGTCTCGAGCTGATGATGTGATCAATGTTGCTGGACACAGAATTTCAGCAGGCGCGATTGAAGAGGTGAGCATCACCTGACAGTGAAATAGAAGAGTGAAAGATGAATAAAGAAAGCTGAGACTGAAAATCTCACAAAATCTCTCCCTTTTTTTCTGCTTTTTTTGATTGCATTTGCATTGGTACTTTTAACAAAAACATTAATTGTTTCAGGTCCTTCCTATTAAGGTGCTTTCCAGGACCATAATAAACTTAGTCAACAATAAGCAGTTTGTACCATGGGATTGATAAAAAAGGCATGATTTGACATTTGAAGGTGGAGTTAAGGGGCAATATGGTAGCATGGGAAGCATTCCAGTAAGCTCTGATGACATATTTATTTGGGAATACATTAAGATAATTTAGGGTCAGAGTACCAAGTAGTTTCACCAGCTACTGTAGTTACTTAGGAGTAGAAACTTTTATTCCTAAAATACAGTTTTTAGTTGTGTTTTTTTAAAGTGCTTGGTGTTGGCTGAATTCTTTTCACATAGACTCACATTCAGTGCTTTTTCTTGATTTGAAGAGTTTCCTTCAGTTTCTTGAGAGCTGTTTTGTCTCTTATTGTATGAGCAGTGCTAAATGAACAATGAAAATTTCTGTAAGAAACCCCTGCTGTTAAATTGAAAGTCATTAATGTAATACTCATGCAACTCAAAAAGTTGAAAATAGTGCAGTTCATAATAGTATCTGAATTTCATACCATTGTTCACTCACCTCTCCAGAACTGCTGTGATTGATTGCCAGTTACAAATTTCCCTGATGACATATCAATTGCTTATTCAGGGAGTATAGGAAAAGGTGTGCTGGGCACGTACAAGGGAAAAATACACTTTTAAGAACTCTGAATTTAACTGTTCACTGAATTACAAACTAATCTGTTAGTCATTTTTTTGCTTTATAATGTCTATTAGTCTATTGATTATTTTTTTTAAAGCCTAGAAAACTTAAACAAGAATAGAAGAAATTCTGATTACACAGAAGTGAACAAATTCAGATAAACATAGGCAATCTTTCGAGGATTGGTCAGCCAGGGAGCTGAACCAGCCACTGCCCTGACTCAGGTCTTATGAAGCCATAAAGGTGGCTTTCAGTCTGCTTAAACCTCTTTCCCTTTGAAGTCAGTTTTTTGCGTGCTCTACTAAAGCGCAGCAGGGAATCTCATCCCCACCCCTCACTGCTCTACTGCTCAGGGGCTGAGCTGGGCATTGTTTCTTCGCTTCAGGCTGAATCTGAAGCTAGTATAATAAATGATGAATTGAGTCACCTCCTCAGCTGTATTACCTTTGTATCCATCATCCCGAGCTCAGTGTCTCTGTTTTTCTCCCTGCTAGTTAGGTCTTTCCCCTAGAAACAAAAAATGTGTCATCACTACAAAATCATAGAAGCTTTTCTATTCACCTTTTGAACAAAGCTAAAAAACAAGAGTGTTKTTAATGCATGCACAGCAAATTGCTAGTTAAATGGGAAAGCATTAACAAGACCACAATTAGCTCTTCAGTAAGATCAGTAAATACRGAATTAGAGGTTCATTGAATCGCCATCTAATTAAGTGACAGTCACCTTGTTGAGCAAGTATATTATCTGCATTTACATTATAGCTGCATTACAGCTTAACAAGTTTTTCCTTAGTGCTTTGACTAAGAATTTCAGCTTCGTTATGTTCCAAACAATCAGTTTCTTTGTCTAAGATATCTATTAGTATCATTGGGGCTCCATCTTTACTGCAGTGCAGTAGGAGTTAGTGTTTACCTTGCCAATGAGTGGATGTTGGCCATTATGGTAACCTCATCTTGTGTCGATGCATCCACCTCTTTTGTCTGTACATCTGTGGTGTCCCTGCTTGCCTTGTCCCTTTCTGAAAAAGCCCAAATCAAATCTTGCCTATCTGAGGCAACAGACCTGAAATTGAGGAATTTAGCATGCAAAATCTCCTTCCTGACTGTGGGGTTTCTGTCTGCTGCTGCATTAGACGCCCATCCTTGTGCCCAGTGATCGTTACAGGAATGCCGTTTCACTTTCTTGAGATTTTTCTTACCTTTTAAACAATTTTTAAATGTCTAGTGCTGATTCTGTTCTTCTTTTCAGCCTGTCTTACAAAGTTTGATAATTTTTAAATTAGTATTTACACTTTCAATAATTTGAAGTTAGCTGTCCTAAAGTCAAAGGCATGTTGATAAGAATTTGGATAGACTAGTGAAGGAAAAATATTACAGTGACTGCAATATTGCAGCTTAACATAAGAATTTTATGAACAATTGACAGACTGGAATGACACAAACAAGCTACTACAAAACAAACTGGCAACACTTAAATCTCCACCGTAGGGGTCCTGTTGATGCCTGATAAGTAATTATGATATTAATGTTAATGTCAGATTACTGCAGACCTTTTTCCTATGTTTTTGTGGAAAGCACAGTTTCTCTGGTTGTAGACCTTACTAGTCTACTTTTCCATAATTCATTGCATTTTCTTCTTTTTCTTTCTTTCTTTTTTTTTTTTTTTTTTTTTTTTNATGGCAATCAAGTTGCTGTAGTCAGAGTCAAGAAGTAGAGCAGGAAAGAATGGGTATTTATAGCAGGAAATGGAATGCATTATTGAGGCTCTGGACTAGGAGTGACCGAAGCTCGTAAGTGTATGTGATGCATTGAAATACCATGGAGATGTGGAGTTGCGTAAGATTCATTCCTGTATGATTTGTCAGTTTGGATACAATGACTTCTGGACAAAGTAGACTGTATCTGAATTCAAATGCGCTTGTGTATATTTAGCTTCAGCATTTTTGCAGCAGGTTCCTCTGCCCTTCTAGTTCTGGGATGAGCCCAGCCAGAACTAACTCCAAGCTGTTACACTTGCTGTTCCAGATACAGCTTGTGCACATCCCGTTTCGTTCCTGTCAAAAGTCTACAGTTTCAAAAGGTGTGCGTAAATGGTCATGCTTTTGTACTTTATAGAGCATGCCTCTGATATTAAGCTAAGTATTTCTTATTTGCCTTATTGTAGCATGGGACATTTCTGGGATCATAGTTTGTGAAACGAGTATAGCTTCTGTCAAAGTATGCAAGAAACACTTTGTGCAGATTTATTTTGCTAAAAACTACTTGATGTGTGTTGTAGTGACATGGCACAGAGGGATGTTTTTTGCTTCCTGTTTTGACTACAAATCTTAAGGATGGTGAAATCTGCATTTAGGAGTTATGGGAGGGTTATGGGAGACCCTTTGAATTGTTCCTTCCACCATTGGTTTCACAACAAGGTCACACAAGAGCCTCCCTTTTGTTAATCAGAACAGCAGTGATTCTGCTTTTCCTTCCTTCGGGTCTTTTTCTCCTGGCTTCTCTGTACCTTTCCCCATCTTCTTCCTCACCCCCATGCTATCATATGAGTAGCCAATGCAAATGTGTTCCTACTTAATGAGTGTGGTGGTTTAACCTGGCAGGCAGCCAAACACCACATAGCTGCTTGCTCATTCCTCCCCACCCCAGTGGGATGGGGGAGAGAATAAAAAAAAAAGTAGTAAAATTTGTGGATTGAGATGAAGACAGTTTAATAGAACAGAAAAGGAAGGGAAAATAATAATAGTGATAAAAGAATATACAAAGCAAGTGATGCACAATGCAATTGCTCACTACCYGCCGACTGATGCCTAGCTGGTTTCCGAGCAGCAGTCACTGCTCCCTGGCCAACTCGCCTCAGCGTATATACTGAGCATGATGTCATATGGTATGGAATATCCCTTTGGCCAGTTTGGGTCAGCTGTCCTGGCTATGCTCCCTCCCAGCTTCTTGTGCACCTGGCAGAGCATGGGAAGCTGAAAAGTCCTTGACTAGTGTAAGCACTACTTAGCAACAACTAAAACGTCAGTGTGTTATCAACATTATTCTCATACTAAATCCAGAACACAGCACTATACCAGCTACTAGGAAGAAAATTAACTCTATCCCAGCCGAAACCAGCAGATGAGAGAAAAAAGCCTTTATTCTTAAAATTTCTTTCAGTTAGTCTTTCTTTCAATCATCCCACTGCCTTTGATTTTGACAACATAGTATGTGAAGATCTGTTATTAAAAAACACATAGTCCTTGTATGCACAAATATGCACAGTCACATTACTCTGTGTGGCCTTTGTGTAGGGTCACGTTAGGTCCTCCTTGTGGTTGAGTACAGAGGATATGTTGAAAGCACTGTTGGCAGCAAGATGCCCTAATGGACACTGATAACTGCATGAAAAGAGCCAGTTGCTTTGGAAGAGGATTCACAACTGCTGGTGTCTTAAGTCCAACTTTGTCCCAGACTTAGTGACACACTTCTCAGTGTGTACTGAGACATCTTGGTGACTTTTTTCCAGAAAGTGAGAACCTCAGCTGGCTAATTGGAAAGAAAAGAGAATCTCTCACTTTTTCTCCTAAAAGAGAGCTTGAGATACTAGTGCTACTGTCCATCACTTGTATAATTGTGTAAACGTGTGGTAGGAAGGAGGGGACTCTGGTTGAATTCCCTTTTTTGTCTAAGGAGGCTGAGACCTAATGTTTCCAAGAGAGTGCGCTGAACTAGCCTGGCTGCAAGCTGAGGTTGGGCCTGTATTTGGCTTTGGTTGACACTATGCCTTTGTGCAGCAAAGAATGAAAAAGATAGAAGGAGCCAGAGAGAATGAACCAATATGACTTTATAGCCCTGTAGTAGGAGTGCTTCTGTGTTTCTGGTCCTCACTCCACGCACTTAACTCCATGTTATTAGTAGTGTTAGACTAATGTTATTTGTTCCAGCGAAGATCTCACTAACAAAACCAAAGATGTGATACTCTCCCAAATCTCTAAGGAAATCACCTTTGCTTTGTGTTATATTTGTATCTTGTGCTGCCATAGTTTTTATTTCTTACGTTTGTTTGAAAACTACGCGTAAGCGTGTATGAAAGTACACACGCGTGTGCATCTGCAACATGTGTAATTGGAATCCTGAGGTGTACTGACTAAATACTTTTTGCTGTCAAAATGTAAGAAGTAAGTCTATTTTTTTATGTCCATGCCTATAGAATTTTTTCACTGAAGTGTTCAGTTATTATTGCTTCAGTTTAGTTTTGTTTTCTGTCCCTCAGTGTGTTCTCTTCCATCACGCTGTGGCAGACTGTGCTGTTGTGGGCCAGGAGGATCCTTTAAAAGGACATGTTCCATTTGCGCTGTGTGTACTGAGAGAAGGTGAGAGCTCGCTGCTACTGGTGTTACTAAGACTTGCAAAAGTCCCAGAAAGGTTAAAGGATATGAACTTCTTCACTAGGTATAAAGACGGAAGAGGAGAAGATTTTGGAAGAGATTGTTGAGCGAGTTAGAACTAACATTGGTCCAGTAGCAGCTTTCCAGAAGGGGGTGTTTGTGAAACAACTGCCAAAAACACGCTCTGGCAAGATACCACGTTCAGCTCTTTCTGCACTTGTCAGTGGAAAGCCATATAAGGTAAGTTGGAGATGTGTGCTTTAATGAATTAGGCACACGTGCACATCCAAAGACACAACATCATGGTTTCGATTCTCTAAACCATTGTGCAACTGGTCCATGAGTTCAGGTAGTACACTATATTTTGTATCTACTGTAGCATACCCAGAAGATTTTCATGTTCCAGAGCTTTCCAGATACTTTTTCTTGATTGCTTTTGAAGGCTAGATTTAGAAGATTCTCTGAATGAAATTCTGTTTTACTGTTGAAGGACTGCGGTCTACTCTTACATGCTTCTGTATATTCTTCCTTTTCAGATAACACCGACCATTGAAGATGCTAGCGTGTTTAAACACATTGAAGAAGTGCTAACGAAAAATTAATGGGATAATAGGTTGATAACAAACGTGTCAGTTGCTGGAGTATGCAAAGAGACTTTCTGTTAGGAAATACCACATTTTAAAATTTAGTAATGATTTGGGACTAAATTTTTTTACTTCACAAATGTTACTGTGTTCTTTTACCATATTGTCACAGCCAATGAAGCATACTAAAGTCTCTGCTTGTTGTCATTATATGCTGGATATTAAGATTGCTAAGAATTGCAAATAGAATTCTTACATTTCTATAGCCGTAAAGGGAAGGAGTCACTGGATTATCTATCTCATATGATGTCATGTAACCTTACATTTCAATCCATTATTGTATAATGTGACCAATAACTTGAGTTTGGCTAAAACAGCTTACAAAAGGTAAGTCACGAACTGAGGACAACAATAAATAGGAATTCTAATGTGAAAATTATTGCAAACATAAATTGTCCTCACTTGTAAATTATAAGCCTTTATGTCTTTTACATTTTTATAAATTTTAAAATTAGTTTTCTTGATTCCACTGATTTTTTTTTTTCCTAAGTCTTTCTGCTATAAATTAGATTTCTATAATTTTTTACTCAATAACTTTCTGAAGTGTCATTTTTGTAGAATGATAGATATTTTCTGGCTTTCAAATCTGTGAAAATCTTGATTTGTCCATAGTAATATTCAATAAAACCCATGTATTTTAAATAAAGGCAGGCATTTACCCTTTGCATTTTCTGATAATTTTGTTGTTGTGGTTTGTATCACTTATGATAAGGATAACCAGAATGTGCTTTTGCTGACATAATTAGATGTTTCAGGCTTGCCAAGATATATATAACCAAAAAATTTAGCAAATACAGATACTAGGCAGCCCATTCTTGACTTTATAGGCCATTTCAAAATACTTACAGGGTTCTCAACAAACCAGGGGATGGAGGATACATTCTCTACATGCATTACTTCTCAAGCTGCAGGTTTTTAATTGAACTATAAATGTAAAAATCCTTTTTAAAATATATGTTCACAGAAAAGTTTAAAAGCAGAGAAGTTACTCAAACTCAGCAATGCTTTCCAGAGGAAGAAACAGTAGGCAATACGCAAATTCAGATGATGTTGGTGTAAAAGAGAGGTTCCGTACTTAGGCTAAGCTAAGGTAGAAGTTAAGTCTAGACATATTTTGCTATGGCAGTGTGTCCTCAAAAGAGTTCAGAAATACTGTTATCTCCTATTGGGTAGAGATAAGGATGATCGCTCTATTAAGTGATAAAATAAACCAGCAGATTGATGTAGGAGCTAAAAGGTGATAGATAGGTGCTAATTAACATGAGCCATACCCTGATGTTGCCTTGTGCCTGTGACCTTTTTGTAGAGTCAATGAGCTCTACCAGTGCCATAGGAAATAAATAAAATGTCCATTGTTTTTTCACTAGGGACTGCATGCAGCCGAGCCAACCGTGTTGAACCAGGTCATACAGTCATATAATAAAACAGCCCAGTTTGAGTCTGTGCTGTACTTGGTTTTTGCCAAATAATTGCATAAGGTAGCCACCCTACTCAGCTATTTGATTTAGTTGAAAATCACAATCTGAACAGGGAGTAAAAGCATTTAAAGACTGAGTAAAGGCTAATGATGCTTTATGGTAGATAGGCTAACTATACAGGTTAGTGATTTATATGTGGGAGTAATTTTGCTCCTCCAGAGATGTCCTGATAACTTTCTTGAAATACTTCTTATATAAGTTGCAGTTAGTTGAAGATATTATTTTCTTCTGGATGGATTATGCCAAATCTGGAGGCCCATGACAAATAATGGAGGGCCTTGCAGAGGCTGCTGAGTGTTTCTCAGTTTCACAATGCTACAATTTAGCAAGCTATGCTGAACAGCTACAGGGCAAGAGAGAGATCTTGGGAGTTGTCTCTGATGTTTTTTGTTTTGTTTTTTTTTTTTTTTTTTTATTTTTTTTTTAAGCAGTGAGAAACTACAAGGGTGTTACCAGTGCTAAACTGTGGCACATTCACGAGGTACATGGCCATTACTTTTTTTGTACAATGAAAGCTGAGACATTGTGTATGCTGGGTGTAGTTATCTTGGCTGCAGCCATCATGTTTTAATTGCAGAAGCAGGGGAGGGGAACTAATTAGTGAGAGCACAAGCCCTCTAGTAAAGATACTGCAATAAGATGTAGGAAAGGAGAATTGATTTCCTAGATCTTGTATAGTTTTCCCAATGACATCTCATGTTCCTACACMAGTTTGTCCATTTGTAAGGAAAGGTAACCTGTTTCCTAGTTTGGGGCTCTTTTTTTAAGGAAGAGAGAATTAATATCAGACTTCAAAAAACAAAACAACAAAAAAAAAAACCCAAAAAAACCCACCCACAAAAAACCCACATTAGTAATGGACATTTAGGCACTTACCTTTCTGAGGGGCTATTTGCTCATATTAATATTGACAAGAAACAATCATCTGTCATCTGAACTGTTTGTGAAGAGCTTGAATAGTTAGCATTCTTAAAGTGTCTCCATGACAAAAATGTTTGTAATAACTTATTTCTGCTTTCTGAGGAAGTCTGAGCTTTTTT